>WOVY01001695.1:0-39294 GCA_013436015.1 Rhipicephalus annulatus | reverse complement strand
GGGACAAAAAACATGGCTGAACCAAAAATCAAATGAGCTGGCCCATCGGCCTCATGGTGCATGCTATGTGATCCTCCTGCCTGTTAAATTGATGTCAAATGCTTAAGGAGAGAGGAAACGCCCCGTCCGTCTTTAAAAAGCATGAAAACATGCGATGTGGTGGAAAGAGACAAGCTCAAGCTGGAGCAGAGATTATGAACTTTGAATATACAGATACGGCTGTCATCCCTGGCACGCACGCTATTTCACTATCGGCAGCCACCAGCGGGTACATCGTGTAGCCTGAATGCGGCGCCATGAACGCTAAGAGGCTGTGTGAGAATTGTCCCAGGAGCAGCCTTAGTATCTTAGACCAGCGTTTTGTTGAGTTGTGCGACATCGCATGCAAAAAAGGTAGCTTTTCCCAAGGAAGACACCTTGAATGATATCTGGGGATTACCGTCCCAAAACCACCATATGATTATGAAAGACGACGTAGAGTAGTGCTCTGGTTATTCCGGCCACCTGGGGTTTTTTAACGTTCACCGAAACCTGAGCACACGGTCCTACATTTCCGCCTCCATTTTGCCACCCTTTTAGCTCTAGGGTGCCGAAATGAAATATTTTCTCACCACCGTGCCATAACTGAAACCACCCCCCAAGAAAGTAGATATGCCAAGGTAGGCAAAAGCACAGCTGTAGCGTATCTGCATACCTTAACCATTACAGAGGCCGAATGGAGAGACGCATGCAACTGAACTAATTTTTCGGCATGGTTAGAACAAAAAATAACAAAAAGAAGCCGAAATCTAATATACTTAGGCCTCTTCAGCAACATAACCTGCGCAGTGTGATCACACTCCTTGCTTATTGTGATGTCTTTATTTCTTGACCCACGCTTGATTCTCCATGACTCAGAGGAGGGCTGGTTAATGCCTCCTCAATATACCGTATGGTTAGGTTCCCCGTTCAAAATGCGCTGTTTCAATCGGTGGTATACTGATTCTATTTACAGCCCTGGTGAATCATGCATTTATGAAGAGTAGATACGACACTTTCAGTTTTTTCCAACAGTTTACCATTCCAAAGCTCTCGTTAATTATGGATCATTTATATTCGCGCATTGTGCATTGCACCTTTAGGATAAGCTTCACACAAAGCTGAATAAACCACTGTCGTTTATCTGTTAAAAACTTCCCTACACTCTTTTATCCTCTCGACCTTTCTCTGTGAAGAACGCCTTTTATTTCTAACGTCAAACACTTTTCTCACGCACTCTGGGTTTATAACATGATATTGCCGCGTGCATAGCTGTATCCGTTCGTCTGGGGTGCTACTTCTGGAGCCAATGGACGACGCACAGCGTCTGCATAGGTACACGAGTTTGGACGGTGCGGTGGAGGGGAATATTGCTGAGAAGAGGCAAACGCTTGTCGAAGTTCATGGCAAACGACTTCAGCGACGGAGGCTACCGTGGACTCCTTCTGAGGGGGCGCCTGTGACTGCAATGTGTATTTTGCGTTCTCCTTCGCGATCTCCTCACGCACGATCTGTATGATCAGGTGGCGTAGAGACGACTCGTCGTTTGCGCTAAGTGCGGCGGCACCTGCAGCTGCCTGGTGGCCGGGCGATCAGACTGTCGGTACCGTTGCTGTAGCGCACGCTCTATTGCGGTGGCCTCCCTGGTGAACTCGTCCACTGTTGTCCGCGGATTGAAAGCAATACCAACAAATAGCTGCTCTTTGACGCTCCTCAAGAGATGGCTTAGCTTTCGAGCCTCGGGCATGTTGGGGTCCGCGCGGTGGCACAAGCGCATTATATCCTCAGCAAACATGGCGACGCTTTCATGCAGCTGTTGGGTGCGTCCTTCAAGAAGGCGTTGTGCGTTTTCGCGTCGGTCCGCGTTACCGAAGGTGTCAAGAAACCGACGACAAAACTCCTCCCATGTCGTCAATGTTGCCTCCCGGTTTATAAACCACGTCTTCGCGCCGTCTTCAAAGGCGAAATATACGTGGGAGAACTTTCCATCGAGACTCCAGTAGTTCGATTTAGCTACCCGTTTGAAACTGCTCAAGCCAGTTTCGCGCATCTTCGTTCGGCCGGCCTTGAAATGGTTCAGGAATGTGCATATTCTGGACCGTCACCTGTGCAGGACTCCTTGCCATTTCTCGAGTAGGGGTGGTGATTGGAAGTGTTGCTCCCTTTAAAAGGCCAAATTCTGGTTCAAGACCTTGAAGGCGACAGCTTGAGCGGTGCACAGGCGTCTCCACGCGTGGCTGTCTTGTAGGGCTGGACTCGGGGCTTCTCACAGGGGTGCTGATCATGAAGTGGTAGTACCCAGCACTTCCACCAGTGTCGCGGGTTATAAATAACAGGGGGTTTATTTAAAAAACACGGACAGTGGGACTTGTAGAGACACTCTCAGAGAAGGCCGCTAAGATTGTCGTCTTCCTCACTCTGCTGCACTGCGCCTCTCGAGCAAATCCCCGTTCTTCGTTGTCGTCGCTATCTCGCCGCTAAATGCAGCTATGCACGCGGCAATATTAGTAGTTATTACTAAATGTATTTTGAAAAAGTACTTTATGTCTAAAGATTCTGGCTCAAATTACGTCAGTGTGTTGTACACTTGCAATGTAAATATGTTCTTTTCGCACAATAATTTCTCAGTCGATCGAGAAGTAATGCATTTTCTATACAAATAACATTGTCCCTAATCTCTATCGAAGCTACGAACCAGTTTTCCTAGGTGACAACAGCATCAACAGTGGGCACAGGCCAACAACGCTACGATTGTTTTAGAAGCTGTTTTAATTTGTACAATTGGGCTCACTACTCTTCATTATTATTGACACTGTAACCACTATTAGCACTCAAAAAATTTAGGCTATATAATTTGGTTGATTAAATGTCGATCTATTAGAGTAGGCAGGATTAATGGTGG
Source organism: Rhipicephalus annulatus (assembly GCA_013436015.1). Lineage (NCBI taxonomy): Eukaryota > Metazoa > Arthropoda > Arachnida > Ixodida > Ixodidae > Rhipicephalus > Rhipicephalus annulatus. Next base: position 36,374 of record WOVY01001695.1, on the reverse strand, counting down.
CAAGAGTATCATCATGATCATGACTACAGGACAGATGACAACATTACCGTAAACCTCGGTATCAATATTTGGTACTGAAAATGTCTGAAAAATGCACATGGTTTATCCTTTGAGTAATCTCTCTGGGTAGGTATGAGCTATTTAAATGTTTCAGTATTATCATGATCATTACCATCTCCTCCTGTTGCACATAAACAGCTGCCGTCTAATGAATTGCCGTTAGACTCCTTTTTCCGCAGCGGTATCGACAGCATTGTCTTGGCACTGGTACCTACAAATGGAGGCTGTCAGATTGGCTCGCGCGTGTGGCTCGCGGCTCGCGGTTTCTCTTCGTCGGGCGGAGACAAGGGTTCAAAAGGAACTTCACACAACTTCAAACCATTTCCAGACCATCGTGTCGCTGTCGAGTTGGTCGCTGTCGTTCAACCGTTCCAGGAAGGACACGTAACGCTTGCCCGTGCTACACCAGCTAGGGTGTTCTTGGCTGAGGATTGAGTGATTTTATCTTTCTGCCTTAGAGTCTCATTCTATAGTTTATCTGTTTCTGAGTCTAACCATATCTCTAGTGCTCTTGTCGACTACTTCTCCTGGCCAGGCGCCATCCGCCTGGTCAGCGTCCCTGCCGTCTAATGAATTACCGCTAGACTGTTTTTTCCGCAGTGGCATCGACATCATTCCCGTAGCACTGGTACCTACAAATGGAGGCTTCATCAGACTTACAAACCCTCAGGTGGTTCAAAAGTAACTTAAGACAACTTCAAACCATTTCCAGACCATCACAGATGTGCGCCCATTTGGGCGAGGAGGTATCGTTTGTAGGTCGCCGGATCAGACCTGCGTGCAGGATCTTCTCAAATGCACCTCGTTTGCTGCTACCCCGGTGAGTGCTTTTAATCCGCCTCACCTTGCATGTACCAAAGGCTTTGTACGGGGAGTCGACTCCAAGCTGAGTTCAGCTGAGACTCTAGACAGGTGGGCGTAATTTCAATTTACCTGTGCAAAACCTAGTCGACAGGAGAGGGTACCAACCGAGTCTGTCATCGCGACATTTGTGGGCATAAAATGTCCGTCAGAAATAAAATTATGGCCACTGATCTTCCGAGTAGAACCCTTCGCTTCTCGTCCGATTCAGTGCAAGAACTGCTGCAGATTCGACCACAGTGCGGGAGGATGTAAATCTAACGTTCGTTGTAGCACCTGCGGAGGGAGCCATCCTTCAAGCAAGTGTACTGCAACAGCGGAAAAGTGTTGTGTCTGTGAGGGGAGTAACTGCGCCGACAACTCTGACTTCTGCTCGTTCCCGGGAGGTTCAAATCCTAGAAGTTATTGACCGCCGCCGCTGTTCTCAAAGGGAAGCCATTGACATAGTTAGAGACAGGGCTTTTGGATACTCTGGTATCACAGCGCGCTGCACTTCCAGTATTGACTCAAACCTATCGCAGGCTATTGAAACTGGCGTAGAAAAGACAGTGAATAAGGCAGTGGATAAACACATATCTAACCTTTCCGACTGTTTTGTGCAAATCTTTCAAGTCAGATTGGACAAACAGTACAGACTAGTACAGAACCTGCAGTATAACACATTACCAGCGACGCTACACAGGTACGCAATGTAGTGTTGGACGAACTTTCTGCATCTGCAGGCAAGGCTAAGCAGCCAGGAACACAGGTGCACTTGGACCGACATTCGCCTCGGCCGAGCACAAGTACTGCTACAGATATGGAACTCGATATACGAACTAATAAACGTACCAGATCCTCTATCTTCACCGATCTCAAGCCCAAATCTAAACGGAATGAATCAGCTATTTCGCGTGAAGACGCTAACAAAGGCGCGACATGCGCCTCTGCGGTGCACCCAACACCATAGGTCAGTTGAGGGTAGTACAGTGGAACTGCCGTTCTATATTCTCAGCCTCAACCGACTTGCACTACTTTTGCAATAATTGTAATCTTGATATTATAATTCTCCAAGAAACTTGGCTCACATCAGATAAAACTTTCCATCTTGCAGGTTTTCGTTCTTTTCGATTAGATCGCCCATCGCGCTGTGGTGGTTTATTGATCCCTGTATCAAGTAAATTATGCCATAGGGCGAAAATTTTTCATAATGTTAGACTCAGATTGTGAATTATTAGCATTAGACTTGTGTTTTCCCGGATACCACCCTTTTTCAATTGTTAATTGTTACTTCCCTTCCGGTGTGCAAAGCACGCGTTATCTTGACAGCGTTTTGGTAGCATGTAGAAAGGAAATTGTCCTCACAGGAGACTTTAGTTCACATCATTTGTCTTGGGGTATAAGGACAGATTCTTGTGGTAGGCGACTGTGGGAACGGACTATTCATCACAACCTCTGGCGTCTGAATAAAGGGCATGTAACATTTGTTAGAAGTCAGACTACCTCAGTATTGGATTTAACGTTTTGCTCCAATGCAATCAAGGCTTTGTCATGGGCTGTTCTGAATTCGGCATCTAACAGCAACCATCTTCCTGTAGTTTTTGACATTACTTGTCCAACAATAACTTTAGATCACCCAAAACGCACATACATGACCCATAGCAAATTTCCAGCCTGCCTCTGTTCTACCAATTCCAAGCTTAGAAATGCCAGTACTAAAGAGATTGCATCTACGATTGGTTCAATGCTGGAAGGATCTAGAAAAAATTCCGAATTTTCTATTCCATCGAATAAACGGTCCTCCTCTCGTTGGTGGAACGATGAGCGTACGTGCGATTACAGAAGACAAAAAGCCGCTTGAAAAAAACTTCTTCCTAATTAAAGCCAAACAAACTGGAAGGACTATCGATTCCTTGCTCGCGTATTTAAGCGTATACAATGAACCGCGCGAAAGAAGCATACGACAGTAGACATTTTGATTACCTTTCTAAATAAAAAAATAAGCGTGCTTTGTTCGCTTATCTTCGGACAAGAAAAGTACTGCGAGCACCTTTAACGTTGCAGTCATGTGTCTCAACGCTGGAAGAAATGAACACCTCTTTGGAAGACAAAGCGCAAGGTTTAAAACGCCGCTTAATTGTTAATTTTTTGGCTATTCGGTTCATTCGGGTAAACTTGCATGAATTGCCAGGTTTCTTTAGCTGAATTGAATCAGACAGTATTATGCTTACCGAGGACGGCTCCCGGATCAGATGGGATTACGAACTCTGTGTTGAATTGTTTACTCCGGGAGTCGCCTAATCTTTTGCTAGAACTAGTGAATTATTCTTTAGGGAATGCATGGATACCTCCAGAATGGAAACTTGCCAAAATTGTATTGTTGCTAAAAAAATGAAAATGATGCATACACGCTGGATAACATAAGGCCGATCGCACTGACATCAAACTTGGTGGAATTGGTTGAGAGAATGATCAATATACGAATTAATGAACTTATTAATTCTACTAAATCTTATCATTTCTACTCAAAATTCTCAATCGCAAGTAATATCTTCAGGTAGGAGAAAAACGATCGGGCTGCCTTCCTGTGACTTCTGGCGTTCCGCAGGGGAGCGTACTAGGCCCCCTTCTTTTTTGGTCTACATTAATGACATTGTCAATGTAATTAGCACCCCGGTACAAATTCGTTTATTTGCTGACGATTGTGTTTTGTTTAGAGATGCAACTTGCATTAGTGACCAATGTGATCTTAATACTAACTTATGCAATGTATCAAAATGGTTTGAACAATGGGGAATGCTTCTTAATGCAAACAAATGTGTGTATCTCCCCATAACGCGCAAAAAGTCCCATTAAACTACACATACAATTTAGCTGAAGCACCTTTACCTAAAGTAGCCTCTTATAAATACTTAGGCTTAACGTTAACAAGTACCTTATTCTGGAATTTGCACATAAATAACATCTGCTCTGCCACTTTCCGTAAACTATGCCTTCTCCGCCACAAGCTCAAGACTGCTCCGCCTAGTGTTAAACTCCTCTCCTACTTTACCTTAATTAGGCCTAAACTTGAGAACGCCTCCATAGTTTGGGATCCCCGCTCAAAAAGTAACGTCCAAAACCTCGAAAGAATTCAAAGAAAAGCAGTACGGTTCGCATATAGTAAATTTATGTCAACCGACTCCCCCACTGCATTACTAATAGCAAATGGTATACAACTATTACAAATTCGAAGAACAAAAAGTCGGCTACAGTTTCTTTCAGACATAGTGAACCACAAGCTACCCTTAGACACCGCAGTATACGTATCCCCCCTTGTTAAGCAGACCCACTCGACACCACTATCCTCATTCCCTAACGCCAATCTTCGCAAGGACTGATACTTTTCGGTACTCCTTCTTCCCACAAACAATAGATGATAGGAATAAACTAACCGAAGCATTTCCTCAACGCCCTTGACCATTTGTGTAAATACTCTTCTTCCATGACTTCCTTGAATGGTATTATCACCTTATTGTTCAACTGTTACTTTTTTTAAAGCCATAACCTCTGTGTCTTATAGCAAAGAAATTGTGTAAAAAACGCTTTACAACCTTGTTTCATTCTGTTATTTAGTTTGTTTCATGTATGCTCACCCTGCTTGGACTTTTTGTCTGCAGTATTCTATAAGTAAATAAATAAATAAATAAACAAATTACCATGAGGTCAATTCTAAGTCCCTGTCAAATTAAGTTCAGGGCGGGTTGTTCAATTTGGGATGCCCACGTTGACTTAGAAAGTAGGCTTCAAGTAGCTGGGCTACATAAAAAATATGCTGCTTTAGTTACCTTAGACATCGCTAAAGCATATGATACCGTGGAGCACTGTATTTTGATAGATCGATTAGAATACCTTGATTTTCCATCATACATAGTAGCGTGGGTTCACAATTTTCTCGCAGAACGGAAATTTTATTGATTTAAAGATGGGTTTTCATCATCTACTCATACCCAAACGAAGGGAGTACCGCAAGGCTCGGTGCTTTCCCCGGTGCTATTTATTTACTAATGAGCCCCATTCTACGTAAACAGGATATAACAACTTATGTTTATGCAGACGATATCGCATTGTTTGCAATGGCAGATAACATTCAGACCTTATATGAACGGCTGCAGGTTTACCCTAATATATTCGAGAGCTGGCTCAATGGCAACAGCTTTTTACTTAATCCGAGTAAATGTGCCCTTCTTGTTTTCCCGCTGCAATACCCTGTGAACATCTCTCTGTCTTACAATGATGAGGATATACTACAGGTGGAATCTGGTAAATGCCTTGGAGTAATTTATAACACATCGCTTATCTGGCGACCTCATATCGAATATATTGCCGGAAAAGGAGTGCCGGCCATTGGCATATTACGTAGGCTAAGCAACTACCGCTTGGGTATGAGAAGAGACAAATTAATTATGATATATGGCATGTATGTTCGTCCTATTTTGGAATTGGTTGTGTACTTTTCTCTGGAGTTCCAGCTTACAAGTTGCGGCATCTAATTCTTCTGGATAGAGAAGCTTTGTGCTTATGCCTTGGCCTTCCCAAAACAGTTGCCAACAATGTGTTGTATCTAGAATCGAGGGTTCCTCCGCTTTCTTGTAGAATTCGCCTTCTGACTGTTCAGACATTCTTAAGAATTTATGAATCACCATTACGACATTCAGAAACAGCCTTTATTTGCACCCCGGAATCATTTTTTGCTGCTAGATGGCCGCGATTACACGCGCCACAAATTATATTTGTGCAAAATTTACTGGAGCCTCTAAACGTACGCATATGCGACATCATGCCGAGTCGTGATAATTCAGCCCCGGTGGAAATTCAATTCGACGACGTTTTTCCTAATAATACCAAACTACTTCCCCATAATATTTTAGATGGTTTACTACAAGATCATCTGCGCCGTATTACAACAAACGTTGTTATTGCTACACACGCATCGCAATACGACGAAAAGTGAGGGGTTGGTATTTTCCGCCCGATTTTAAATTGAATTTATTCTTTTCGACTACCCGATTTCATACCCGTTTTTGTGGCTGAGTTTCTGGCAGTAGTGCTCGCCTTACGCAAGTTAGATACAGCAATTACATCGGCTGAAATAATAACAGATTCCCTATCTCTCTGTGCAGCACTTTCTGTTGGTGCTGATAATCACGTAACAAGGGCGTTCCGTGCACTATTACCTGTGCATTTGAGAAAAGTACAATTAGTTTGGGTGCCTGGACATAAAGGTTTGTTTCTGAATGAAATAGCCGATTCCTTAGCTAAGTCGTCAATCAGCGAACCAATTCTACCGCTCTGTGCATCATCCGCTTATGTGACTGCTGCATGATTCCGCAGACGTACGCTTATGCAAGTCTTTGAAGGTTCAGCACTAACAAACTCTACAGAATATCGCCATTTATTATATCCCTGGCGAAGAGACTTTTGCCACACTCGAAAACAAAAAGTAGCTATCACAAGTTGGCGCAGCCGGGTACCAAATTTCTATTTCTATAAACACAGGTCTGCTCAAACACCTTCGCCACTGTGCGTATTCTGTGATGAACTGGAAACAGTAGACCATTTCTTTTTGACCTGCAGGTGGTTTAACACATTACGAAAAACCCTTTTAGAAATACCTTTGCGAGGTATTCGTATGGACTTATCTCTGCCTGTCATTTTGTCTTTTGGAGCTTCTATTTCTGGTTTCTCTAATAGGACAGTATGCGTGGCCGTCCGGGACTATATTGATGAAACTAATCAGTTGACTAATTAACCAGTTTCATTATCCTAACATATCCACATAATTATATATGTATAAAATCAGATTATTGCTCTATTTTAAGAATAAATTTGTTTATGTAAATAGTTGTATGCATTACATTAAGCACCACACTTGCCTGGGCTATCTGTAATCTTTCTGTTATACCTCCATCATTCTAAGTCTGAACAGTAATTTTTAAAGCTACTCGATTCTTGAACAATCTCCCACAGTGGATATGCGCCACTAACAATAGGAGAAGAACAACAACAACAACAACAAATGGAGGCTTAATCAGACTTGCAAACCCCCTAGGCGGTCCAAAAGGAATTTAAAACAACTTCAAATCATTTCCAGACCATCACAGATGTGCGCCCATTTGGGCGAAGAGGTATCGCGTGTAGGTCGCCGGATCAGTCCTGCGTGCAGGATCTTCTCAAATGCACCTCGTTTTCTGCTACCCCGGTGAGTGCTTTTAAACCGCCTCAGCTGGCATGTACCAAAGGCCGTGTACGGGGAGTCGACTCCAAGCTGAGTCCAGCTGAGACTCTAGACAGGTAGGCGTAATTTCAATTTACCTGTGTAAAACCTAGTCGACAAGGAGAGGGTACCAACCGAGTCTGTCATCGCGACATTTTTGGGCATAAAATGTCCGTCAGAAAGAAAATTATGGCCATTGATCTACCGAGTAGAGCCCCTCGCTTCTCGTCCGATTCAGTGCAAAAATTGCTGAACATTCGGCCAGAGTGCGGAAAGATATAAATATAACGTTCGTTTTAACAATCCTTCGAGCAAGTGTACTGCAACAGCGGAAAAGTGTTGTCTCTGTGGGGGGAGTCACTGCGCCGACAACTCTGAATTCCGCTCGTTCCCGGGAGTTTCAAATCCTAGAAGTTATTGACCGCCGCCGCTGTTCCTGAAGGGAAGCCATTGACATAGTTAGAGACGCGGCTTTTGGATACTTTTGTATTACAGGACGCTGCACTTCCAGTATGGACTCAAACCTATCGCAGGCTATTGAAACTGCTGTGGAAGAGGCAGTGAGTGAGGCAATGGATAAACTCATATGTAACCTTTCCGACTGCTTGGTGCAAATTCTTTCAAGTCAGATTGGACGAACAGAACAGACTAGTACAGAACCTGCAGTATTGTACATTACCAGCGATGCCACTCAGCTACACAATGTAGTACGAACTTTCACAACACAATGTTGTACGAACTTTCTGCATCTGCAGGCAAGGCTAAGCAGTCAGGAACACAGTTGCCCTTAGACCGCCTTACGTCTCAGCCGAGTACAAGTGCTGCTACAGATATGGAACTGAATATACGAACTAATAAACGTATCAGATCCCCTATCTTCACCAATATCAAGTCCAAATCTAAACGGAATGAATCAGCTATTTCGCCTGAAGGCGCTAACAAGGGCGCGACATGCGCCTCTGCGGTGCACCCAGCACCATAGGTCAGTTGAGGGTACTACAGTGGAACTGCCGTTCAATATTTTCAGCCTCAACCGACTTAGATTACTCTAGCAAAAATTTTATTCTTGATATTATAATTCTCCAAGAAACTTTGCTCACACCACATAAAAATTTCCATCTTGCAGGTTTTCGTTCTTTTCGATTAGATCGCCCATCACGTGGTGGTGGTTTAATGATCCTTGTATCAAGTAATTTATGCCATAGGGCGAAAATTTCTTTCATAATGTTAGACTCGGATTGTGAAATATTAGCATTAGACTTTTGTCTTTCCAGATACCTACATTTTTCAATTATAAATTGTTACTTCCCCTCCGGTGTGCACCCTGCGCCCTATCTTGACAGTGTTTTGGTGGCATGTAGAAAGGAAATTGTACTCACAGGAGACTTTACTTCACAACATTTGTCTTGGGGTATAAGGACAGATTCTTGTGGTAGGCAACTGTGGGAACGGACTATTGATCACAACCGCTCGCATCTGAATAAAGGGCATGTAACATTTGTTAGAGGTCAGACTAGCTCAGTATAGGATTTAACGTTTTGCTCCAATGCAATCAAGGTTTTGTCATGGGCTGTTCTGGATTCGGCATCTAACAGCGACCATCTTACTGTACTTTTCGACATTACTTGTCCAACAATAACTTTAGATCAGCCAAAACGCACATACAGGACCCAAAGCAAATTTCTAGCCTGCCTCTGTTCTGCCAATTCCAAGCTTAGAAATGCCAGTACTAAGGAGATTGCATCTACGATTGGTGCAATGCTGGAGGGATGTAGCAAAAATTCCGAATTTATTATTCTATCGAAAAACGATCCTCCTCTCGTTGGTGTAACGATGAGCGTACGTGCGATTACAGAAGACGAAAAGCCGCTTGGAAAAAACTTCTTCTTAATTAGAGCCCAACAAACTGGAAGGATTATTGATTCCTTGCTGGCGTATTTAGGTGTATACAATGAACCGCGCGAAAGAAGCATACGACAGTAGACATTTTGATTACCTTTCTAAATAAAAAATTAAGCGTGCTTTGTTCGCTTATCTTCGGACAAGAAAAGTACTGCGAGCGTCTTTAACGTTGCAGTCATGTGTCTTGACGCCGGAAGAAATGAACACCTCTCTGGAAGACAAAGCGCAAGGTTTAAAACGCCACTTCATTGTTAATTTTTTGGCTATTCGGTTAATTCTGGTAAACTTGCATGAATTTCCAGAAGTTTTTTTAGCTGAATTAAGTCAGACAGTATTATGCTTACCAAGGACGGCTCCCGGACCAGATGGAATTATTAACTCTATGTTGAAATGTTTACTCCAGGAATCGCCTAATCTTTTGCTAGAACTAGTGAAATATTTGTTAGGGAACGCATAGATACCTCTAGAACGAAAACGTGCCATAATTGTATTGTTGCTAAAAAATGAAAATGATGAATTCATATTGGATAACACAAGGCCGATCGAACTGACATAAAACTTAGTGAAATTGGTTGAGAGAATCATCAATATATGAATTAATGAACTCATTACCATGAGGTCAATTCAAGTCCCTGTCAAATTGGGTTCACGGCTGGGTGTTAAATTTGGGATGCCCACGTTGATTTAGAAAGTCGGCTTCAATTAGCTCGGCTACAAAAAATATGCAGCTTTAGTTACCTTAGACTTTCTCTAAAGCATGTGATAGCGTGGAGCACTGTATTTTGATAGATCGATTAGAATACCTTGATTTCCCATCATACATAGTAGAGTGGGTTCACAATTTTCTTGCCGACAGCAAGAATTATTCTTTTAAAGACGGGTTTTCATCATCTACTCATACCCAAACAAGGGGAGTGCCGCAAGGGTCGGTGCTTTCCCCGATGCTATTTCATTTACTATTCAGCACCATTCCACGTAAACAGGCTATAACAACCTATGTTTATGCAGATGATATTGCATTTTCTTGCAAAGGCAGATAACATTCAGACCTTATATGAACGGTGGCAAACTTACCTTAATATATTGAAAAACTGGCTCGATTGCAAATGTTTTCTACTTAATCCGAGTAAATGTACCCTCCTTGTTTACCCGCTGCAATACCCTGTGAACATCTCTCTGTTTTACCATCATGACAATATACCACAGGTGGAATCTGTTAAATACATTGGAGTAAATTATCACACATCGCTTAACATGCGACCTCATATCGAATATATCGCCGGAAAAGGTGAGCGGGCCATTGGCATATTACGTAGGCTAAGCAACTACCACATACGAATGAGAAGAGACACATTGGTAATGATATATCTCATGTACGTTCGTCCCATTTTAGAATTCGGATGTGTACTTTTCTCTGGAGTTCCAGCTTACAAGTTTCGGCCTCTAATTCTTCTGGAAAGAAAGCTTTGCGCTTATGCCTTGGCATTCCCAAAACAGTTGCCAACAATGTGTTGTATCTCGAATCGAGGGTCCCTCCGCTTTCTTGTAGTATTCGCCTTCTGACTGTTCAGACAGTCTTAAGAATTTATGAATCACCATTACGCAATTCAGAAACAGCCTTTATTTCCACTCCGGAATCATGTTTTGCTGCTAGATGGCCGCGATTTCACACGCGACAAATTATATTTGTGCAAAATTTACTGGAGCCTCTAAACGTACGTACATGCTACATCATACCGAGTCATGATTATTCAGCCTCGGTGGAAATTCAATTCGACGACATTTTTCCTATTAATGCCAAATTACTTCCCCATAATACTTTGGATGGTTTGCTACAAGATCACCTGCGAAGTATTACAACGAACGTTATTGTTGCTACAGACGCATCGCAATGTGACGAGAGGTCAGGGGTTGGTATTTTCAGCCCAATTTTAAATTGGATTTATTCCCTTCAACTACACGATTTCATACCCATTTTTGTGGCTGAATTTCTGGCAATATTGCTCGCCTTACACAAGTTGTTTACAGCAATTGCATCAGCTGTCATAATAACAGAATCCCTTTCTCCTTGTGCGGCAGTTTCTGTTCGTGCTGATAATCACGTAACAAAGGCGTTCGGTGCACTAGTACATGCGCATTTGAGAAAAGTACGATTAGTTTGGGTGCCTTAACATAAAGGCTTGTTTCTAAATGAAATAGCCGATTCCTTAGCTAAGCCGTGAATCAGCGAACTGATTCTACCACTCTGTCTATCATCCGCTTATGATACTGCTGCTCGATTCCGCAGACGTACGCTTATGGAAGTCTTTAAAAGTTCAGCACTAACAAACTCTACAGAATGTCGCCATTTATTATATCCCTGGCGAAGAGACTTTTGCCGCACTCGAAAACAAGAAGCAGCTATCACAAGGCGGCGCTGCCGGGTCCAAATGTCAATTTTTATAAACAAAGGTCTGCTCAGGCACGTTCGCCACTGTGCGCATAATGTGATGAACTGGAAACAATAGATCATTTCTTTTTGACCTGCAGGCGGTTTAACACATTACGAAAAACCCTTTTAGAAATACCTTTACGTGGTATTGCTATGGACTTATCTGTGCCTGTCATTTTGTCTTTTGGAGCTTCCATTTCTGGTTTCTCTTATGCGACAGTATGAGGGGCGGTGCGGGACTAAATTGATGAAACTAATAAGTTGACTAATTAACCAGTTTCATTATTCTAACATATCCACATATAATCTGATTTTACATGCGTGTAAAATCAGAATATTACCCTATTTTAAGTATAAATTTGTTTATGTACATATTTGTATGCATTACATTAGGCACCACATTTTCCTGGGCTATCGGTGATCTTTTTGTTATACCTCCATTATTCTAAATCTGAACCGTAATTTTTAAAACCACTCGATTATTGGCCAATGCCCCGTAGTGGGTATGCACCACTAACAATAAGTGAACAACAACAACAGCTCTTCTCCCTGGTTACGGTTCATGTGAAACCAACTGTACAACGTATCTAGCAGGTGAAAATCCGGCTACTTCAGCAGCTTCATTTGTTAGAACTTGATTGAGCTAATCGACTGAGCAAATGGGCAGCATTATGGTCACGTTTAGAACCAGGCAGAGATAGAAGCAAGAGTTCGCTTCTTCGTCAGAGCTCTTTCCTGTTGCTCTTGAATGCAATAGCGCTTTCGAGCTTTTGCACTGTGTTTACAGTAACGATCTGTGTTCTTGCCTTAAACTAGACGGGACAAAAACCACTTTGATTGAATGAAATAAGGAACCACCATGAACGAAATATCTCTTTTTGAAAGCCACTAGGAGCTCCGAGCTATGAATTACCTTCTTTTTTGACTAGGAGGGGATACGCGCTATCTTGAATCACTAGCCGCCATGACATATTTATTATTCAAATTTTGATGTTTATTGATCGGCGTATTCTCTTGTCGTGCTATATACCGTTTTGTACCTGATATATTTGTGCCCTCCCTGTGGTGGGTCATGGCGTCTCTCATAATCATATAGTGGTTTCGGGATGTTCAACCCCGCATATCGATTAGTGCGGTGTGTCGTGTTCTGTTTATTTCTGTTCGAATTACGATTTCAAGGTCACTTGCGTTGTATCCAAAAAAGTTCCGGTCACCTCATTTACCGGCTCCTAACGTTGAAACTTAAAGCACGTTTCTAATTACTTTTCAAGCATAAGAAAACCCTCTCTTTTGTTTTTGACATAAAAGAAGCGTGCGTAAACTACATAGAAATTCTTTGTAATTTTTTGTAGTCCAGAACAACTTTTATTTGAATATACTCTGCCAAATAAAGGAAGGGAACCGTAGGATATCAGTGGGCTATTTTCTAAAGCTTATGTGAACCACAAATGCTAATAAAGCACATCGGCGGGAAAAATTGGAAGTCATGAAGTGGCTGTGTTTGTAAACCTTGAAATGGTCTATATATGTGTAAATAAAAGAGTTGGTCACGAGCAATCACACAAGGCTCACGTGTACATTGGCACTCTGTGTCTCGTTGTGTGGTGGCATTGCGGTGCTCCCGCCGGCTGCGTCGGCGCGCTGCGTTCTACTTATTGCATCTTGACGCCGGGGCCGCCAAGACGCAATACAACAATCCCCTTATCTGTGAGGGGATAATAAGAAATGCATGTTAAGGAGGAGTAAGGATCCGTCTAGAGGAGCCACTTATATCCGTCGACAAGTTTATCAGTTTGTGCCTGTTTATGGGGTGCACAATATTACGCCAGGCTTTTTTTATCATTGCGCGTGGGTTAAGTTCACCATGTGTTCAACAAATGAAAGAACGATGACCCTGGTTTTCAATATGAATGGTCATTACGACTGTTCAGAGACTTCGTGACCTTATTGTTCGTAGAAGTGTGCGCATTATTTAGTCAATGATTGAGAGGAGAGCCTGCCTTTATTCAAAATATAGCCCTCATCGAATATTACCATTGAGCCGTCATTCATACGGTAGGCATCCTCAACTCAGTACTGGTCGGTTACAACGGTAACTATTGTGGGAAACATTGAAGCCTATTCATACATGTTCTACTGTTGCAAGGTGCGGCATTCTCATTATAGTGCAATTAGACATGTAACCGCTATATAAAGAGGGCATCAACCTGAGAAGGACTTCACTCGCAACTCAGTCTATTTTCAGTTCAGCTGTAATAGATGTAGCCGTGTTAAACATGTGTATTGGCATCGCTTCACAGGCAGCTCAAGAGATGCTGGATAAGGGGAAAGCCCAAGTTAAAAAAAACAGCCACTTTCATACAGAACTAAATGAGTGTAGGTTGCACACATTTATTTATAACATTAAAACTTGAAAAGATTTGCGACTGCCCCTGTTTTGGATGACTATTTTTAATGGCTGCTTCACTGTGAGGTTTAAATCATGACTTAACTAGAACAACCCTTCATAACAAGACTTTTGCTGTATGCAAGATGCTTAAAATGATTTAGTCTTCAACACGCATTATATATTTCCTGTTTTCTTCAAAAAACGCATTTGAACCTCGAAACAACATGAATATGTGGGGACTACGTGTGGTGGTTAATTTTCAGGTCCTGGCTCTGTGGACTGTGAAAGTAACTCAACCACTGCCTGGTAGCAAGGGTTGCGGGAGTTCATCAGCACTCGAGTCGCCTCTTAGCGAAAATATAGTGTAGAGAATCCTCATAATGGGTAAGCAATTTGTGAGCCAATGGCATACTTTCTTAGGCTTTTCACTAGTAATAGCACCATCAGCTTGGCGACTATATCGAATGCAGTCCATGAGACGCCGGCATCTGGTGTACAGCCGAAAATTCAACTTCGAGAAAAGGTGCGATGAACGTAGTTTGCTTTAAAATATGTTGCTTGTCCTACGAATTACACAGCCCTGCCCTGGGCACTTTGTTGTGAATATCGACAAGAACATCACCTACCTCCCTCCTTTCGGGATCCGGTGTCGTACCGTGGCCACCTGTAAATTACATGCCAACATTTTCGTTTTGCTCTAGGAAGACATGCGTGTTCGTTTATCATATTATGAGAACATTTGTCGTCTTCAACTTGACTGCTCTTGACAGTATGTTTGAATTCAATGGTGTCGCACATTTGGAGGTATGGGCAGTGGTACATTTCAAGTCATGATTTGCTAATGTCAACTCGAATCGCTCAGGTTTATCTGTATACTCCGACGTAAACTAGCCTTTCATATATGCAGGCTTCACTGTTACTTTGTTCTGTAGACGGGCGTATTTAGGCGCAGATTGAAGGCGATGTTTGCTGCTTATGAGTAGCTCTGCTTTTGCTAACGTAGCGAGTATTCGTCATGCCGTATTGCAGCGCGTTTCACTATTTAGGACGCGCAAGGCAGCACATGAAGATGTTTTAAGCAATGTTAGGGTGCTGTAAAGCGCGTTGTCCTAAAACCACCAGCGTATTAAAAAGCTTGACGCGTTTTAGAGTGGTGACAAACGGCAATCTGTATCGTGTTGCGTACCATCCAACTACGAGTCTTCCATGACCACTGATGGGGCTGGTGACCACTTCAATGCAGGTTACGCTCTTTCAATGACGCTGGTGTATCGATCTCTTGACATAATGCTAGGACTTTTCTGTAGGGTTGATCACTAGGTAAACGATTTGCTCTAGCACCTTCTTTGCAACGCACTGTGACCGTATGTCTTTTCTAGAAAACCTTTCGAAGCAATGTTCTCAAAATACATTGCGTAGTGACCTTTGGCTAAAAGCATGCATGTTCTTCTTTCACAGAGGAGTCCGCATTCGCATCTGACATCGCGAAGCCTCCTAAATCAGACTCCAGAATTTCGTGTAAGTGCCCTTCTTAATGAATGATGCTTTTTTTAGGACTGTAAAAGTAAATAACAGAAAATACTGGCTACAATGGTAGTTATTGTAAAAAGTAAGGTGTCTCAGCACGAGTAAGCAGTGAGGACCCGTTTCGATCGTTGCCAAGCTAACATAACCTGACACAAAAGTTCATTGGAAGTGAGGCAGTCGAAATAACACGTACAATGAACTAATCCTTTGCAGCGTGGTAAAGACATGCACTAATTCATTGTTAAACATAATAAAAAATAGGTTATACAAAATTGCAATGTGTACTTCACCTCTGTCTCGTTAATATATATATATATATATATATATATATATATATATAAGAAAAGATGTGTATACAAAAGGGTATATATATATATATATGTGTGTGTGTTTATGTGTGTGTGTGTGTTTCACTTTATGTCTGTGAATTTCAAATGATTGTCGTTTAACAGGTAATTTAAGATCAGTTGGTGGAAGACATAAGTGTATGAGGTTGCTACCTTTCAAGGCCCTTTAAACGAAAACAAACTTTGTGGCGCATATTTACCAGCAACTTGTTGACATTCTGTCATGGAATATTTGGTGTTTCAATGCAACAGAAGCGAATGCATCGGAAATTTTCCGACAGTGTAGCCAGCAGAGGAGTAACTTGCGAAGCAACACTTTAAGCTTATTCTACTATTCTGACGCATACGTGGGTACATAATCACCATTAAAGGGAAGGTATTAGGGAAAGAAACAATACCATATCTCCTGCTCGCAGCTCTCATGCACCTGCTTCCACGCTTGAAAAGGAATAGTTCCTGCAAAGCATAAAGATATAGACAACGAAGTCACCTTTAGAATTGTCCAGTAATTTAATTGTAAGTGAGCTCTGCGGCAGTGTCTTCATCGTCTTGCCTGTGATCAGTATGTTGGCATAGTAGCCATTTAAAGGCATTCTAGAATCACTTCGGTACGTGTGACAAGAACATGTATTTTGTAACATGTGTCCAGGAAGTCTCCCGTAGTTCCGTGCTGAGTCTAGTGCATGCAATTCTTCGGTTCCTTTTTTGTTTCCGTTTGTCATGTTTTTATATGTATTGCCAACCGTGCTTGAACGTTAAGTCCGAATCAAGAATTAGCAATTATTTAAATACATATTCATCATTGAATAAACGTCATTTCGAACAGAATATCCTACATCAAAACGTAATCTTATTTCGTGAAGGTATCTTGGGGCTAGTTTAAGACTTCATCCTTGTACTTTTAGATAATTTTCAGCACTTTTCTCTCATTCACTCATAAATTGTGCAAAAATATTTCGCAAAACAGGTTTTCTTGAAGCACCGTATCTTTGACGGCTCATCCAATGTTTCCTTATTCTCTTCAGCTTCGGAGCCCTGTGATTCGTAAGTTATCATTTTGGCAGTAGCTACACTTTTTTTGACTTCCAAGGGTAAAAAATACTGATAACGTCACTCAGAAAAACAACGAGAACTGGAGATGTACTAACAAGTTGTATTGTCCTTACGTTTACTGAAGCACGTTTTCTACCATCTTTGACAAAGTCTCACACATACCAACTATCTGTCGATTGCTTGTAATGGTACAACTTGACACCATAGTGGAACTAATGACAGTTATTAACCATAAGTCGAAATAACTACAACAAACTAAAACATCTCCAAGAAATGGTTAGCTAAATGAATTTTTTTATCATAATGAGTTTGAAATGTCAGCTTTTCGGCCAATCCTTTCCACAGTAACGTTAACTGCTATGAAGTGAAGACAACGAAACTGGTTAATTGAGGTGACCAGTTTTCATTTGGTACAGCACATATACCATGACAATGTTACAATGACGTCACGGCAAGCTCAAGTGTTTTAGTCGACATACATACTTATAGCAGTAATGCTGGCTTGATGGATAAAGTGCCCGTAGTTCCTGGCTGGAAATCTTCTGGTTTGACTCCAGTCCTGTGGTAGGCTTTTGGATGTAGGCAAAGTTCCATAAACTAGTCTTAGATGCAATTTCAGCGAACGAGCCAGGAGCCCTGAAGACCGATGTTATCTGCATTTGATTTAGGATATACACCACATCAAATTTGCCTAACTAGGCGGATCGGCAATCAGTATACTGTCTTATCCTGAATAATAATAATATAAATAATAATAATATTATTAATAATAATAATAAGAATAATAATAACAATATATTAATAATATACGACAGAATATTATTATTACTTTTAATATTGTCCTAACCAATATTATTGCAATTTGTTGACTTTACATCAAAAACCATGACTTGGTTAGGGGCCGTGCTGTCGTGGACAATTCCAGAGCAATTTTGACATGAGGAATTTTTCTTAACGCGCACCTTATGCTCGTGCCTTGTGGTGAACGTGGTAGCTTAATGTGGCTGCACTGATCTTCTAAAAGCTCAGCTGGAAACACACGCCTTCATAAGGAAGCCATTCTACAACTCAGTGTAGAGCTTTAAGATATCAGAACGCAAACATTTGGTTCTCTGGCAGCAGCCTTAGTCAGCATTGCCTGTGTATTCTTAGCCAATAACAAATATGCAAGATCGGTCAACTTTATGCAGTCGTGGCAGTCCAATTTGTGAGTAGCAGCTACGGCGAGGTTGTTTATTTTCGTAGTTTTGCCACGAAGTACGAATCTACGGTGTTATTTCCTAAGCGATTTCCTGTGTAGCACTCTCACAAACTTACTGGTAACATTACTACAAAGCATTCTTATGCATTATCAAAATGTACTTGAGCAAGTTTGAAATAATGTTTGCAGAGTATTCACTGAACCAGTTAAGACCATGTTGACATGTCTGACAGCATATAGGTTAGACATTAACCATTTATTACTTGCCTCGAACGAATTACTTTCGTCGTACATCTTTTTATGTCGTGCAAATGTTTTGATGTACTTATTAAGTAAGCAAACTTTCATGCAGTGAGTGTGATCGCCGAGAAATCTTATTGGCAACCCTAATGTGTGTCAACCTGGTGGCCATGATCAGCCTTGTGGCTCTCTTCGTCATGGGTTCCAGCAATATTGGTGAGCAACGCTTCTTCATGGCACACTCTCGGAGCATGCGACACGTGTGAACTCTGCGCCATTTCAATACGTTTTGAGAATGTTCAATAAACGCAGCTGATAGGTAGCCCAGTCACCATAGAACACGCGAGGGAAACATTTCAGTGTGGAACATTGAATTGATTGTGTACATAGTTTTCAAAATTGGATAGAAATGTTCAGCTGTTCTTGCTACAGGTGACAATGTTTCAATTTTTTATTGAGCTACACATCTTGAAATGACGCCAAACAGATGTACAAATGATGAACGCACAGATATATGTTGAAGAGTTGCAGATGTATATTTAACCAGTTGTTTATACTTGCGCAACGTTGCCGACTGTAAAATGCCTGTTAGCAACATCAGAAGCTGATATGAAGCGTTGATCCTCGCGAAGATACTGGACAAGGACACTGCTACATAAATCAACTTCATCGCGTCACAACTAATCACAATTGACGTTAACCCGACGTGACGGCTGTGTCAAAGAAGTACATACGTAATGTTTATTAAATTTGGTAGGCAGCACTGCAACCACAATTGACGTTTCACAAAGATTAGCGCCTGTTTGAAAAGTAGATCCGAGACTTGGCGTAGCTCAGTGGTAAAATGCTTCATTTCCACGCAGAATTCTTGTGTTCGATTCCAGCTGGGACTCTGACATTTATTCTTTGCATTCGTGGGGTCGATGCTACCCGTTCGTTGGTATGGGCCACTGTGTGGCGGGAAGCGTTTGACGAAGTACGCGACAGGGTTGTGACATTGTTCATCGCTTGATCAATGCGTCATATTCGTCAAACCATTTTTCACTTCCATGTAAATTTTGGATCAAGCCAAGTTAAGGCGATGACCACGAGAGTACGCACACATAAACGGCAAGATAGATAGATAGATAGATAGATAGATAGATAGATAGATGGATGGATGGAGGGATAGATAGATAGATAGATAGATGATAGGCTCAATGTTGCTAAAATTCCCTGAAAATGGTTAGCATTTCAAAAAATTCACAGACCTCACGTGCAGTCGTACAGTAGGAATCGATGACATCCGAAGCATGAATAAAAATGTTGATATCTCACTTTAAAATCAGCATAATGTTACGAGGTGGAGGTAACTGATGCCGTACATGACTTCCGTGTGATCATTATTACGTTTAAATGCGTCGTTTGCCTTCTTCATTTATTTTAGTCACGTGAAAGGAAATTTAGTATAAGTCAAGCTAGCGAAAAAGCCGCGAGCACGCTATGAGCTTAGTATGTTGGCCTGTTCTTACATGACATGCGTGTCAAGATTATCATGGCTGTACTAGTCATATATTTTGTCCTTCATTAAAGTTACATAACACCAAATCTCGTATATGTGGAGCTAGCAAAACGGCCACGAGTGCATCATGAACGGGCCCACTCCAATGTAGCGTTGACGCGCGCGCACGCTGGGCACAGCGACGCAACGTTAGCGAAACGCGAGCACTCTATAGTCTGACGCCAGGCGTGACCAGCGTCTGTCGGCGCGGCCTGACGGCAACCGGTGTGAAGTGCGACATGCTGCATTTCGCACCGCTGCATCACCAGAGAACACTGCGTCCACCTCTTATCGTGATTAAGGGACCCCGGACGCGCTGCGACGTGTATGCGTCAACGCAGCGTGGCACGCGCCTGCGAGTATATGGCAGGACCGGCGCCTGGCGTGGCAACGCCGGCATTACGCGACGAAATGAACGCCGGCGAGCGCGCGCACCGCATCACCTCGGAGTGACTGGCGCCTTGACTGTGGCATGTAGTCATGTTCTCACATGACACGCATCTCTTGATTATCATGTTTGCACCATTCACATACCTTCGTGATCCATTGGCGTCACGTAATACCAAATTTGACATATGTAGAGCTAGCTCAACGACCACAAGCACATCATAAGTGTGGCATGTAGTCATGTTGCTACCTTGAACGCATGTCGTAATTATCATGTTTGGATGTGTCGTTTACCTATCTCGTGCGTTCGAGTCGCGTAATACCG
Organism: Rhipicephalus annulatus; assembly: GCA_013436015.1. Lineage (NCBI taxonomy): Eukaryota > Metazoa > Arthropoda > Arachnida > Ixodida > Ixodidae > Rhipicephalus > Rhipicephalus annulatus. Next base: position 15,876 of record WOVY01001695.1, on the reverse strand, counting down.
AGTTTGGTACTTATGAAGCTAGCGAAACGGCCACGAGCGCATCATGAGCGTAGCGTGTAGTCATGTTCTTACCGGACACGCATCGCATGTTTATCATGTTCGCACCAGTATCATACCTTTGTCATTCATTCACGTCGTGTACTACGAACTTTCATGTAAGTGAACCTTCCGAAACGGCCGCCAGTGCTTCATAAGCGTGGCATGTAGCTACGTTGTTACATGAAAATTATCGCATGATTATCTTGTTTGCATCAGTCACATACCTTCGTCATCCATTCGCGTACTGTAATACCAATTTTGGTATATGTGACGCTGTCGAAACGGCCGTGAGCGCATCATGACCTCAGCCAAGTAGTCATGTTGTTACATTACACGCATTTCAAGATTTTCTAGTTAGTGTGTGTAACTTGTGTTCGCCATGTAATCATACCGTACCGTACCGGTTTTGCAACTCTTCATGTGAATGGAACCATCATAACAGCTGCAGGAGCATGAAATGCAAAGCATGACTTTTATGACATATAGGTCATCATTTGCATGTTATGACTTGTAAAATATGTTTTTCATACAATCATGCTATGTCATACGAAGTTTGGTATCGATACCATTATCGAAACGGCTAGGAGAGCTAAATGTCCTGGGCGGCTAGATAGATAGATAGACAGATAAATAAATAGATAGATAGATAGATAGATAGATAGATAGATACACTCAAAGTCGCCGAAGTTTGCCTGAAAATTCTTCGCATTAAAAAAAATGACCGTGTATTCGAGTGCTTCACAGCGAAGGACGTCGAAAGGTGAAGGTCTTCTGTCTGTAGGGGCTGTGTCAGATATAGACGCTGTCTGACCGTAATATCAAGGATCGCAATATTTTAAGCGCGAAGCTCTTTAAAGTGGCACGCGTTCGTCCCTCGTCGCAGTCGTAGTGCGTAACCAGTTTTATGTTTTGATCTGCAAGGTGGTGCTGGTGGGAGAGTTTTCCTGTGCGTTGTTGAACAACAAAAAATGCGCAGTGTGCACGTTACCTAAAAGCCGAATTCTCTTCTCTCTCATTCCCCATTAGCAGCCATTAACATGAACCTTGAGCACTATCTGACAAGAAAAGGTTGCTACGTTATACTCGCTGCGCGTAACCTTCTTTGATTTAGAAAGGTTTAGCGAGCGTTGGGTCGCGGTGCCATGAATACGGTGAACTAGTATTTGCCATGAACTCGAGGTGGTTAAAGGTAAAAGTAGCCATTAAGCGCAAGCCATAAGAAAGTATGCGTGTGCCGACTCTCGTTTTGTCCTTGGAATGCCCGCTGGATGGAGATGCTTCTATATGCGCAATATATGGTGAAAAGATGCGAGATGGTGGTACTTGGAGTGCTGACTAGATGGACGAACGGACACACAGACAGATGCATGGACGAACGCACAAATGGCTGCACGGACGGATAGATGCATGAATGAACTCAGGGGCGGACGCATGGACGAACGCAGGGACGGACGCACGAACAGACGCACGCACGGACGGGCGGATGGACGGTCAACAGACGGGTGCATGGACCGACGAAAGCGAGAACGAATTCACGGACGGATGCTTCGCCCCACTCTCCATTGCCCACCCCGTGGATATGCTGCTATTTTTAAAAACACAGAGCAACTGTTAGATAACAGCACCCTGTCGTTTTAGCGAAGCGTAGGAAACACGGGCGTTTTCATAAATATTGTCGCATTGTAAGCGCAGCGTAATTATTACTGTGCTCATTGGGATTTCGCAATAATTAAGAAACACACTACTTATCACTAACGTATTGATGTTGCGCCTATATTATGCGATATAAGTTCTTTTTGAAGGACAATGTTCACAAGAATGAGCGCAGCTACAAGACCAAGATAATTGGGCTTCGAGCATGGGTGTCAACATTCACCGAGTGGACGAATCATTCGGCATGCACCATCTGATAGATAGATGAATAGTCAGACAGACAGCAAGACAGACTAACATTTTCACGTTGAAGTATGCTCAAGGTGACGATCAGTGCTTACGAACGGAAGTGTCTCTTTTTTCTCTTGTTATCTTACTCCCTGCGTACCTTCCAACGCGCCCCTTAGTACGAAAATAGAAATAAAGAGCTTCAAATATGCGCTCCACTGCCCTTATACTTGACGTGTTCAGAAAAGGTGTGAGGGTTAATTTGCGGGGAAAAAAGACTCGATGAAGCTATTCCTTGTCTACTTGAAAAGGTGTTGCACCTCACTTTTAAACAGAATGCTTGCGCAGAACAATGATGCACTCAAAGTGAATATTCTTAGAGTTATCCTTGACAACTGTACCTAATATTCAATTTCTGACTATTTTATTGAATAAATAATATTCTTTGGCAACAATGAGAATGTACCCTACGAAAGTGCATTGAACATAGTTTTTTTGCATTTTTTGTTTTAAACAGTAATCATGAAAAAAAGTGAAAGTAACTTAACTGGACAAATAAACTTTGTGATAGTGCGAACTGAGTCAGCAGCCTTCAAATCAAACTACGTGCGTGTGGCTCTGTAGATCTGCTATGGCTGCAATGCCTCCATCCCCCTATGATACAAACAAGGCGTTAATTACCTGTGTGCATCCAAATGATATTAACTAGCACCACTGCTGGCGAATAAAGTGTATGCGAAGTCTCCTGTCGTTTTTTTACATGGCATTATGTACCACATGATGTACTTGTTCTGTGTTGTCTGAAGATTTCTGTAGTTTTTTGTACCAACAGCATTATATAGTGGTACTACTGTGCCTTCCTCGTATGCGTATTACTGCCCTTGGTGCGTTACGAGTTAAATTATGTGCATTGTTTATGCTGACAGGAATGTTATTTTGGTATTGTATTTCCTGAATTGTATTAGGAACACGTTTTATTCGAGGACAAATTTATGTTCTGGGGTATGTTGCAAAAACAAGAATTTAAAAGCGAGCAGCTGAAAAATATGTCCTTGTATGCACTCAAAGGGCATTGAGTGTGCTGGGAAGATACCCTCGCTGTGACACTACGAAAGTAAGTAAATTGATCAAAGAATATGTTTTCATTGATCGATGTCCTAATGTAGCAAACAGATAGCAGTGTGAATAAAGTGATTTTTTTTAAAATTGTGGTGTAGTAAAGATAAGTTGAAAGAAATAAAGCGCTTTTGCAACTGAAATTTAAGACAACCAAACTCGTCCAATTAAAGTTCTTGATTCGGGCGTAAAAGGAGGAAGCAGTTCGTTCGTGTCTTTTGTTTGCTAGTTTGAAAAGTTTTCTAGGATTCTGCATGGTCTGATTCACGGAATTGAGAATACCCGAGACTGGGGCAGGTGTTAGATTCCTGCCTCTTTTGTCACAGGTAAGGGTGATGCGGGAGACGCCGTCATAGATGAACTCGACGAACTGAAGCGAACCACAAAATTCGAAGAAACTGTCTCAACAACGCCACGAATGGGAGGAAGTTCAAGGGTCACAGTACAGCCAATGTCCACTGCAACGCCTACAGGTTAGTGCACTGTTTTTTTCTTACGGGGTAAGTGATACAGTGAAAAATAGCATACATAGTTACTGTACAATACTGAGTACAGCTATGTGCAACTTCTCTAGCGCATATTATGAGCCAACCCTTAACTACTGAAGACTGAAGAGTGTATGTTCTCAAATCACAATCAGTAGTGCTTAAATCAATCACCCGCAAACGCTGAAGCTATCTCAAGGTTTTGCAGGAAGCCGGGCCATAAAAAGCCTGGTATAAAGAAATAAAGAAATGAATTTGTACAACTCACCAAAAGTTTGCTTTCATAAGCCCAAGAGGCAACCTAAAGTGAATCATTGCGTTTTCGTTTTGGAACGAAGCACCTCTTAATTTAACCTCATCATGCGTCACCTGTAACCGAGAGGAGAAGAGACAAGAAAGAAAAAAAGGCAGTATCTCTCGAACAGTACAATAGACTGGGCTGTCTTAATGAAGTGCATTCGAACTGCAATAGAGTGAGGATAATCTAGACGGTGCTGTGCCGCTACTTTTCGACTGGCTGCTGCGCGGGCTTTGTCGGGGTAAGGGGAGCACGAGTGCCTTTCTCTGTCTCCTGAATAGCCGTTGTATGTGGTGTATCGTTGGTGGGGCATGTACGAAGTAGAGTGTCGGGCACGTTCACGACGCCTGCGCTCGGCTTCCATGGCTCTCGTCTCGTCGGTGTTACCCACGCGCCGTCTGCATTCTCGAACGTGATCGGTCGCATGATTGAATGCACGGACAAAAGGGCATGCACGGACGGAAGGATGGACGGACTCTTTGCCCCACTCATCATCAATAACTCTATGTATATTATGCTGTGATTTTTAAGTGCGCTCTATGTATATTATGCTGTGATTTTTAAGTGTGCACATTTAGCAAGTCATGGCACAAAAATGAAATACATGAAACTAATATGGCGAACCTCTGGCCTAAATTCGCATAGTTACAACATAGGCCCATAATGTTGTGCTTTCTGGCTCCCAAAACATGCATCCGAAGTCATATAGGAATCGGATGGTTATTGGAATTCATACATAAAACTTTATGGCCGTTATTTGACACAATTAGTTCAATATTATAAAAAACGTATAGTAGGTTTACTATTCTGAACAGGTCAAAGGACATCACATGGGTACCCATTTCGTGAAGCTTCCACTGTACCTTTCGCCAAAGCGTCAATGTCACCAATAGAGTTGACTGTTTGAATAGAAATTTTGTGCTTTGACATAGAAACATAGTGAGAGCGCAACAGAATACGACACACAAAAAGAGACAGATGAGAACATGTGAAAAGTACCAAGTGGTAGTTTGCGCCTGTCCTCATCTGTTTGTTTGTGTGTGTCGGGTTTCGATGGGCTCTCATTACGGTTTCAATAACGCAAATGTTTGAGGTACGCATATAGATGATCTCCGGCAGAAATAATACTTGGCTAAGTAGTTCACATACTCAATGTTGAATATGAACATTTTCTTTAGCCGCGCTTTTTCTGTCTGCGTTCGTTTGTTTCTGCATTGAACGTAGCCACGTAGTGACGTACCACCGCACCAGCGCAGACGCAGGGTGAGGAGCTTCTGTTCATCCACTTGTTCAAGCGGAGGCACCCTCTCTCGCAGACCGCTGCAGTCAGCCCTATGTGAGCGAAACGTTTTCGTGATCAGTTGATTAATGCGATTACATTTTGCCTATTCCTTTCAAAAAATAAGCCGTGTATGTGCGGGATTTCAGAAAGGACGATAATATCCCGTATGGATAGAGAGAATAAAACGCCCAATTTGCGTTCTACACAAGACGTATGTATAGCAAGTGCTGCGTGAAATTTGGTGCCAAGTGGGGGGTAATGTGAAGAAATCAAATTTTTTAGAACGAAGAGCTACTGCTAATTGACAGCAGCATGCTGATTTAGTGAGAGATACTGTATATGCTCCCTACGGGAGAGTCGCGCATAGGTTTGCGATTATGTTCAATAGCCGTGCAGCGAAAGCCACTCATCATGCTCGCAGGAGAAAAATACGGCGTGAAGTTGCGGCGTGGGCGGGCGTGCCACAGACTTATTCGCGCGCGCTGAGCAAGATGCACTGTTGCAGTAAGGCGGTATATTGCTGTACGTAGCGAAAACCTTTGAGGCCCATGTGCTCAAATTTAGGTGAACGTTAAAAAACCCTGGTGGCAGAAACTTTTGGAGCCATCCACTACGGCGTCTCGCATGATTATATAGTGGTATTGGGAGGTTAAACTCAAGCAATAAATCAATGAAGTGAAAATGAATAAAAGGTAACTCATTCGTACTAACGTCGCAGCTTGACATTTACACCAGACGTACGATGCACTATGTTCCTGCAATGACACTTTTGCGACTGCCTGGTTCATTTTCAACCCGCTAGATGGTGCCAGCTGTACAGTCTGTTGGGTGTTCACATGTTGTGGCTTCGATGTTCTAGCCATTGTGGCTTTGATAATCCTGTTGAAACAATGTAATCACTATTGGCGCTCACACTTTGGCTTATATATGGACACAATGTATGGAATAACCGCAACGCGGGTATCACAAGTTTTCACGAATGAAGGGGGATTTGAAAAAAAAAGCGCTGCAAACGTGAAGCCTACCCTGCGGGTAGTTTACGTTTAGGAAAGGTTTACGTTCTCTAAAGACCCGCGCATGCGCAGATTATATCCGGTACCTTGATAACACAAGTTTATTACGTACAAGATAAAAGTCCCTAATGATGGTGTCGATGAGACAGAAGTCAGTGTGGGCAGAGAACGCGGGGACGCCATGCCATCATGCACGGAAAGATGGCTTCGCCGCTGAATATGTCATTTGACGCCATTTTGCGCCACGTGACAGCGCTCGCCGAATAGCAGAAAGAGCAGCGGAACAAAAAAGTACGCGCAACTCTGCTACCTGATTGTAGCAGAGCTTTGCGCTTCAAGATCAGTATTTTTTAGTTTTAGCGAAGGGTGGGAAATATCCGCTTTGTCGTTCAGAGCATCACATGGCCAGCGCAGTGTAATAAACAGTGCGATGTTTAGAATAACATATCTATAAACTTTCTAAACAAATAAATGCTCCACACAATACTTCTGTTTGATGTTGTGCCTGAAACATGCGTGGTGTGAGCTTTTTGTTTACAATGTTAAAAAAAGGTAAAGCAGTTATCAAAGCAGGTTATAGGTGGACCTTAAGCATGGGCTTAAACTTTCGCCGGGTCGCTGAATTGTTGGTCACGGATACGAACAGACAAAACGTCTAAAGTTCACGAGTGAAATATGCCAAGAAACACTACCGTCTTTGATATACAGTTTGAAATTTTAGACCTGGTTCGTTCATTTTAAAGCACAGTTTAAACACAGCGAGCCTGGTTGTGACTCAAGCGCTTTATATTAGTTGGAACTCCACCGCATGAGATTTATGAATGAACTGCAATCTGGGCCCTTGATGTGCTGCCCATTGTTTAAATATAATGTTTTCCATTCATTAAAGTTTATTGGTGCTGTTGTTTTACACAATCACGTTCACTATAGGCCCTATCGCTGTTTATAAACACGGGTGCTGGATGATTTCAGGTTCTGTGTGCGTGCATGGCCTAGTAGTATTGGTGAGGAACGAAGCCTTAACGAGTGCCCAGTTCATTTTCAAGAGTTTTCTCTCTGCTCATGGTCAAATGTTTCAAATACACTTCCTTTTTAAGCTGGATATAACATTATAAAGGTTAGTTCCTAAGTTTGAGCGTCTCCTTTTTACCTGAAAGTGGAAAAAGAGTGTTTCCTTACTCCAGCACAACTTTAAACACATTTCTCCTTCGGTGTAAAGAATAATAAATGAAGTGACCGCAAGTTTCTTGGGCAAAAACACGCATGGCTGCTATCACTTTGATGAAACCAACCGAAAAGGCGAATTGTCATCGCAGGCAAGAACCACTTCCTGGCCGTTTTCAAGGATGAACATTGTTTGCGGCAAATAACCATGCATATGTTAGCAAGGAAGCTCCTATATCTTTTTCGAAGGCGTATTCAAAGCTTTTTATAAATCACCTAATTTCATTACAAGCATTCGCAATGCCAGAGGTGGCACCTAACGTCAACCTAGGATAAGTAGGAAGAAACAACTTGGCATGATTTGTGCGGGGTATAGTGGGAGTGGGTTTATTACTGATACTGTCAGGAACTGGTTTATTCAGACAGGCTCGAGCTAAATCACGCTGGTGATGATATTTTCAGGTGAAGAAGATGTACAGGTGATGATGATATCAAAGAGAATAAAGAGTCATTCGCTTGTCGCGCTCACACTAATTCCCCGCGTGGTGAAAGCGGCCGCCTGGTCGCTTGACAGTATTATGAAATACGTCGCGCATAAGGCTTTAAACGAGATACGTGCACTATCTCTGTTCCTCGGCAACGATGATCAGGACTAGCGCTAAGAGGAGAAACGCGGTAATTGACAGGAGATGTGTGTTCGACCACCGTGTACGGCCCAATTGAGCGACTGATGAATTTGTCGCATAGGCTGGGGACGCGCAGTGGAGTCCATAGAAGAACTTCGTCACCAGGGGAAAAACTCACAACACGGTGAGACGAGTCGTAGCGAGATTTTCGAGTGTCTTGAGAGAGGCCGGTGTTAAGACGGGCCTGGTGACGGCAGTGTGCGAGACGAGATAGGAATTCTTCAGAGAAAGGAGCCGTCGAGGGTGCAGGGGCCGAAAGGAAAGAGACATACCGAGCGAAACTCGGCGAGCGACCATGGACGAGAAAAAATGAAGAAAAGCCGGTAGTGCGTTCAGCAGCCGTATTATAGGCGAATGTCACGAAGGGTAGAATTGCATCCGAGTTCGTGTGGTTTAGGTGAATGTACATGGCGATGATGTCTGATAGGGTCCGATGAAACCGTTCAGTCAATTGTTGGTCTGCGAGTGGTAGCTAGAAGTAATCTTGTGAACAGTGTTCGAGGCACGCAAAACTCTCTCGACAATGGAAGAGAGGAAGACTTTGCCACAATCACTCAGGAAAATGCATGGAGCTCTATGACGCAAAAAGATGTGGCGAAGAAAGAAATCGGTGATCTCAATGGCAGTCCCAGATGGTATAGAAGCTGTTTCTGCGTAGCGGGTAAGGTGGTCAACGGCCGTGACAATCAAGTGATTCCCATTGGATGATATAAGAAGAGGGCCATACAAGTCGATTCCAACGACTTCAAAAGGCGAGGTGGGACGAGGAAGAGAATTGCATTAAGCCAGCCGGAGCAGTTGTCGGTCGTTTTCACCGTTGGCAATGGACACAGGAGGCAACGTACTAAGCGACGGCTGAAGAAAGGCCAGGCCAAAACTACGACTTCGTATTTTGTCGTAAGTCTTGTGATAGCCTAGATGAGCGGCGATTGGATCATCATGAAAGGCTTCCAGAACTTCACGTTGCAGAGAACGTGGGATGACGGGTATCCACTTGTTGCCATCGATGTGGTAAATGTAGCGACATAAAACATCACCGACAAGCTTGAAGTGTTTAGGTTGTCAATGGAGTCTGGTGTTTGGAGGAGTAGTAGAGCCGGTCAAGCGGTCAACAATGATACGGCAGTATGGGTCGACACGTTGTTGTGAAAGAAGGATGGATAGGGTGGCAGGTGATGAATTAAGCGCTGCGATTGGAGAGGTGCTGTCGTCTTGGAGTATCGATGGGGAGTGGCTTCCGCTGGGCAAAGGACAGCGTGATAGATCACCAGCATCTTGATGCTTCTTCCCAGATCTGTAGGTGACATCGAAATCCTAATCCTGCATGCAAGCGCCCGGCGACCTAGGCGACCTGATAAGTTTTTCAGTGATGAAAGCCAGCATAAGGCGCTATGGTTGGCCACGACGGTAAATGACGGTCGTGAAGATATGGTCGGAATCTTTGCACTGCCCAAACAACAGCAAGGCATCCTGCTCGGTGATAGTTAGTTTTTTTCTGGAGCGGTAAGAGCACGACTTGCGTAAGCAACGATGCGGTCGCGTGAGTTTTTGTCACGCTGTAAGAGTACTGCACCAAGACCATGACTACTTGCGTAGGTGTGAAGGATGGTGGGTGCGGCGCAATCGAAGTGGCACAGTACCGGATCCGACGAGAGGGCTTGCTTCAATGCCGTGAAAGCGCTTTTGCAGTCTTCGGAACAAATGAAGGGGACGTTCCTTGCGAGGAGTTGATGGAGCGGAGACGCAAGTTCTGCGAAGCTAGTATGAAGCACCGGAAGTAAAAAGATAACCCAAGAAAGCTGTGCAGGTCTTTTTGACGTAGTGGACGAGGAAAATCGAGGACAGCGGCAAGCTTTTCGGGGTCGGGCCGAATTCCTTCTTTGCTGACAAGGTGACTGAGAACCTTGATTTTCTTGCTAGCAAAGGTACATTTCTTGGTGTTAAGCTGTAGACCGGCTTTTGCAAGGCGTGTGAGGACTTCGTCAAGACGTTGTAGATGCTGCGAGAACGTGGATGAAAACACGACTATGTCATTGAGATAGCACAGACAAGTTTTCCATTTCAAACCACGCAATACGCCGTCTATCATGCGTTCGAAGGTGGCGGGCGCATTACAGAGTCCAAAAGGTATCACATTGGACTCGTACGACCCATCTGGCATTGAAAAAGCGGTCTTCTCTTCATCAGATTCCGGCATTGGTATCTGCCAGTAGCCTGACCTAAGGTGGAGGCTAGAAAAATACTCTGCGCCCTGTAATGAATCCAGTGCATCGTCGATCCGAGGGAGGAGATAAACATCCTTTCGCGTTACTTTGTTTAGCGCACGGTAAATGACGTAGAAACGCACATTCCCATCTTTCTTTTGAACGAGAACAACTGGGGATGACCAGGGACTCGAGGAAGGACGTATGATGTTGCGTCGTAACATGTATGAGACGTTTTCCTTGATGATCTTGCGTTCTGCCTGAGACGTGATATGGACGCCGATGTACAATACGAGAGCCATCAGTCTGGATGCTGTGAGTAGCGGTGGTAGTCATGCTGAGGGTGGGCGAGTTCACGTCAAATAGAGAACGGTGTCTAGTGAACAGCGCGAGCAAATCTTCAGTTTGATCAGGTGTTATGTCATTGCTTATTGTTGCCGACACAGGTGTGGGCAGAGGCATTGAATGGCAGTGATTGTGATTTCAAAACATCGTTGTGGTTGTTGTTCGGAAGAGTAACAATCGCAACAGGCTCCCTGTCGACCGCTCAAGATACTGTTGAGCACAGGGGAGCAGTACACACTCGGGCGTTTGATTTATGACAGTTAGGTACGTAGACCCATCGAAGAAGCGAATAAGCCCTGGTGTAATCACAATGCCCCTACGTAGGGTATGACCGTAAGGGAGAATTAGTACGCCACCATCCGCAATGTCGGTGCAATTAACACTTATAGTTTTCTTCGATGTTCTTCGGGAAATTAGCCGCGTTGCTCGTCTTGTTGGCGCCTTCGACAAAACCGAGCGATGTGTCCTTGATAGCCGCAGTAGTAACAGATTGGTCGACGTGGGCGCTGAGGTGCGTAGTAAGGTGGTGCACGTACTGGCGATGATAACGAAGCCAGAGGCGTATGGTATGTTGTTGTAGACACAGAAATGGTGGGTACGGCAGAGAGCGTGGCAACTTGGCGTACGTGCGCGTCTGGTGGACGCAAGAACTGTTGGAACACGTGGGACGCGATGCGAAGGCGATCTCTTGTTTAATCAGGTCTCACAAGCTATCTTTTTCTCTTTGATATCATCATCACCTGTACATTTTCTTCATCTGAAAATATCATCACCATACTTTTACCCATTACCTGTGACAATAAGTAGCTTTTCAGAGTTCCGGCTCATCGTTAATCCATGCACCCTCATGTGGCATGCTTACACTCGCCGTAAAGTGCGCAATACAGGTTACTGAGATGCTTGCAATGCGCAAAGCCAGGTCAAATTAAGTGAAGGTTTAAATAATGTATATATCCGTAACAACAAAGAAGTAATGACAATATTAACTAAAGGTTGCTAAAAAGTCACAGAATCTTCACAAAGTCAACGATGATGAGTGGGGTGAAGCTTCGTGGGCTCTCAGCTCAACATCTGCCAGTCTTTGTGCGAGTTTCACCGTCACCTCTCTCACATCCGTCTGTCTGTCCGTTTGTCTGTCCGTCTGCCGTCTGTCCGTCCAAGCGCCAACTATCGCTTTCATAACACACTAACTCCACATGCAACACGCGCCGGCATGCCATCTAGTGAGCAATTGACGTACTGTCAAAGCACAGAACTAAAAGGAACCAAGATGACACCACGAGTAATGACAATAAAAGTCAGAAAAGCTTTAGAGAAAATGTAAGTAGGTAAAGCTGCTGTTGATCATCAGGGAAGATCCGATCTGCTGAAAGGCGGAGAACAGATTGTGTTAGAAAAACTAGCCACACTGTTTAAGAAGTGTCTCTGACGGAGAGGGTACTAGATTCTTGAAAGAAGGCTAACATAACCTCAACACATAAGATAAGAGATCACAACGACTTGAATGCAGTCGATCAGTTTGCTGTCCGTTGTATATAAGCTATTTACAATTGCAATTGCTAACAGAATTAAAACATCATTAGAATTCAATCAACCAACAGAACAAGCAGGATTTAGAACGGCCTACACAGCAACTAACCGCATTCATACTATCACTCAGATAATGAAGAAATGCTCAGAATAGAGCCAGCCACTATGCATAGCCTCGATAGATTACGAGAAAGCATATGATTCAGTAGAAAAATCAGCAGTCTTGCAGACACAGCGAAATTGGGGTGTTGACGAAGCAAATATAATATCCTGGGAGTAATCTACAGATGATCAACTTTCATCATAGTACCTTATAAAGAAAGGGACAGAATACCAATCAAAAAGTGTGTTTGATTGATATGTGGGCTTTAGCGTCCCAAAACCACCATATGAATATGAGAGACGCAGTAGTGGAGGGCTCCAGGAATTTCGACCACCTGGGGTTCTTCAATGTGCACCTAAATCTGAGCATACGGGCCTAAAACATTTCTGCTTCTGTCGCAAATGCAGTCGCCGCAGGCGGAATTCATTATAGATACCTGCGAATCAGCAGACGAGTACCTTAGCCACTAGACCATCGCAGCGGGGAATCAAGAAGGGTGTAAGACAAGGAGATAATATCTCCCCAATGCTACTTAGCGCATGCTTACAGGAGGATTTCAGAGGCTTAGAATGTGGGAAGAGCTAGGATGAAAGTTAATGGAGAGTACCTTAGTAACCCGCGCTTCGCCGACGACATTGCACTGTTAAATAACTCAGGCAACGCATGGAAACTGATCATTACTAAAAACAGGAGAGCAGAAATGTAGCTCTTAAAAGTAATCTGCACAAAATAAAATTATTGTACAAGAACGCAAAGAACAGTGCTTCGAGATAGATAATAGTGCACTTATAGACTACATCTGCTTAGGACAGGTAATGATCGCGGAGGCGAACCACGGGATTGAAGTAAGTAGAAGAATGAAAATGGGGTGGAGCACAATCGGCCAGCACTTTCAATCATGACTAGTAGTTGGCCACCATTCTTAAAGAGGAAGACATATAACAGCTGCATCTCGCCCAGTGGCGTCCAACTCTTTCGCAAGGGGGAGGGGCAAACCTGCCTCTGTCTCTCTCTCTCCCTACTGAAACGTTCCGCATATACGGATCCGTACATACGCAATTATTGGACTACGGAAAGCCGCATCATGCGGAAAGATGCGAACATCCGCAGCTTACGGAAAGCGCCATATCATGCGAAAGATGCGGACATAGGCAGCTTACGGAAAGAGCCATATCGTGCGAAGATGCGGACATCCGCAGCTTAAGGAAAGTGCCATATTATGCTAAATTACGCGATAAGCAGCTTACGGAAATCAGCATAATGCAGAAAACCATGCATCTATCTGCTCCATCTTGCAGAGATCAAATGGACATCCTAGATCTCGAGTAAAAGCAATTGGCCATTCACGTTGTTCGCAAAAGCAAGTACTGTGTAGGAATATATATGAATATTTCATTCCTAATATTTTTGCATGAAGGTGAAATATGTTTGCTATCTGAAACAGCCTTGATGAGTAAACAAAGGCTTGAAAGAACAAATGTGTTAAGAAGCTACTTAATGAGGGATTGAATCATCGGCATCTTTCTAATTGTCGTGATGCGGAAGCAAAATTACCTTTCAAATAAATACATTACAAAACTACTAAATTAACATGCTAGCGATCATAAATGGTGGTTACATCGCAACACCTTAATGCAGTGTTCTATGCAAGACCTAAAGAACTTTAAAGTTATTATTATCAATAGAGAAGCATTATTATACACACAAGTCCTGCTACAATCAATATAACTTTTTATTTGTCTGTATGCTCCAGCTGTGAATGGTGACATTGCAGTGTTGATGGTACAGAAATGAGGTGACTATACGTAATTTCACGAGCTCCACCTAAGCCACAGGATGGTGGCACAAAACACAATGTAACAGCAATTTTAGAACGAAATGTTTAAACATAAATATTAATCATAGCACTGTGAAAGTGTGGCGCTGTGTTTGTCTCATGAACGCCTTGTGGAGATCGGCGAAATGCTGCTTGAGGCTCCGGCACCACAGTAAATTTGGAAGGTCACTGCCATAGAACTTATGTGTCCTTCAGAGGCACCTGGAAATGAAAATAATTGGCACAAATAATGTCAGAGACACATGTTAGCACATTAGTTCACATGCACAAGAAATATAACACAGAATGAAACTGAAAATGTAAGGCACACAATCCTTCATGTTATGCATATGTGAATAATAGAAGGAATGAGTGTATAAATTAGTTCTGCCACATCAAAGAAAACAGCATGCTTATCACAGTGAAAATAACTAGGTTGTCACGATTTTCAATGGTAGAGATAATCGATTAATATGTCCTTATGAAATTATGGTTTAAATGCTTCCTGCACAGTAAAACTTTTGAAACTGCAAGTGAAAGCTCTCAATGTACATTTAATAGTGTGTGCATGTACATCTGCTGCCTTTATACTATACAGTTTGTGCACAAAATTGGCATCTTGAACAATTTTGAGAGTTAAACCTATGCAACTTATGAAGGTTAAAATCACCATGAAAGCAAGCAGGACAAGGCAGGTGCCATTAAAAATCTGTGCAAGCCAGATAACTATAACCGAACTGCACACATACAGGGGAGCAAGAGTACCAGAAATTCGGCTGCTGACCCGCAGGTCGCAGTATCAAATCCCGGCTCCATTTTCGATGGAGGCAGAAATGCTGTAGGCACGTGTGCTCAGATTTGGGTGTACGTTAAAGAACCCCAAGTGGTCGAAGTTTCCAGTTCCCTCCACTACGGCGTCTCTCATAATCATATCGTGGTTTTCGGACGTGAAACCCCACATATAAATCAAGAATAACAGAAATAAACTGCCAACAGAAAAGTGGGTGCATGTGCTATCGGTAAGTGCTTACACCTTACTACATACAGCATGCTCATTACATTTTAAATACCGATATTGAAAATAACTGCTCTATTAGGAATGTAAAAGGTAAGGTAGAACTGAACGACTCTACAAAAAGTGACCCTATTATGACATCACGTTTTCTTATAACAAAATTGACTAAGACTCTGAAATATCATTATGCAAGAAAACATCTTCATAAGAACAATCAAGTTTGAAGTCATATATTTTTAATATGGCTACTATGACTATAACCAAGAAATCGACCTCAACATGGCTAATGTTAGTTTTTAAGGCCTATGTTCACTAGACAGTGAACTATACCACAAAAAGCACAGCGTTCAGCCAAAGCACCACACAAAAAAGAAAGCAGTACTTTTGTTATTACCTACATGCCTTTAAAATGGTATTTTTACCTCTACTTCCCGCTTTTTATCAAAGTAACTGGTGTGAAACAAGTTAGCTGAAAATGCACTGCCTCCAAACCTGTTGGTTGAATCTGAATTTTTAAAATGGTGAAGCTTGCACTAAATTAGGCTCCACAAGCCTTGGAACAGCGAGACTGCATGACTCTTAGGACTACTTGGTTACTTGTGTTTTGTTTCTTGGCCTAAGCATAAAGACAAGGGCTTAACTGAATTGCTGCTAACAAACAAATGCTTTCAAATTGCCGAGCGTCAAAGGATGCTCAGACATTTTTGTTTTTTCGCACTGGGCTATTCTACACCAAACATACAAACCATACTGCCTGGCGACCATCACAGATGTATAGTTTAAAAAATGATGGTACTTTACTCTTCTGAAAATAGTATTTGCAGAAATGTTTTGAAGAGAAACAGTAGTGGTCACGTGGGTACCTTCAGAATTTCGCAGAATGTCGTGCAGGTGTTATT
>WOVY01001694.1:0-288401 GCA_013436015.1 Rhipicephalus annulatus | reverse complement strand
GATATATATTGTTACGAGGCAGTGGGCATGGCTCTACCGTCGTGGACAACAAATCGATGATGAAAAAGAGAGTGGACTCGCCGCGCGAGAGACTGGCAGCTCTGAAGCGTCACTTTTACATGTAAATATAGGAAATACGCTCATTTCTCTCTTCCGTGTGTTTGCGATCCCCGTAACAAATGGTGGGAGTGCTGGGTAACGAAGCGCCATACAACGGAGCTCCGCAGTGGTCGTCAAATCGGAGTTTCCGTGATGGAACACGGGACTGATCCCACGGCCACCTCTCCATCGGCCTCGGCGACGCCCGCACCATCCACGGCAACGCCTCCACTGGCCCCACCCCCACCCACGTACGTGCTGACGCATCCGAAGCATCCTGGAACGTTCTGCGGTACGGACGAAGTTGATGTCGACGACTGGATAGCCGACTACGAACGCACCAGTGCTCTCAACCGGTATGATCCGACTCTTATGCTGGCCAATGTGTGTTTACCTGAAAGGCACGGCCAAAGTCTGGTACGAGAACCATGAGGAGGAGATCGGCAGTTGGGACACCTTCAAGGAAAAGCTTCGCGACTTATTTGGGAAGCCCATCGGTCGAAAGGCGGCTGCAGAAGGAGTTGTCTATACGTGCTCAGACGTCCACAGAGCCGTATATTTCATATATACAGGACGTGCTGGCTCTATGTCGTAAAGTTGACAACGACATGTCGGAGTCTGACAAGGTTGGCCACGTCCTCAAGGGCATAGCGGACGACGCGTTCAACCTGCTAATGTGCCGGAACTGTGCGACCGTCGACGAAATTATTGAGGAATGCCGGCGTTTTGAACTGGCCAAAAGCAGGCGGATTTCAAGATCATTTACTCGACTGCCGAACACCGCAGCGACGTCCTCCTGCGAAGATGGACTGTCCTCTCATCGGCAGTCTTCACCAGCGTCTGAAATTACGCGAATTGTCCGGCGGGAAATCGAAGCAATTACACCTACTCTTCCCGCCAACGGCCACGTCGATTTGCAAGTACCTCAGGTTTGCTTGGTACAGTCGATTGTGCGGGAAGAACTGAGCAATTTGGGCTTCGATGTCTGCGCCGTTGCTCAGTCTCGACCAATTGGCTTCCGTTCAAGGTCGCCGCCTCGCCCCAGGTCACACCACCCCAAGAAAGGTCTTATCCACGCTCTCGCAATCCGGCCGAATGAATGAGAACTGCGGATGATCGGCCGATCTGCTTAACTGCCGCCGCATAGGTCACGTCGCACGGTATTGCCACAACCATTGGTCTTCGTCCCGAAACCAGTATAACACTGCTCGCCGCACCGATAGCTACCGTCGTTTCCAGCCTCCTGAGCCGATCGCCGACAACTACCGCCGGCCTCTGCCCGTCGATTCCTACGCCTGCGATGCCCCTGATACGCAGCACAGCCGCTCACCGTCGCCTCGACGTCACCAGTCTCGTTCGCCGCCAGGACGTCGCCCGTCGTCCCCTTCTCCTCTACGACGACGCCCGACCTCCCCGCTCAATTCTCACCAGGGAAACTAAGCGGTGCAGCTCTTGGAGGTGAAGCTGCATCCTCGATTACCGACCTCAAATCCTCTCCTTGTACTGCCGACACGACGAAATTTGATCGACGTCGACGTTGACGGCCTGACTGTTTCTGCACTTGTTGACACTGGGGCGCATATTTCTGTGATGAGTGCCCGACTTCGTCGCCGCCTGAAGAAAGTGCTCACACCGGCTGCTCTTGGCATTATTCGTGTCGCCGACGGAAGAAGTCTTGCCATCACAGGAATGTGCACAGCACGCATCACTATCGCCGATCACCCCACATCTGTTCTCTTTGCAGTTATTGAGCAGTGCCCAAATGACCTAATTCTTGGTTTAGATTTCTTGTCCACCCATGCTGCTCTCATCGACTGTGCAACCGGCGTTCTTCAACTTGAACTGCCTCGACTTGGACCTGTGCCGTCCTCACCGTCACACCGCTTGTGCGCTGTGATTATGTTCGGCTGTCACCGCAAGCCACCACGTGTGTTGCCTTAACGATATCACCAGCTCTTCCTGACGGTGACTACATAGTGTCTCCATTGGTGGATGTGCTCTTGGCTCGAAGTGTTGCTGTGCCGCATACAATCGTGACTATTGTGGACAACTACGTTCAGCTTCCGCTCCTTAACTTCAGTAGTTCGACCCAAGTTCTCCCGCAAGGCATTTCGTTAGCCCACGTTTCCCCACTTGATGCATGTAGCATCGTGGCATTGGACCCTGAAGACTGCTCGTCCCCTACTGCAGCCAGCCGAGCAAACGCACCTAGCGACGAAATCACGATGATGATCGCTCCTGATCTTCTGCCCTGTCAGTTGGCGCAACTCCACCACGTTCTGACTACCTACCGAGATATTTTCGACTTCGATGACCGCCCTTTAGGTCAAACGTCCTTCGTGCGTCATCAAATACATACCGGCGATGCTAATCCTGTTAGACGGCGACCGTATCGTGTTTCCCAGTCCGAACGCCAGGTCATACAACGAGAAGTCGAGAAAATGCTCTCCAAAGGAGTCATAGAGGCCTCTTCAAGTCCATGGGCGTCACCTGTTGTTTTAGTGAAAAAGAAGGATGGCAGCTGGAGATTTTGCGTTGACTACCGTGCCTTGAACAAGATAACCCGCAAAGACGTATATCCGCTGCCACGAATTGACGACGGCCCTTGATTGCCTTCATGGCGCGCGATACTTCTCATCTATTGATCTGCGTTCGGGCTACTGGCAAATTTCTGTCGACGACTTAGACCGAGAAAAGACTGCCTTCGTCACACCGGACGGCCTTTATCAGTTCAAGGTTATGCCTTTTGGGCTGTGCAACGCCCCGGCAACGTTCGAACGCATGATGGACTCTCTTCTTCGTGGTTATAAATGGTCCATCTGTCTTTGCTACCTCGACGATGTGATTGTTTTTCCCCACATTTGAAACTCACTTAACTCGTTTGTCGACCATTTTTAGCCGTTTTTTCGTCGAGCAGGACTCCAGCTGAACTCGAAAAAGTGCAATTTCGGCCGACAACAAATCACGATCCTTGGTCATCTTGTAAGTGCTGCTGGCGTCCAACCTGACCCTGACAAGGTTAGCGCTGTCAAGAATTTCCCTCTGCTTCTTCAACCAAAGATGTTCGGAGTTTTGTGGCTTATGCTCGTACTTCCGCCGCTTTATTACGCGATTTTCGCTACAATTGCACGACCACTAACTGATCTTCTCAAAAAGAACGTTGCCCTTCTCGTGGGGCCAAGACCAAGCAGCTGCGTTTTCCACGTGATCGACCTGCTCATTTCACCACCAATACTGGCTCACTTTGACCCGTCTGCGACGACTGAAGTACGCACAGACGCCAGTGCTCACGGAATCGGCGCCGTCCTCGCTCAACACCAGGGAGGCCAAACGCGTGTTATTGCGTATGCCAGCCGCCTTCTCTCCACATCTGAGCGAAACTATTCGATAACAGAGCGCGAGTGTCTTGCGTTGGTCTGGGCTGTAGCGAAATTTCGCCCCTACTTGTATGGCCGGGAGTTTTCAGTTATTACGGACCACCACGCTCTGTGTTGGCTGTCGTCGCTCAAGGACCCAACTGGTCGCCTAGGTCGCTGGGCTCTACGTCTCCAGGAGTATAACTTCGACGTAATTTATAAGTCTGGCAGGTTGCACCAAGATGCTGATTGTCTCTCGCGTTATCCAGTGGACCCTGCTAGACTCGCTGTCCATGAAGGCGATTCTTGTGTGCTCGCCATATCTGATTTGCCACGACATCGGCACAGAGCAGCGCCGGGACGCAACCCTCAAGAAGGTCATTCAGCGAGTATCTTCAGGACATTCCGACCCTTCGCTCCGTCAATATGTCCTTCGCAACGACATTCTGTATCGTCGCAACATGAAGTCTGATGGCCCGAATATTTGTTAGTTATTCCCCGACACCTGCGTGCACTATTCATTCAACATCTGCATGACGCACCGACGGCGGGACACCTGGGTTTTTCACGCACCCTATCACCGCGTGCGGCAACGGTTCTTTTGGCCTGGCATGTATAAATTTGTGCGCCGTTATGTCGCTGCTTGCGAGCGCTGCCAGCGTCGGAAACGTCCTGCTCTCCGTCCGGCTGGCCTGCTCCAACCTATCGACATTCCCCCGGAACCATTCTTCCGCATCGGCCTCGACTTGCTCGGACCTTTCCCGACGTCCGTGTCAGGCAACAAGTGGATCGCTGTTCGCAACCGACTATGCGACCAGATACGCGATAACTCGTGCCTTGCCAACTAGCTGCGCTACAGACGTCGCAGACTTTCTCCTAAATGACGTCATTCTGCGGCATGGAGCTCCGCGCCAGCTTTTGACGGATCGGGGCCGCTGCTTCCTCGCAAAAGTTATCGACGAAATCCTCCGGAGCTGCTCTACCGAACATCACCTTACTACTGCCTACCATCCCCAGACTAACGGTCTCACGGAGCGTCTCAACCGAACTCTTACAGACATGTTGTCTATGTACGTCTCTGCTGACCACCGTGACTGGGACGCAATGCTCCCCTACGTTACATTTGCATATAATTCGTCAAGACATGACACCGCCGGCTACTCTCCATTCTTTCTTTTGTACGGCTGCAACCCTGCGTTGCCATTCGACACACTCCTTCCTTCTGCTACTATCCAACCAACGGTGTATGCGCAGGACGCTGCTTCTCGAGCCCGCGTCGCTCGCCAAATCGCGCACACTAGGCTCAGTGCTTCTCAGGCCGCACAAAAAGTCCGCTACGATGACTCGCACCGCGACGTTGACTACCCTGATGACTCTCTTGTCCTACTCTGGACGCCGTATCGACGTGAAGGTTTGTGCGAGAAGCTCCTCCCACGATACACAGGACCCTACAAAGTTCTCCGCAAGGTCACCGACGTCGACTACCTCATCACTCCCGTTCAACCGCACTCATCCTCTGCCACACCATCTACTGATGTTGTTCATGTGTCGCGCCTAAAGCCCTACTATACTGCCAGTCCTGATTGACTTAGGGGCGCCGTGACGGCGCTTTGTTCGCCGGGGGGTGATGTTACGAGGCAGTGGGCATGGCTCTACCGTCGTGGACAACAAATCGATGAAAAAGAAGTGGACTCGCCGCGCGAGAGACTGGCAGCTCTGAAGCGTCACTTTTACATGTAAATATAGGAAATACGCTCATTTCTCTCTTCCGTGTGTTTGCGATCCCCGTAACAATATAAAAAAGGCTAGCCTGTCATCTGCAGTCCTCAAATAGATCTCCTCAGACATTTTCGCATATATTGTATGCCAACCAAACACACATTTACAAGAAAGAATTGAAGAATTCATTCAGATATGCTCATAGTGATTGTGTTCGCATGTAAACGGCGGGGCCGCAGGTCAAATGCACTTTACGACCTGTGATCCGGGTGAGCCTCATCTCGTTTATGCTTCGAAATGCCTCTCAATGTGGTGCGTGAGGCTGGTGTACATCACTGACGATGAGCCTGCTCGGCAACATTCTCTTGACAACGATACTGGTACATACGAAAGTGGGTTGATGCAAGCCAGCATTGCACAGTGTTTGGTAGCGCAGCCTCTAATTTACTTTCAGATTACGCAGATCATCAACGTCCTGCACAGTGATCCATTGGGCTGTTGCTACTTGTGCTACAACTATGTGACAGCGAAACACATGATGTATATAAAAAAGCATGAGCAGGCTGGTACGATGGTACTAAACCTGTGCTCCACGCTCCGCTTTCTTAGGAGCTCATTTCTCGTCTACAAAATGGCGAGCCTTAGAGAGGCGCTGAGAAGCACTTCATTACTCCCCGTAAGCAACCTCATAGAGGCAACTACCAAGCGTACGACTCGTGGCGGAAAAGAGAACAATGAAGTTGTCGGCGTTGCCACAGTCCTCCACAAGAAGTCGCGTTCACAGTAAAGCAGCGCTCGTTTACTAAATGTCCGTTCCGTGTGTATTATTTTGTTGCCAGTTCCTCCTTTTTCCTGCTCTTCAGCTTATATATCTACAAACGCCCATGCTTCAAAACAACCGCCAGGGTCGGATCACGTAGACCATTCGCATTTGTGCAAATGCGAGAGAGGAGTGGGGGACGAAGCAGGAAGGAAAGCTTCACCAGGAAACCGGCCGGAAAAGAGCCGAGCAATCGGGGACTTCAGCGGGGAAAACAAGGGTTGTCTGTGGAAAAAATGGCAGCATATTCACGGAGTGAATGATGGAGAGTGGGGCGAAGCATTCGTCTGTCTATGCGTCCGTCTGTGTGACCGTCCAAGCGTCTGTTTGTGCACCCGTCCCTGCGTTCTATCGTGCATCCGCCCCTGCGTTCTTTCGTGCATCCGCCCCAGCGTCCGTTCATGCGTCCATCCATGCATCTGTTTGTGTGTCCGTTCGTTCATCTATTCAACACTCCAAGTCCCACGATCTCGCATCTTTTTATCATATATTCCCCATATAGAAGCACCGCCATCCAGCGGACATTCCAAGGACTAAACGAGAGGTGGCACACGCACACTTTATTACGGCCTGCGCTTTGAGTCTACTTCCCACCTTTAACCACCTCGAGTTCATGGTATATTCTAGTTCACTGTATTCATGGCACTGCGACCAAACGCTCGCTAAACCTTTCGAAAACCAAGGAGGTTACGCCCAGCGAGTATAACGTAGCAACCTTTCCCTGTCAGATAGGGCTCGATTTACATGCCAATGGCTGCTAATGAGAAATGAGAGGACAGGAGAATTCGGCTTTTACTTTCTTACGGCTTGCGCTTCGTATCTACTTCTCATTTTTAACCACCTTGAGTTCATTCATGGTATATACAAGTTCATTGTATTCATGGCACTGCGGCTCAACGCTCGCTAAACCTTTCTAAAGCTAAGGAGGTTACACCCAGCGAGTATAATGTAGCATCCCTTTCTTGTCCGATAGTGCTCAATGTACATGCCAATGGCTGCTAATGGGGATCGCAGCGTGCGCGTTGACTAAAAGCCGAATGCTCATGTCTCTCAATTCCCATTAGAAGCCATTGGCATGTACATAGAGCACTATTTTTTATTGTTAAACAACGCACAGAAGAAATCTCTCACTGGCACCACCTTGGAGGTCAAGTGTTATACCTATTTCGGGTATGTGCCACTGGTGGTTACATACGAGGGACGCCCAAGCCACGCCATAAGGAGCTTCGCTCCTAAAAAACAGAAGAGAGCCGGGCACGGCGAGTACCGCCGTTTTCAGCGCTCGCAGTCACGTCCAGATTTTGTGGATCACTGTATTGCAACTCGGCCACGCGAGCTCGCGTGACTGAAGGAATGTGCGCCGAAGCGAAACCCGCCTTGCGTCAATGTGTGCGAGTGGTGGCTGCCCGAAAAGGGAAACCACACTCAATGGGAATCGGTCGCGAGGAGAGGCGAAACACGCACGTCCACTAGCACCTCGTCCCTGAAGGATTATATTGAAGAAAAGAACGAAGAAAAAACAACAACACAATCTTTCAAGGGACGGGAGGAGACTGGCAGTTAAAAGTACAGTATGCCTTATATAACCACTTTGAATTATGCTGTTTGAAGCCCGGACACGTCAGGAGCTCAGTGAAGTCATCTTGGCTTGCCACGCACGTTTGTATTTGTCCTTTTTTCTCTCGAAACTCAGAATATCAAGAGAAAAAATAGGAACTTCTGGGTGACGAGGCCTCGTTTGATCCAGAAAGCAAGGTCTAGTAAATCGAACTCTATTGTTTTTCACCAGAAGGCCAAGATATCTTTTTTCCTATCTTTACGGGACAATAGCCCGCAATAAAAATAAGCTCAAATCAAATCAAATTTTATTTCAACATTTGTACAATGTTGAGGACCATGAACAAAAGCCAGCAAGACTTGACGTGCTTCATGGCCCCAATTTGTCAGGCAGAAACAAACAACAAATGAGAGCAACATTTCGACGCTGAAAGAGAACTTTTAAATTATAAGCTGATGACACAACTCATAATACACATTATACAAACATAAAAACATTACTCGTCAATATAATACTGAAAACATCAAAAATAAGCAAAGTAAAATTTATACGAGTGAAAATGCAAAAGTTGATGAACAAAATGCCTAGAAAAAGAGGAAACAGATTTTTTATACAAAATATATACCACAATCTGGGCACTACCACATTGGTATTTGCAGAGATGGCATATGTTCACTCTTTGATACCATCACATAGAACGTCATGAGACATTATTCATATTTAGGTGGTATGGAAGTTTATATTGTAACATCTCGTGGCTATAATTTGTTTTGAACCTCGGTAGTTCCCATATTTTGGAGCTCCTTGTGTTGATCGTTTTATGTTGTGGCGTGAAATTGGAAACGCGTTTCAGGGTGTCGGTGTTTTTTCCAATACTGTTCTTATAACTTCTTATGAATATATTCTCGTAAGTGTTAGGCATTGGTAGCAGAATAAATTTTTCTAAAAGAGGACTCGTTGGCGTTAAATAACGAAAGTTTAGAATACAACGCATAGCTATTTTCTGCATTATATGAAGGGTAATAATGTTAGTAAGTGTTGTAGTGCCCCAGACGAGATTGCAGTAGTTTATGTATGATAGAAACAGGGATTTATACAATATAAGCTTAACACTTTCAGCAAGAAAAAAAAAGAACTTGCACAGTATTCTAGTCACCTGAAACAGTTTAGCCACCACCATTTGCTTGTGATCATTCCATGATATATGTTGCTCAAGTATGACACCAAGGCATTTAGAAGAGGGTACAATTGGCAGAACTAAGTCATTGAGATGTAATCGTTGAAGTGGCAATGTTTCGATTTTATGGTCTAAAAAGTACGGCTTTCCTTTCAATAACGTTATTTTCAATGAGTTTGCTGTGCTCCAAGAATATAGTTTTGATAGAACTACGTTGGCTTTATTCATGATATTACTCAGCATACTTCGCAGTTTCAAGAATTGTGGTGCCGTCTACATATATATTTTACTTCATGATGAACGTTCAATAAATAATCATTATATAAATCCAAAAAGCAATGGACCCAAAATGCTTCTCTGTGGTACTCCTGCCACAAGTGGTTGCACATTGTACGTGTAATTATTAATTACCACATTTGCTTGCGGTGCTGAAGGTGAGATTTTGTTATTTTGAGAAAAATTCCCCGGAAGCCATAGTAGTTTGATTTTTCTATAAGTGTGGTATGGTTTATACAGTCAAACGCCAGTAAGCCGAAAAGCTCCTGTACTGTCATAAAAACAATTAAATAAACATACACCGCAAAAAAACACCTGCAGGAAAAAGAAATTCCCAGAAAATCCACGGAGTGAATGATGATGGATGGGGTGAAGTGTCTGTCCGTGCGTCTGTATGTCTATCCGTGCATCTGTCCATTCGTGTGTGTGTTCGTGCATCCGTCGGCCCATGACGTCTATAAGTGCCTTCGTACGTCAATGCGGGCGTCCATCCGTTGGTCCGTCTGTCTGCCTGCCTGTCTGTCTGTTTGTTTGTCTGTCTAGCGACGAGCACGAGCCGCCGCAGCCCTCGACGCACGCTGCTCCTCCAACAATCCGACACGCATGGCGACGATCCAGGAGACCGAGAACGGCACCCATTCCCCGCGCACGCAGGCATAGCGGCCGCAGCAGTGAATCGAAGAGTAGCGATACACCGTCATCTAGAATATGCTCACTCTGCTGCAGTTTGCATGTACTCCGGTCATACAGCGCCATCTATTATACTGTTCAGGAGATACTGCTGATAACGCATGGCGCGGGACAAAGTTACATAATGAGGAGCTTCGCTCCTAAAAAGTGGAGAAAGCTGAGACGTTTACCCAAAAAAAGAAGTGACAGAGCTCGCGCCGTAACTTTTCATTGCTCGTGCCCAAACGTGCGGTGCTATGCACAAATACTCATAACCGTACTAGTTTTACTGTTACTACTACAACTACTGTTTTCTACTACTACTGCTACTGCTGCTTGGAGGTTGCTTTTCGATATTAGGATGCCCAATAACTACAACTATACTTCTACTACTACTACTACTACTGCTACTACTACTACCACTACTACTACTACTAATAATAATAATAATAATAAAAAGAGAAGAAGAAGAAGAAGAAGAAGAAGAAGAAGAAGAAGAAGAAGAAGAAGAAGAAGAAGAAGAAGAAGAAGAAGAAGAAGAAGAAGAAGAAAATGTATGTTTCGATCTGCTTGACATTCTTTACGTCACCTTCCAATTTATCGCTGTCGTGCTCATTGCTTCGACTTTGAGGCAAAGCTGTGACTTTTTTCGCGGTATCTTCAAATGGGCTTGGTCAGTCCGCTGATTCCGCAGTATCTGCATAACTGCTCGTATCTCAAACAAATCAAATGTCTTCTCGTAATCTATGGAGGCTATGTATAGAAGGTGCTTTATTCCGAGCATTTCTTCGTTACCTTACTGATTTTAATGTAACTTTAAAAATTCTTGACTTCCACTTTCTTAGACATTAGGACAATGTTGGTATTTTTCCAAGATTCTGGTACCTGCCCCACCAGACACACTTCGTATACACGGTGGTCAGCTTTTCTACCGTAATCTCGCCATCGTTTTTTAACAGGTGCTGTGATCTTTTCCAGCGGCTTTACAGATTTTCATTCTTTCTAGCACTTCCATGACCTTACTGACGGAATGCCTTATTCTTCTTGGCTAATACTGCTTTTTACGTTATCGTCCTGATTGTCTGGGCTGTTGTACCAATCTACATAAAATTCATTCGCTGCGTCAACTAACCTATTCATATCGACAATAACTTCACATTCCCTGTAACTTCACATACATCTGATTTCTGCCCATGAACAGTTCTGTCTTTCCAGCTTTGAAGTTTTCCTTCGTTCTTGAGAGCATCCTGAATTCTCTCTATGTTATACCTTCTTCTACCTCAAGCCTATTGATTAACCTTGAGAGCTACATCAGCTCTATTTTGCTTGCTGCATTAGATAGCTTAATGGTTTGATATTTATTTACGAGGTTTTTCTTTTCCTGTGATAACGTGCGAGTGTTCTGTCTAGTAACTGTACCCCAGACTATCATCGCAATTCATGGATGACATTGAATTGATGAGTAACTCTGGGGGCAAATTGAAAGTCATGACAGCGAAGCTGAACACAGAAAGTAGAAGACAAAGTCTCAAAACTATATACAGATAAAACTGAAGTAATGCGCAACAGCCTCGGCTGGAAGCAACCATTGCGATATATGCCCACACATATGAAGTTGTAGAGGAATATGTCTGCTTACGACAAGTACTAAATGCAGAGCCGAACCTTGAAAATGAAATAATACTAAGAATCAACATGAGGTTAAGCACAATCGGCAAGCATTTTCAAGTGAAGAATGCTTGTCTACCATTATTCCTGAAATAACGGTCTACAAAACCAAGATGAAATTGGTAAAAAAACTTACGCAACAGAAACCTGGAAGTGTGCAAAGAGGGTTTAACCTAAATTCAGGGTGAGAAAGCGACTGATTCAAAGGATAAATATAAGCGTAACCTTAAGAGACAGGAATAGAGCCGATTGGATTAGGGAAAAACAGGGGTTAAGGTTATCATATTGGAAATTAAGAAGAAGAAATGGACATGGGCTGGGCATATTGCGTGTAGACAGGACAACCACTAGTGATTAAGAATAAGTGAGTAGATTGCAAGAGAGAGCGAAGGCGTGAGGGATAGACAGAAAGTTGGGAGGAGAGATGAGATTATGGTGTTTCAGCTACAACGTGGCAACAGAAAGTACAGGACCTGGTTGATCACAGAGCACGGGAAAGGCCTAAACAAGATGGTGATAATGAACATGAAGAAGAAACCGTGTTAGCTCAGATGAAAAAGAATTTAGTGACTTCAAGTTAAATTAAGGGAGGTATCTAGGTACCCCAAAAATAACTTTTATAAAGCGTAAGTGTATGTCTTTCACAAACCTCCGAATGTGCATAATACATTCACCTGGAAAAAAATTCGTAGGCAGAAGCCGTTTTTCTTATCTTTTATGTCAATATATTGATGATAAGCTCATCAGCCCTTCGAAAGGCCTGTGCACCTAAGTTAGTTTCACATAGCCCTCCAGGATTGGAGGCATTGTAAACATTCAGCATACCACCTGGTTTGGCACTACTTTAGTGATCTGCCTAGTTTTAGCGATTGGCGAATTCTTTTGAATGTACCATCATGCGATGTTGCGGTATGTGACGTCACATGATGGAGTCATGCGCTCACGGTCAGTTTTCTTTTTGATGAGGCATCTAACGCTTCAATGAGTCTAATGTTCGGAAGGCAATAATGAAGGCAGACGGAAAGAGATGTACGAGAGACAGTTTGAAGTGGAATTTGCTGATGTGATTCGTCGAATGAACTAACCAATACAAGCCCTTCCAAACGTCTACAATAACACCGGAAAAATATTTTAGATGCCATCCAGTAAGCAGCTTCTCTCGTAAACGTATTTGTTAGGCACACCATGCTCCATGAATAGTTCTGAAGGTTCCGATTATGAAAAAAAATGAACCTTAAACCACAACCGTCGAATCAACTGGTGATGAGAGCTGGATCACATGGTGTGCTAGACTACGAGGACTGTTTCAGTGTGCATTTGCTGTAGCAAATGATGACTGTGGATGATTAAGGCAACTGTTTCAACTGATTGGTATTTTCGCTGCCATATTGGCTTTTGATTGAAAGTTATGAATGTTTCCTATTTGATTTAATACATCATAGTCTGGCAAAAAGCAACGAACATGACGGACCTAAACGCTGAAAGTATACCGGGTAACCTACCAACTTTTAGGAAGAGCAATATCAACGAACAATCAATCGATTAGTAGAATAAACCAGTCCAGAGAAATGATTGTTCCTGAGTGATGGTAACCTTTGACACAAACGACTTTATTGTTCCTTTTGGATTTGGCATTGTGTGCACGGTGGCTAGAATAGCCGAAAAATATCAAAAATATGCCACAATGCCGAGCGAGAGCAACGGCTGTGATGCTGCGACTAGTGCTTGACGAGCGAGTCAGAGCAACTGTTTTGTGTTGACGTGTTCACGAGTGCCAAATAGGGCTGCTGTTTTAGCTAGTCAATCAATTTCCATCTTTGGCAAATAAACCTCATGGAAACATTTCCAACGTATATTTTCTCGTCATATCGTTACAAATTATACAGCACAAAAAACCCGATTTGGGCAGTTTTTCTTCTATGTGGACTTTTTCGGTCACGCTGCCATAGCTTTACCTGTGGAGTGGCACAACAAAGTATAACATGACTGCGTATACACAGAATGCGAACGTAGACAAAAAGAAAGGCTGGATTTAGACAGAGAGAGCGCTGATATCCAGCTGATCTTCATTTAGCAGGAGGGCAAAATTATGAGGGCACAGAAAACTCTGAAAGCACAGGTCAAATGAGTTGTAGCCCTTGTTAGCGATAGTCCTACAACACAGTCAGGTAATCCCGGCCAAGGCGTTGTTACATGGCCAGGTTTTAGAGCAATTGCGGACGCTGTAAAATCTGATTTTACGTGTCTTGCTTGTATTGTTTTCTGCACATGCATATTTTGTTCTTCTGCAATGAAAAAAATCAGTGGGAATCAGGTGCTTTTACTGTCTACTCGATTTTCATTTTCCCCTATGTGTGTGCGCTTTTATTAACATGGTAAGAAGCAAAATCAACAGGCCCAAGTTACTACACTTTAAACAAAAACAACCAGAAAATTGCGTATGAAGCTTGTTCTCGAGCGAATTCTTTTTTTTTGTGTTAGTACGTGCCGGTCATGCTAAAGTTATTCTAACGCTTGCAGATATTATGAACGCAAGGACAATCGTAGTAATTGTTCACCCTTCAAGGTTTTCAGCGTATATAGTTGTAATAAAGTTGTGGTGCTTATACAAAGCTTTTCAGGTAGTTTTTGAGAATTGTTTCACCATCAAGAGTATTTGTGAGCGACGCAAAAGTATTTGTTTATTTCCAAAGACATTTTTCGATCGAATACTATAACAAATATGGCGTTAGATCGCAGGTCAAGCTATTGAATTTCAATTCCAATACCATTCCTCACTCCTTGCTTAGCTTCATGCGCACTCGTAAGTACGAGAGAAGAGAAACAGCAATTACAGCCAGCCACAAATCTTTGTAGTTGAATCGTACTTGACCGATTCTATTTTTTTGCTAATATTGATTGATGAAAAAATAAACTCGCTTAATGAAGTCATTTGATGGTTGTTTGGAAAGTTTTGCTCGGACCCTGTGAGGTAAGGTGATGTATAAGGAAGCATATTGTTTTGAGTATACTTGTTTCCTTTTATTGGTGACTGTGGGTAACTCGCTAAAACTAAGTGCTAAAATATGGCACAGACCAAGCTTGATTGCATGCAAGCTTTCACGACTTCTGTAAGAATATTCGTTTAAGACTACGCACACACCATGTGGGTGCTCGTGTGCCAGCTATAATTAGTGTGGATCCACTGATCTTCGTTGTTTCAAACTATAACAGCCTGGGAGCTTCACTGACCTTCAGAATATTCGACTATTAACGACTGCACTCACAGCCATTGTATAGTAGTCGCTACAAGCTTGTACAGTGATCGTTATTAAGGCTTCTAAGCACAGTTTTGACGGATAAATAATTTTGTCCTAAACAGTAGGTGTTGTGAGGGAAATGCGTGAGTGCGGTGTGTGTCCGAGTCGGAGTGGTGAAAACGACTAGTACGACGTTATTGTGCTTCTTGCGCAGTCGCGTGGAGCACGTTGACATATAAAATAGAAAAAAAAACTCACGCTGAATACACATTCTTGGTCAATCTCCCATAGTGGGCATATGCCGTAGATTCAAGGCTGCAAATAAATAAGCAAACAAATGAAAAACAGAACCGAGAGGCTGCCCCGAAAAGAAGAAGAGGAAGAAGAGTCGTGCTGGTGGTTCGAAGAACGTCGTAGTCGTTAGTGGATGAGAGCCATAAGAAAGGATCAAGCAAGCAAGTGGTGCGGCGTGCAAGCTCATCGGATGCTTGTGCCCGGGCTTCTGAGCATTCCACCTACCTGGCAAAGGCCTTCACAGGGCTCTGGGGCAATTCTACACCGTGTTTTTTGCGGAGTCTCCGGCACGGCATGGTTTTGAGGCTCGAGCGCGAGACACTGCCACTGATGAGGACGTCTACCGGGATCGAGAGTGAGACATTGGGCTTAGACCTGAGCTCATTGACTACCATGACTGCGTCTTCTCAACCGTAGTGTTGGTTTGCACAAACCACTGGTAAGCGGAGCTCATCTCCTTGCGCATCAGGACTTTCCTCACTAATTTAGTGCGCCGACTCACTACGTTCAATATAGGTTCCCCGTTTGTTAATGAGAACTATATCTACTTTCAGTCTGAGTGTCTCAAGTTTACGATTTGTTGATTTGAGTGTGTTCTTACCGTTTTTCTTTCTTCGTGCAATAATTTTGTTTTGCGGAAAAATCAAATGCTGACCTCTTTCAATTTCTTGAAAATAGCATGCCACAGCTAGCGCGACTCACTTTACTTACCGAGCCGGATATATAGGGCTACTGTCTTCTACGCCGCAATAACCAGCGGGCACTACACAGAAGGGTTTCGATCAACGCTGATCAGAGAGATAAATGATGCTGGCAATTCTGTGTTCAACTATTTTGACATGTTGGCTTTTTTTATAACTCAATGTCAGTTTAAGTGCGCTAAACGAAAACGCCAAGACGACTTGAGTTGTTTGCGCGGATAATCAAAGCTGAAAAACAAAATGAAGAAGTCGCGCAGTGTTTTGAAAGCGAAACGCTCTTTTAGTCGAGGCTTTGATCTCTAGAAATCATCGTATATTTTAGATTTTAGTTGGAATCACCAACAAAAAGTGAATAAATCCCACCATGAATATCTTCCACTCCTTTTACTTTTCACTAGTCGCGCAGATTATCGCTATGAGCACCAGTGGTTTCGGCCATCCCCCCCCCACCCTTTCAGAGCCCACTTCGTGCCACGTCATTCCCACTTCTTTCCACTTTACTCAACCCCGCTGCGCGCAACCAAATTCACTGTTTCATCAACGTACACGAAGCAGAACTGGCTTTTTCGTCCGGAAAGCTTGACAATAGCGCATCGATTTGGTGCAAACTCACCAGCCAAGCGGAGCAAGCAATCGTTGTACTCGCACTAACGACATAGACGGACGCAATACCAAGCTCGCAGGAGGCGCCTGAAAACCAGAACAAAATATAATGCAGCGCACAGACATTAGGATCGTGAATAACATGAACGAAGTCAGAAAACAAAGAGCAAAAGTAGGGACGAGTGTGTATCGGTTCGTAGATGATAACGTCGTAACACGAGCAGTATATAGCCCGATAACTTCCGTTACTGCAGGAATAGCAACAAGGTGACGAGCAGGGCTAGTAAAAGCAGCTGATTACTCATGCACTAGTGAACTCGACAATCACTATATTTTCTAAAAAGGCTGGGATACGAAACGCCTTGCAAGGACATTCACAAAGCAGAAGCAATTGCTGTCATAACAAAGCTGTGTAGACACTAGTGCACGCCGAGGGAAAATGTGCCTAAATTATGACTTGCGTGCAAAAAATACACACTATATACCACAGAAAATAATACCCAGCGCTGATTCTAGTACCTGAGCTTAGAGATGCTGCTGAGATAACCTCTGATGATTGTTCAATAATAATTCTATTACTTAATTACACTGATGTGAAGCCTAATCCAGGCCCTGCACTTAGAATACGAAGAATTTAACAAAACTTAGACTTATTGAATGATGAAAACAGAAAAGGCTGCTTTATTGTGTAACCTCATCAAACACTTCAAGAACACTCAGCTCAAAAGGTCAAAGTAGCAATCCCCTTTGTAACCCATGCCAAGGAAACAAGAACGATTCACGGGAAATGGAGAACCAGAGCTGGAGTGATTGGGGAGATGGAGCGCCGCCCTGTCGAGCGCGGCCTAGACATTCGCGCTTACAAACAAATACTAACGTGAACCATGCCACCATGACCGTTAATCGGGCGAGAAAAAAGAAAGCTTAGAAACCGGCGTTATTGTAGTATCAACAAATGGTGCAACAACAAAATGTTTTTAATGAGAAGAGAAAAATATTGTAAAGCATGCATAATTGACTCTCTCTGGTGTCTGTTTCCACCAATGCGCATAGGTTGGTGCTCTAGAAAATATCACTAGTCTTGCAGTTAATACTTGCCTTAAGAACATTCAATAAAGTCAATGAGAACTTAGGTTGCGTAAGCATCACCCTGTATTTATTCTATTGTAACACGGCCATAATGATAACGTCAGAGGTGACATCACAGTACGTTGAGGAAGAAAAAAAATAAAACTTCAGTACTCGGTGTAGGAGGGTCTATTTTAATAGGATAAATTCGAAAGCAAAAAAAAAAACGCCACGTCACTTTCGAGTAAATACGGTATCATGTCTGACTGTCACTTGCAAAGCTTTGAGCCGGCTATAAGCGAGAACTGCTAGAAAAACCGTAGAGATATACGTGTGTTTGAAGTACTGACCAATCAATGCATGTCAACCAAGCACTGATGGAACCGCCACAGAGACAATAACCACGAAGTTGTTCGAAGGCATTTTTTAATGTATCAGGCTTAGACGATGGCTGACCGCGAGCTTGAGAACAGTCTGCATACGACGGCGGGTTGACTTCGTTAAAGCATGACTGCTCCGACATGTTTGCATTTCTGCTAACACCACTAATCTCCGCTTTACACTGGCCTTTCATGTGAAGCTTGCCTTAGAAATATGTTTCACAATTGACCGTGAACTTCAAAAACCTATTTTAGGACTGCGATACGAGCTATTCGTGGGTTCACGCTAGCCGTTGAACGCACGTTAAAGAAACACGCGTAGCGAAACATCTTCTGTAATAATCACTGCAGAGCTGCGACAATCAATAAATAAATGATATATTCTTACTGAGCCGATAGCTACCTCAACGCTTCCTGAGAAACTACTAACTTTACTTAAAAGTGGGTGCAAAACGAGCAACCTGCATACGGCGTCGAGCTTTGCAAGCGCTCTTTGAACACTTTAGTTGTAAATGTACGCCGCACAATTTTTCGCACTACACCAAAAATTCACGCTGTTTCTTCGGCGTCATAGACAAACTACATTTCAGCCGCCTTTTGTACTTTTAAAAACACAGACAGTCTCACGAAGGTATCCGGCCACGCACAGCACATCGCTGATAGTGCAGCGAAATATATTCGCGGCTAAAGCTGCTCACCCGCTGTGCTCATACGACGGACAACGGGCGAAGCCGGGGGTAGTGTCGCATGGCGTTCACTATGCGTTTTAGAACGCTCGACGTGTACGAGAGCACGTTAATGCATGCCCGTAGTACAACCTCATGACGGCTCTGTCCTGGCAGCGCAGTGTTGGTCTTTTAGGCGTGACACCTGGTCAGCAGTTCCTTCCCATACCAAAGTTCAAGTTACATCTGTTCAATCGAGTCTTTATGAGTATGAAGTATAAACTTCGTAATGGAGTGGTTTTAACACGCTTTTTGTATTGCAAATAGCCAACTGCAGTTTTTGGGCACTCATTGGCCACCCAAATAACGCCTTACAAAGAACGAAGGCCACTCGTAGCACATTCACACACTTTTTAGAAAGCATGGCAGATTCTCAAAAAGCTGACAATAATCCAAATCGAAACAAAGGCCAGCATAATCAGCATAAACAGCATGCTTGGCAGCTCAGTATACGACGCACTCCGGATTGCTCGTAATTTACGCTTCAATTTCCAAAACAAATTCTGCTGTACAACTGATAAGTACAAGTCTTTCATGTAACTAGAATAAATTAAAAAAATAGTAGCCCCGAACCTGCAGAGACATGGGGCCCAACGGAGATTTGCTGGGTAGCGCCAATGTTTTGCTTGATTGCTTTGCTTGCGGAATGACACTGGTGGTAAGGCTCAAGAAATGCATGCTGGTGAAAGAGCTCCTTAATAGGTTTTGTTGACATATTCAAACTGTGCGAAGAAGATAACACGTTAGACGCGTATAATTATCACACACGAAGCGCACACCTTGCGTTTGTGGCAATAGGCCAGAATGCGAGACTGCCACTTCAAAAGGGCAATAAAGTTGACGGAGGTTACAGCGGCTTGTTTCTTCTTTATGAGTGGAAGAGAACTCGGTGTAGATGAAATATACTGAAGTAGTGTATGTTGTTGGCCTAGCCGGTTAATAGGCTTTGAAGACATTTGACCTGCATAAAAAAAGCAACCCGTCAGAAACATAGAACTATCACACACAAAACGCAGACCTTGCGCACAGCGCAGCACAACTGAATACTCAAGAGGCTTCGCAGGAAGCCCCCAAGAGCAATGAATACAAGCAGCAACTACAGGCGGTCCGGAGGGCCCGGGACATCGCTACAAGTCTTCATCTGCCAGGGCCATCCTGGGCGGAGCCTGCAGGCTGAATTAAGGGTCAGAATGGCCCCTTCTCAGCCTCCTCAGGATATGTTTAATAAAGTCAATCTCACTCTCACTTGCGCTTGAGGATGTTAGACAGAGTCTGAGACTGGCACTTTGAAAGAGCAATAAGGTTCACGTAGGTTTCAGCGGCTTGTTCCTTGTTCTTGAAGGGTAAAAGGGAGCCTGTTGTAGAAAATATATACTCAAGAAAAGATTGTTGTTGGGCTAGCTGGCTACTAGACTTCGAAGACGGTTAAACTGCGCGAAAATTACCTTATGTTAGACACGTAGTGCTATCATACACGAAACACAGACCTTGCGCTTGAAGCAGTAGGGAAGAGTTCAAAACGGGCACTTTCAAGGGGAAACAAGGTTGGGGTAGATTACAGCGGCTCATTCTTTGTTCTTAATGAGTAGAAGAGAGCTTGAATGATTGATTTGGAGGGTTTAACGTCCCAAAACCACCATATTGTGACGACGCGAGATTGACGAGCACACAAAGCGCCTCAAACAAATACGATTTATCGATCGCAGGAAACAGACTGCAACGACTTCTTCGTCTTTTGCCCTCGGCCAAAGACACTTGCGCTCCTTCGTTGTCCTCACCACTGGCACATACGCGCGTCATTATTCCCCCTTTAAAAAAACATCGTCCCGATGTTAAACATTTGAGAAGCAAGGCGAAACCAAAACTGCACAGTTAGTCACTGAAAGTAAGGCTTCATCCGAAGCACGTGGACAATTTCTGGTGAATGTCTGCGCCGCTTTGAACACTGCACGCCGTCCGGAACAACCTCGTGGTTGACGTCACTAATGCGTCGCAGAACCTTGTAGGGTGCGAAGTATCTTCGCAACAGCTTTTCGGAAAGCCCACGCTGACGAACAGGTGTCCAGACCCATACTTTGTCGTCCACGTTGTATATGACGGGTCTGTGCCCGAGGTTGTAATACTTGGCATCGTCGTCTTGCTGTTTGGTGATTCACAACCTGGCAAGTTGTCTGGCTTCTTCTGCTAGCTGGGTAAACTCTTGGGCGTCTGTCTCATTGCCATCATTTTCATGAGGGAGCATTGCGTCTAACGTTGTTGTAACCTCGCGTCCGTAGAGGAGACTAAAGGGTGTCTTCCGAGTGGTCTCTTGACGAGCCGTGTTGTAGGCGAACGTGACGTAGGACAAAATGATGTTCCAGTTCTTGTGCTCTACATCTACGTACATGCTTATCATGTCAGCCAGGGTCTTGTTGAGGCGTTCGGTGAGCCCGTTAGTCTGGGGACGATACGCCGTTGTCTTCCTGTGAGCTGTACCACTTAGTCGGAAAATGGTGTTCAAAAGCTCGGCCATGAACGCAGTACCTCTGTCGGTGATTACTATTGCGGGGGCACCGTGTCTTAAGACGATGGCTTCGATGAAAAATTGCGCCGCTTCAGCTGCCGTTGCCCATGGCAGAGCGCCTGTCTCCGCGTATCGGGTCAGGTAATCCGTGGTGACGATTATCCACCTGTTTCCAGTGGCAGACTTTGGGAAGGGGCCCAGAAAATCCATGCCAATTTGTGCAAACGGTGTCGCCGGCACTCGAACTCGAACAGGCTGCAGCAGGCCAGCTGGTTTGATGGATGGGGCTTGCGGCGCTGGCAATCTAGACATGCCTGCACGTAAGTTTTGACAACTTCAGCAAGTCTTGGCCAGTAATAGTTCTGCCTTATCCTCGCCAATGTTCTTGCGTAACCCAAGTGACCAGCGGTAGGTTCGTCGTGACAGGCTTGCAGTACCTCACGGCGAAGCGAAGAAGGAACGACGAGCAAGTAGCTGCTGCCGGTGGGTGAAAAGTTTCTCCTATAAAGAACGTCATTTTGCAAGCAGTACGACGGCAGCCCTCTCGCAAATAACTTCGGAACGCTATTCGCTAGCCCTTGTAGGTAATCTATAAGTGGTAGCAGCTCAGCATCGCCACGCTGCTGTTGAGAAAAGGTGGCAGTGTCCACAATTCCGAGAAAGGCCGTGTCGTCATCGTCGTTGTCTGGGGATGCCGTCTCAACAGGAGACCGAGAAAGACAGTCGGCATCGGTGTGTCGTTTTCCCGACTTGTAGGCAACAGTGAAGTCGAATTCTTGGAGCCGAAGACTCCATCGTGCAAGGCGGCCAGACGGATCTTTCAAGTTGACTAAGCAACAGAAAGAGTGGTGGTCGCTGATAACGGTGAATGGGCGGCCGTACAAATAAGGACTAAACTTCAGGACTGCCCATACCATTGCAAGACATTCTTTTTCCGTCGTAGTGTAATTAGCTTCAGCTCGGGACAGAGTCCTGCTGGCATAGGCGATCACGTTTTCATTGTTGTCCTTTGACTCTACGAGCACTGCTCCAAGACCCACATTACTAGCGTCTGTATGAAGTATCGTCGGTGCGTCTTCATCGAAGTGGGCCAGCACGGGGGGTGTTTGCATTCGCTGACGAAGCTCGTGAAATGCCTGCTGTTGGTCTTCGCTCCATCTGAAGGGGGTATCTTCCCAAGTAAGCTGTGTCAATGGCCATGCAATGCGCAAAAAATTAGCAATAAACCGCCGGTATCAGGCACAGAGACCTAAAAAACGTCACACTGATTTTTTTGTCTGATGGTGTCGGGAAGTTTGCCACGGCGCCAATTTTATCCGGGTCGGGTCGGATCCCTTGGCTGCTCACGACGTGACCGAGGAATCGAAGTTCGTGGAAGCCGAAGTGGCACTTTTCTGGTTTTAGAGTAAGACCGGCCAAGCGTATTGCTTCAAAAACTGCTTCGAGCCTTCGTAAGTGTTCCTCGAAAGTCGCCGAAAAGACAATCACGTCATCGAGGTACACCAAGCAGGTTTGCCACTTAAGTCCCGACAGAACCGTGTCCATGAGACGCTGGAATGTTGCTGGCGCCGAACACAAACCGAAAGGAAGAACCTGAAATTCATAAAGTCCGTCGGGCGTAACAAAGGCGGTCTTCTCACGATCTCTCTCATCCACTTTAATTTGCCAGTAGCCGCTTTTTAAGTCCATAGACGAAAAGTAGCGTGCGTTTCGTAGTCTATCCAATGAATCATCAATACGCGGCAGAGGGTAGACGTCCTTCTTTGTGATCTGATTAAGCTTACGGTAGTCGACGCAGAAACGCAAGCTACCATCCTTCTTTTTGACGAGTACTACAGGTGATGCCCAAGGACTGTTAGACGGCCGAATAACACCATCTTCTAGCATCGTTTTCACCTGTTTTTGAATTACCTCACGCTCCTTTGGGGCGACTCGATAAGGATTTTGCCGGATGGGTCTGGCATCGGAATCCGTGATGATGCGGTGTTTCGTCAATGCCGTTTGACCAACTCTTGATGTGGATGAGAAGCAGCCGTGGAACTTGTTGATCAGCGTGAGAAGGCGGTCTCGCTCAATGGGAGATAACATTGGACCAACGTCTACAGGTGTCGGTGTAGTGATAGTAGACGCTGCTGCCCCCTCCACTAAATGACAATCTTCTGTTTGCGAGAGTTCGTCAAAATAGGCAATAGCCGTGCCTTTAACTATGTGTCGGCGTTCTCTGCTGAAATTTGTCAATAGCAGTTCAGCGCATTCGTCAATAACAGTGATGACAGCCCTGGCAACAGAAATGCCGCTAGTGAATGCGAGCTCCTTGATGTGTTCAGCGACGCCAGTACCATTTCGTAATTTGTAACAGTGCACGGATACGAGAGAACAACTTCGTAGCGGCAGTATGACGTCGTCATCGGCAATACGGAAGTGAGGTGGCTGGTGTTCCTCATCTGTAGCAGTCTCCGAGCTTACAGTGAACGTTACGCTTCTGTCACGGATGTCAATCACAGCCCCGTATTCGCGCAAGAAATCCATTCCCAATAGGAGCTGTTTACAGCACTCGTGGAGAGTGACGAGGATGGCGACAAAGGTG
The DNA here is from genome assembly GCA_013436015.1 of Rhipicephalus annulatus. Taxonomy (NCBI): domain Eukaryota; kingdom Metazoa; phylum Arthropoda; class Arachnida; order Ixodida; family Ixodidae; genus Rhipicephalus; species Rhipicephalus annulatus. Next base: position 264,959 of record WOVY01001694.1, on the reverse strand, counting down.
GAACCAGCAATCAAGAGTCGGGCCGTGCACTTTCCAACCAGTGTCATCAACTGACCTCCTGCAGTTCTTATATTGGGTCCCTGTCATAGCATTTTCACCTTCCTGAGTATTTCGGCTAGCTGTAGGCTTATTATAGAAAAGTGGGAGCCAGTGTCCACAAGTGCCGTCACTTGGTGGCCGTCAATGTGAACGACGAGGTCAGCGCTGATAACGTAGGTTACGTCGGCAGTTGTCTCATTCGTCGAATCAGTCGTTGCTGTTGTCTTCTTCGGTATCGATGGGTTCGAGCTGTCATTTGTCTGCAATGGGGGCTGTTCGGAATTTCGAATATTGGCAACCCCACCCCCCGAGGTCGCTGCGTCTAGTTTCCCCGTCGCGGGCTAGGGGACCTGCCCTTGGTGACGTCGGCAAAACTGCGACGATTAGGTGAACTTGGCCGCGCAGGAGATGGAGAACGTAATCTGGGCATTACTGGATTCTGCGGCGTTGTGTTCACATGGGCATAGTTGTACATGCGTTGATGGTCGTACGCAACGTAATCAGGGTAGCGAGGAAATCTCAAGTACTGAGCGTCGCGATAACGGCAAACTCTGTAGACGTGCCCAGCTTCGCCACAATGAAAGCATACCGGTCGACGGTCAGCGGTACGCCACAAATCGGTTTTCCGACGCTGGTAGGTAAGTGGATACTCACTATTGGGCCACGTTGTGGGGCGACGTTGTGGGGCATGTTGGTTATACGGCATTCGTCTTGTCGGAGGAATCGGTGAGGTTGCGAAAGTGGTCGGTGCTGACAGTGGCTGTGTTTGCAGGGTTGGTGGTGGTCCAGTCATTGGGGTCTGCTGTGCTGAAGGAGCGTCGACGGGGCGTCGGACTGCATCAGCATAAGTAAAATGTCGTCGCTCACCATTATAGCCGGATGAAGAGAGAGCATGGCGCACCTCATCCCGGACAACATCAGCGACAAAACACAATGCCGGCGTCGGTTCAGTTGCTGGAATTAAACCAAGCTGCCGAAGCTCCTCCCTCAAAATCTCCCGGATGACTTCCCGCAGAGGCCTGTCGTTGTCGCAGAGGCTCGCCGCAGTCGTGACAGGGCTACTCGCTCGAACGTTGACCCGGTTCTGCTGGCGGTACCGTTGCTGTAGGGCCCGTTCAATAGCTGTGGCTTCTTTCGTGAACTCAGGTACTGTTGTTGGCGGATTTCTCACAAGCCCAGCAAACAGTTGCTCCTTCACGCCTCGCATTAGATACCGGAGCTTCCTGCCTTCCGGCATCTCGGAATCCGCCCTGCCGAAAAGACGGGTCATGTCCTCAGCGAACATAGCGACGCTCTCGTTTGGTTTTTGAATTCGAGCTTCCAAGAGACGTTGCGCATTCTCCTTTCTGTCAAAACTACTGAAGGTGTCAATAGGCTGGTTGCGGAAGTCATCCCACGTAGCCATGCTTCTTTCTCTGTTAACGTACCACGTCTGGGCGTTGTCTTTCAGGTAGAAGTACACATTCGCGAGCTTGTCTTCTGGGGTGGCCCACTGGTTGTACTTCGCGCAGCGTTCGAACTTGTCCAGCCAGTCTTGTGCATCTTCATAGGTCTCACCATGAAAGCAGTCAGGAATCATGGGATTCTGAAGTGTCATGTGCGATGTAGCTGCAGTGGCCATGGTGGTTGAAGGAGGCAAGCGATTGTTGGCAGTTTCTGGAAAGGGATTGAGCTCGGGAGCTAGGCCTCACAGACGGCGGCTGGAACGGTGGACTGGTGTGTCGACGGGTGGTAGTGATTCCGGGCTTGATTGTCGGGTCCGCGAAGGGATGCCAAGCACGAAGACGTACCCCGCACCTCCACCAGTGTGACGACGCGAGATTGACGAGCACACAAAGCGCCTCAAACAAATACAATTTATCGATCGCAGGAAACAGACTGCGACGACTTCTTCGTCTTTTGCCCTCGGCCAAAGACACTCACGCTCCTTCGTTGTCCTCACCACTGGCACATACGCGCGTCAATATGATTATGAGAGACACCGTAGTGGAGGGCTCCGAAAATTTCGACCCTCTGGGTTTCTTTAACGCGCACCCAAATCTGAGCACACGGGCTTACGACATTTCAGCCTCCATCGGAAATGCAGCCACCGCAGCCAGGATTTGAACCCGCGACCTGCGGGTAAGCAGCCCAGTACCTTAGCCACTACACCACCGCCGCGGTGCATAGAAGAGAGCCTGGTGTACAAGAAATATACCAAAGTAATGCATGTTGTTGGGCTAGTTTGTTAATGGGCTTTGAAGACATATTTAAACTGAGCGAAGAAAACAAGTTAGACACATTAAACTTTCACAAACAAAACGCAGAGCTTGCACTTGAATCAGCTGGCCAAAGTCCGAGTTTGGTCCTTTGAAAAGGCAATAAGGTTGATGTAAATTACAGCGGCTTGTTCCTTGTTCTTGAAGGGTAGAAAAGAGACTGGTGTGAAATAAATATACTGAAGTAATGCCTGTTGTTGGGCTAGCTGGTAATTAGACTTTGGAGACATTTAAACTGCACGAAAAACAATAAGTTAGACACGTGAAACTCTCACACGAAACACGGTACCTTGTGCTTGAAGGAGTAGGGCAGAGTCCAAAACTGGCACTTTGAAAGGGCAATAAGGTTGGGGTAGGTTACAGCGACTTGTTCTCTGTTCTTGATTGGTAGAAGAAAGCCCAGTGCAGAAGAAATATACTGAAGTAGTACAAGTTGTTGGCCTTGCTGGTTAATAGGCTTTGAATACAAATCTGAATGCGCGAAGAAAAGAACACGTTCCAAACGTAGAACTATCACACACAAACGCCGAACTTGCGCTTGAGGCTGTAGGCCAGAGTCAGAGAGTGGCACTCTTAAAGGACAATAATGTGTACGTAGGTTACAGCGGCTTGTTTTTTGTTCTTATTGGGTAGCAGAGAGGCCGCTGTAGAAGAAATATACCGAATAATTGCATGGTAATAGACTAGCTTGTTAATAGACGTTGAGTACATATTTAAACTTTTCGAAGCAAACAACACGTTAGACACGTAGAAATATCAAACACGAAAAAATTGGCAGATCCGACGTACAGTGGGAATCGATGATATGTGAAGCATGACAGAGGAAGATTGATATGTCACTTTAACATCAGCACAACGTTTCGAGGCGGAGGTAAATTATGCTGTACATGTCGTCTATGCCATGATTATCATGTTTGGACGTGTAATTTACTTTCGTCGTCATTCACGTCACCTAATACCAATTTGTCATATGTGAAGCTCGCGATACGGCCGCGAGCGTATCATGAGAATAGCATGTAGTCATGCTGTTATATTACACGCATGTCATGATTATCATGTTTGGACATGTCTTTTAGCCATGTCGTCAGTTCGCGTCACGCAATACCGAATTCGGTGTGATACGCATCTCATGAATTTTATGTTTGAACCAGTCACATACCTTTGTAATCCATTTATGTTACGTAATACCTAACTTGGTGTATGTGAGGCTAGCGAAACAGCGGCGAGTGCATCATGAGCGTGGCATGTAGTCATGTTCTTACATGGCATGCGTGTCATGATTATCTTTTTTACACCGGTCATATACCTTCGTTATCTATTGGAGTCACGAAACACCAGGTTTGGTATATTTGACGCTAGCGAAATGGCCGCGAGATCATCATGAGCGTAGCCTGTAGTCATGTTGTTAAATAATACGTTTCTCGTGTTTATCCTGTTTGCACCGGTCACATACCTTCGTCGTCTATTCACGCCCTTATTACCATATTTGGTATATGTGAAGCTATCAAAATGGTGCAGAGCGCATCATGAAGAGACCAATATACTCCGACGTAACGTTGACTTGCGTGCACGCTGGGTGCAGCGACGCTACGCTAGAAAAACGCAATGCCGAGCGCGACCTGCGCGACCAGCGTTCATTGGTGCGGCCCGGCGGCAACCGACAAGAAGTGTGACATGCTGCATTTCGCGTGGATGACGTTACCCAGACATCAATGCGTCTGGCTCTCCTCGTCACTAAGGGACGCCGCGTGCGCTCAAATGCCCATGCGCCAAAGCAACACAGCGCAGCGCGCGCCTGCGAGTATATGGCGGGCAGATCGGCGCCTGGCGTTGCATCGCCGGCATGACGCGACAAAACGAAGGCCGACGCGCACACTCACCGGATCACGTCGAAGGGTATTGGCGCCTTGAGTGTTGCATGTATTCATGTTGTTACAGGACACGCATCTCATGATTATCATGTTTGCACCAGTTGCATACCTTCGTCGTTCATTCACGTGACGCAATACCAAATTTTGGATATGTGAAGCTATCGAAACGGCCACGAGCGTATGATGAGTGTGGCATGTATACATACTGTTAATTGACACGCACCTGATTATTCTCATGTTCACACCAGTCACATACCTTTGTCATCCATTCAGGTCCTGTAGTTCCAAATTTGGTGTAAGTGAAGCTAGCGAAACGGCCGCGAGTGCATCATGAGCGTGACATGCAGTCATGTTGTTACATGACATGCATGTCGTAATTTTTTGATGGCCTGCCGCTTGTGTTCGCCATGCAGTCATGTCACATTATACCAGTTTCGCGACATGTCATGTGAACTAAATGATAGCAGTGCAGCAAGACCATGGAATGTAAATCATGACGTTCATAACATACTTGTAACGATTTTCATGTTATGACTAGTTAGTAATGCTCGTCATATAGTCAAGTTATGCTATACCGAATTTCGTATCGATACCATTATCGAAACGGCCGGGAGAGCTTAGAGTCGTAGTGGCTAGATAGAGAGATAGGTACGCTTAAAGTCGCCGGAGTTCGCTAAGAAACGGAGTTCGCTAGGAAACATAAACCTTGTGCTTGAGGCAGTAGGCCAGAGTCCGGGACCTTGAAAGGGCAATAAGGTAAGTTCGAGTGGGTTGTTCCTTGTTTTTGATGGGTAGAGGAGAGCCCAGTGTAGAAAAAATATATTGAAGTAATACATGTCGTGTGGCTAGCTGGTGTTGCAATCAGCGAGCCTGCTTTTGCCGTGGGCGCCGAGACAGAAGAAAGGCAGCGCAGATAAGGAGGAACACGAAAACTCGTAGCTGTTTTTCATGTATTGAGAGGTGCGTGGTTGTAACTACTTCACGCAGCACTGATGTCGCTTGTGCCTGTGTACAAAGGTGCCGACGTGGCACCTTTGTACACTGAGGCGGCGACGCCGAGTTACCGCCGAAGACGGACCTCGGACCATCATGCTGTGAGTCTCTGGCTCAAAGGTCACCGACGCTCATATCGACGCCACATGACCAAGCACGTGTGATTGTAGATGCCTGGTCTGCGACCACCATTCGATCGTGTGGGTGGTCAGCCCGACCAGCACACGACGGACTCGTTACATCCCGTTTGCTGGCAGCATGATTTTCCGGATGCGACAGCGTGGCCGGAACAATACCTGTTTTGGGTTGTGTGTGCGCGTGTATGTTGGGGGTGGTGCCGGCAAAATTACCCTCAACAGTGGTGACCTGATTGGATGAAAACCTATTTCCCTGTTTCCCTAGGCCTGACGTCGAGAGACTGCGCGAAAGGACAAAAAGCGACAGACGAGTGCCTCAGACGATTTCAGTTTTGGATTCTCCTTCTGTAAATATCCACACAAACCTCTCGCACTCTTCCTCGGCTTTTCAGTTCGGTTCCCTCCAACAGCATGCCTTCGTGAAGGCGAAGTTTGCGACAGCCTGCCTGCCAGCGAGGAGACCTGGGCGGATGTTCAAAACCTCAACTTCAATACTGGTTGATACATTCCGAAAACACGTTTGAACTACGTGAAAAAGACTACGTGCTAGACACGTAGAACAATGATAGATGAACTGCAAATGTTGTGCTTTATGCGAGATCATTCTACATATCCAACTGTCTTCTTCGCGCATACTTAATTTGTCTTTATATTGTGGTAAAGCTCTGTTGTGGTGATAATAATAAAGGGTATGCATTAGAACGAATAAAAACAAAACCATAACACAGCGCATATGCTCTTTTCATAGACGACGTTCTCGAAAGTTACTTGAGCTAAGATATTTATTCAAGTCACTCTTGATTGTGAGACCACTTCCAATCATCTTAATAACGTGTACACCAATTTTTTTCCTCCTATCAGGCCATTTAGCCACATTCCCGCTCGTTGCTACAACACGCACCCTAAAAAAGAATGCAAACTAAGATTATACAAGAAAAGAGGGCTTTTTTGGCCAAGAATGATGGATTACCTCTCTCATTCTATGACCAGATGAAAGTGTAATGTACGGCTAGAATTAGGCATCCTGGTACAGAAGAGGATCTCCGAATGTCTTCAGCTACGCTTGGTTGAACAAATGACATTCTTTTTTAGCTTGCTGTACTATTCTTGCCTTTTTATTACACTCGATAAAACTTTCTTTCGCGCTCATCAGGTGTGGGTGAGCAGAGATTTAGTTGACGTTTCTACCTTCAAAACTGCTATCTAGGTTTGAAAATTATAAGCGTTAGCCAAGACATCAGTTAGGCACACGTGAAGTTAGACAAAAATATTTTAAAGTGAGCTTGTTATGATATATTACGCGCAAGCCTAAGAGTTTAGGTGTAGGAGTATACAAGGTGCACTTGCCGCAGTTTTTGAACTGTTTTCAATAAGTGTATTTTTTCAGAATCGGTGCCTCTTGGAGGGTAAGCTGGCATAGGGGGAAGAAAGATAGACGAAGTGTCATAAAAAAGATAGAAACGTGACTGACTCCCCTGTCGTAGGAATCAGTATAACACCAAGGTGAAACGTGTCTTCACAGAATTAGTGCTCAGTGTGTAGTGATACACGACAGCTTGCACAACCTCTACATGTTTTGGCAGCTACAGCACCGTTTGACTTGGATTAACTTACGTTGAGAACTAATGGCACATGTCAACCGCCAAGGATAACGCCCATCATCAAATATTATTGTTGTTCTAGCTCTAGTTTTTATCACATCCCTGCACATAGTCTATCGTAACCTTCTCGCAAGGAGAAAATCAATGAGTTTATCATAAACCATAGTACTAGATATGCACATGCACTTTGTCAATGTAACTTCAATGAATTCGAGCAATGGCTGCGCTCACAAGTGTAATGGAAGTCTACATCAGCCCTCATACGTACAGTATCTCACTGCTCTTTAACACCATGGGAAAAGGAGGAGGTTTGTGAATCAAATTTCTACGCCCCGCTCGCAATTGTTCTCAGTCAAGGTACGCCATTCACCCATGGACATAACAGCCTTCCTGCAGTGCGTACTGTGGCACTTCTATTAGCTTGTGCTATCGCACAGTCGGCAGGGAAACATCGTGAGTGTACAATGAAGCTGCACTACTCTGACAATGAGCCGTGACGCGTTAACACGAAGCGAAAGTCAAAGAACGCCAAAGTGTCTAAAGCGACTCTTCAAACTAGTGCGACTCCTGATTTTCACGGATGTCCAGATGTTTTAACCACGACCTCCGCGTTAGCATGCCGGCTCATAATACCAGATCCGATGCTTTAAATGCGTTGTCACTGGATCGTTCTTTATCGGCACTGGTGAGTACCATGCCTCATTACATGACATCTGTGGTCCCAGAAGTACCTTATTAGGGGTGGTAAAAATTGATGAATGAATAATCAATGAAAGGGTCTGCTTAACTGATTATATCATTATTACTTTCCGCCTTTCAAGAAATTGGTTAAAACTTTTCGAATAATTGATTATGGCAGCCACTGGCCCATTTTCAAACCAAGTCCTATGACCGGTGTGCATGAGTGCGAGGCGTGTTATGCCGGGACGCAGAAGTACACAAATAAGTTCCGCTTGAGATATTTTCGTTATACAGAGAAGCTATGGGAGGCATAATGGTGAGAGCGTGCCGAAAAATGTTCATCGAAATTACTATGAGAACCACTGCAACGCAAGTGCCAGTGCTGTCCCTAAACGATAAACTCCCACCAAGCCGGGGTTTTTTTTGTCAACACTGCCAAATAAACCAAGGATAACAAGTTTGCATAATCAGTTGTCGACGTGCGTGGAAAGCTATTGAGTGCAGTGTCCATTTCACAAACAACGCTGAGGTGGCAGAAGAGACTACGACATCTTTGGTCATACATGTCAAAATACCCACGACTTTTATTCCAACACACGTATGGTGGTTCGGTTTCTTTTTGAGCTGTACTAATAACAGATTATGCAGTGATGTTCCAAAATCTTTTCAAACACCACGATCAATGAAAAGGGAGAGCATCACGTGGTCTAGTTGCCGGCTCACGTCGATGGAGCCATTAATATGGCTGGGTGTAATCCCAATGAGCGGGCTCACTGTCTGCTGGCTGATTTCACGCACCCCGCTTTTTCACAAGTCTCAGCTCTTCTGGCTTGTACCCCTACAAAATCCCTGTCCTGGTTTGTACCCCTGCTGAATTAGTATCCACATTCTACGATATTACCTCGCATTGTAGATTAAGCAGTGCGACCTTCCCTTCCCTAACTCTGAAGTTGAATAGGGCACAGTCAGTCCCATTCAGATTATTGTAGACACGAGCGTATACCAACCCCAGAGAAATTAACTGTGTTGGTCGAATTGACCCTCACTTTCCCGAAGTCCTCTTCTAAATGCGAGCACAAGTCCTGTTTTCCGGATCAATAAGTTCTGGCTTTGGGAATTCAATGTGGGCTTCAGTCTGTATATTAGATGAAGTTAGACAAAGTTCTTCGCAGTTCGGACATAACTCTACAACTACAGGCTGTGCAAAGAACCCGGGCCGTCACCGATAGTCACCGCATTCCAGTCCCATATTAGGTGAAGTCACGGACTCTATGGGAAACCTTTGGGCTCTCCTCATCATTTTTCTCAGGAATACTAAACAAATTTTTTGTCACGTAACCTACTATTTTTTCACTAAAGTGCATATATATACACTAGTATCACGAACCCAACAATTTCTGTAGTTCCATGCCATGGAGGCAGAAATGAACTCGTCCTGGCCTGTGTCACTTGCGGTGTGCAAGTGACACAGGCCAGGCCCTCCCCAAGACCGGAACTATGAGCAGAAGGTGGCCCCACCTCGACGAGGTAGAAATGCACTTGCCCACTGGCAACCGCTCATAGCCTACTGCATTTGCCTCCTTAGGCCCATTTTCTTCCAACGTGCACTGCTTCTCTTGTCATGTTACAATAGCGAGCATTTGCAAGAAGAGATCAGAGTGAACTTTGTTAACAGAGGATTGAGATAAATGTTGTCATCTATACTCAAAGCCTATGACGGCAACTTTTAAGATATCAGCTGCTCAAGCCAACTCCATTATTGTGCCAAGTCTAGTGTATAGGTTAGAATTTTCTTCGTCAATGTTTTCTATATGTCTGTGTAGGTCATGTTTTTTTTCAAAACAATCTGCATATTAAAATGAAATGTCGTTCATTGTATAACTCTATCACCTGCCTGTAATTTATGTATTTTAAAATTGCTTGGATCCACGTTCGCAATTTACTGAGCATCCCGATGTTGCTGACATGTTTTCTTTCACTGTATCTTGTTTTTTAATAATGAAATGCAAAGATAAAAGAGTCATCCTCCAAACAAAAGCGTCTCTGAATGCAATTCCAATCTTGAAAACATCTTCTTAAAGGTACCAATGCACTTTTTCAGGTAAGATATTAGTAATTCGCTGCGTATAATCTCTAAAAACATAGGGAGCGAGAATGGAGAAACGGGCTATACTTCTCCTTCGGCACAGTGACTTTCTCCCTTTCGGGCACCTTACCCGTCACGCCCTCTCGCGGCAAGGACCAAAGGAGCAACGTTTCTCCTTCAGTGTTCAAGTTTCTCTTCAACCACGGGGTCCTGCACGCTCGCAAGCGAATGTCGAGCCTAGCCTGCTGCGGCCAGTCGCGTGCGATTAAGTTACCTATGATGGATGCAAGCACTGCAGGAGTGACGTTTACACTTTTGTTTTATTGGTGTAGAGTAAAAGCATTCTTTTTTTATCGCCAGGCACTCGCACGACACTCTCCATACTCCCGTGTGTGTCTTGTGTTCTCTCATACTACCAATTTGTCACGAATACAAGGAGCTCTGCTTCCTTAAACAGCCTAGCTGTATCAATTACATTAGTCTGTACACAAATAATGAATTTTTTTGGTGTCGACATATTACGTAAGCATACGAGTTTTCAGTTTCGCACGGCACCAATAGCACTAATCAATTCAACGAGTTGCATAAAAAGCATCATAGTTAATTTTTCAACATTCTAGGAAACGTGATACCACTGTATAGTCCATGCGTGAAAGCACGATCATATACAATTGCTGGAGCTATACGTGCCGTTACCACCATATGATTATCAGGTACGCCGTGAAGGGGGTCTCCGGAATGGAGGGGACCCTCTGAAGCTTTTGTGCTATGAATCCAAACATGAGCACATGGGTGTTTTTTGCACCCCCCCCATCAAAATACGGCCGCCCTGGCTGGTAGTTGAACCTGCGCCCTATAGCATAGTCACACGACACCCAATGAGGCTATGCTACCATGGCAGGGAAAGCACAAAGGGAGACGGGCTGCAAATTTCAATCGCGCGTTTATTTGCCAGACTAGGTTACCATCATCAGAAACGTTTTAAAGGTCATTATAACTACCCTTTTCTGAAAATTAAACCAATGGCTTGAGTCCATTACACCAAATTCTCAACCGCATGAGATTTGAATTGCCCATGCCAGCACTGAGAGTCATTACGGAATTATTAACGCGAGCAGTATACCTCTTTCGTCCACATGATTCTCCTTTGTCTTGTGAAACTCAGCACAAAATTCCCTTCTAGTAACAGCTGTGCACAGAAGTTAGGTACTAACGCTTTCGCTCACCTTTGTGAAAAAGTATTTCAAATGAAGAGTAATAGTAAACACCACAGCCACACGCTAACAACACAGTTGTGGCACGCACAATGACCACAAGTTGACTCGTGAGGCCAGTCTCGAGACGCATCTGAAGCAGAGAAGTATGTAGGCACAACATGCTATAATTTTATAGTAAATTCGCGCACTGTAGCGCTAGTTCCTTCATTCAAGTAATTGAGCTGCCGCTGTGCCAACAGCCACGCCAAAGCTCACGAAAGAACACCGTCGGTTGCGAGGTCATCTCTTATTTCGATGGTACGTCCTGCATTGTAACATACGTATACACCATTGAGATGGTCGTTACCGCATCAAAAACATTGCCTTGAAGGGCTAGCGGTGTACTGTATCCATGGCTAACTGCCACACTTGTTGTAAGCACGTAAAAAGAATATGAGCTAACGTTAACAACAAACACATTGACGAAGTCGATGTGATGAAGGCGACGAAGGAGACTAAGTCTGGAATGCATGCTGCACTTTCTCTGAACAAGTTGTGGAAGAAAAAAAAAAGACCTCTTAAATGGCTACTGCGCGGCAAGCGTTTGCTTTCTCCGAGGCCTAAAAAAATATCTGTGGCAGAGGTCGAGAGATGGCGCAGCCTTCGGAATGCCATAGGAAATCCAAGCATGGCTTGGGTTCATTGTTTTCGCCTAAACCCTATAAGCTTTAGTAATTACTCCGTTCATCATTGTGCAACTATTGATAAACTTCTAATTGTCTAAGAGTCAGATAGAATATATTTTGTGTGCCCAATGTTGTGGTAAGGCCACGAAACGTAAAAAAGGTTGACCGAAGCTTGCCTTTCACTTGCGCCACTATTGTGAGTCGAAATTCCTTGATATGTAAGCTTGTGCGTTTTAGAAGTGGAGTGTGAGTAAACGTTGATAGACTGACGCTCCAACGATCTGCTAGGGAGCCTGTGGGTGTGTTAACATGTGTCGTCGCAAACAACTTTTATTTTTCAGTATCGTTCAGTCCCTTCGAGTGGCGCGAGCTACCACCTACATCATGGCTGTGGCGCTCTCACACCTCCAGATACTTATAAAACGTTGAATTGCTATCTATGAAAACTGCACTGTTGAGCCGAAATGGTTTCGCTGCGATCGAGTCTGCGGTTCGAAAGCACATCTCATGACTTGCGGCCCCGTAAGCGCGTAGACAATGTCACTACACTATGAGAATTTTGAGAAATAAGTACAGCAAGCCTAGCAGGCACTCACCGGGTGGGAACTCCGTAGTATCCATGTCTTTCAATGTGAATGTCGTCTCGCTGGAGGAACGAAACCTACTAGGTCCATAGTTTTGTTTCGCGATGTTTTCAGAACCACAGGTTCGTCTTCTTGTTCTTATATTCATTTCGTTCGATATCAAGCTTAGCGAGATCATTTTTTGTAATTGTCAGTGCCGTGTACTCCTTATCAGTCGAGAATTTACGCATTCGCTACGCCTACTCGCTTCGCTAACTCGGGGTCAGCCATCTTGATTCTCATGGTGAGAAACACGTATCGCTGTGGCAAAAAGAGCAATGTTTCTCTATTTAAACACGAACATTGGGGACATCGCCATTCCCCCTAATTGGAGAGAATTTCGCTCAATTTTTTCAGAGTGTAGCCAATAGCTCTTGTGGCACTTGTCGCTATTATCGTCACTCTTCCATTGCACAAGCCATTCTGACGTTTCAGAACAATCAACTGGTGGTAATTCATATTTGTTTAAGAAGCTACGCACCCTTCGCATGACCCCTTCTTCATTTCGGTGTTTTTAGCACCTTGGCTTCATTGAATCAAAGGTGAAAGGCGGTGCGTCAACGCTCATCAGGGAAGTTTGCTGCTTTCTGTGCATTTCAGAAGAGCAGTGCATTGTCTAGTTGCTTATTTTCTTTGCGTTCGTTTTCAGTTCCTCGGTATTTCATTGCGTTTCATGAACCAAACTCAGCTCTCTTTGTCTTTTATCAGCTAGCGAGTTAGTTCACTTGCTGAGTCCTTGGTAAACTTTTGGGTATTTTAGTTAGCCTTCAAGTCCGCAAATGGAGAATTAGCGGTCTCGACGGAGGCGAAATGATAAGGGCTTTCGTACTGTGCGATGTCAATGCACATAAAACAGCAGCAGATGGTCGCAATTTCCGGAGCCCCTTTCGCCGGCATCTTGCAATGATACGGTTGTAAAGGGACATAAAACCCCAATTATTATTGTTCAATTTTGAAGTTTTAGTTTTTTTATTTACACTATACTGTCACGGGGTCCTGACGTGGCCGAAGACAGGAGACTTCGTGTTGGGATTTAACTGTTTATTTGGGCGAACCTGTGCCCGGTAAACGGAAAGTTCAATTACAGCAGCAGTCTCGCACAGATAGCAGTCTCGGACTGATAGCGGCGAACGGAGCGTCGGCCTTCGATCAACAACTGACAAGCGGCGTAGCGCGTCGGCATTTATACTCTTGCCGTCGAAAGTTCTAGCGTTATTGCTGGCGGTGGCGTAGGTACCAGAACAATCTGTACCGTTCACACAGTGGGCGTGATCTTATCGAATTGATCTACTACAGTCCGGAACCTTCTCAACAACTGCAGGTGTGGTTTGCGCTGAGAATCGTGTGGTGTTTTGGGACGATAACAAAACTTGGGAAATGGAACGTGGCATTGCCCCCCTCTGAAAAAAGACATCGTCCCGATGCTTTAACTAAAGATGAAAGTACAATAATAATTCAAGAAAGTACAATGAATAAATTACGATACAGAAATAATAGCAAAAAACACTGGTTCAGTTTGTTAACGCGCATGAAACGGCTTGAGGCGCGCGACATGGACGACTTCAGGTCGCGATCGGCGTCGTTGAGAGTTCGTGATGCCGTCGGGGACAACCTCGTAATCAAGTATGCCGAGACGTCGAACCACCCTGTACGGTCCGAAGTACCGTCGCAGAAGCTTTTCACTTAGTCCACGTCGGCGTATCGGCGTCCACACCCAAACACGTTCACCGGGTTGGTATTCCACGAAGCGTCATCGAAAGTTTTAACGGTGGCTGTCGGTCGTCTTTTTATTCTTGATACGGAGACGCGCAAGTTGTCGGGCTTCTTCGGCGCGTTGAACGTACTCGCTCACATCGAGGTTTTCTTCGTCGGTGACGTTGGGTAACATGGCATCGAGCGTCGTTGCCAGGCTCCTTCCGTAGACCAATTTGTATGGGGATATCTGCGTCGTCTCCTGCATCGCCGTGTTGTATGCGAAGGTCACATATGGAAGAATGGCGTCCCACGTCTTGTGTTGACAGCATGTGTTGACATTGACAGCATGTCGGCGATCGTCTTGTTAAGCCGCCCGGTGAGGCCGTTGGTCTGTGGGTGGTACGCTGTCGTCCGGCGATGATTTGTTTGGCTGTATGCCAAGATCGCTTGAGTTAAGTCGGCAGAGAATGCCGTTCCTCTGTCGGTGATAAGGACCTCCGGGGCGCCGTCACGTAGGACGATATTTTCGACGAAGAACTTAGCTACCTTGGATGCACTGCCTTTTGGCAGGGCTTTTGTCTCAGCGTAGCGGGTGAGGTAGTCGGTAGCTACCACGATCCACTTGTTTCCAAAAGCCGACGTCGGGAACGGCCCCGTAGGTCCATACCAATCTGCTGAAAAGGTCGGCAAGGTGAATCAATTGGCTGCGGAAGTCCCGCTGGCCTTGGCGGTGTCTTGCGTCGCTGACAGTCCCGGCATGTCCTCACATAACGAGTGACGTCAGTGGTAAGACGTGGCCAGTAGTACCTTACTTGTACCCTCGCGAGCGTGCGAGAAACACCGAGGTGCCCTGCCATCGGATCGTCGTGCAGGGCCTGCAGGAGTTCTGGTCGCAGAGCTGAAGGCACCACAAGGAGGTACTTAGCTCGAAGCAGTGAAAAGTTTTTCTTTTGTAGAAGACCGTTTCGTAGAAAGAACGACGCAAGTGCGCACTTGAATACCTTCGGGACTTCGGCGGTCCTGCCTACGAGGTAATCTATTAGGGCCTTAAGTTCCGGGTCGGCCCTCTGTCGTTCAGCGAAGTCGTCGGTAGTTATCGTTCCTAAGAAGTAGTCGTCATCCGGGTCGTCGGGTAGCGGTTGGTCGACAGGCGCACGAGAGAGACAGTCGGCGTCGGAGTGTTTTTTGCCGGACTTGTAATGACAGTAATCTCATAGTCATGAACTCTCACGCTCCATCGTGCGAGGCGACCTGAAGGGTCCTTCAAGGTGGCTAGCCAACACAAGGCGTGGTGGTCGCTCACTACTTTGAAGGGCCTGCCGTAGAGGTAGGGGCGAAATTTCGACGTAGCCCAGATGATGGCGAGGCACGCCTTTTCTGTTGTGGAATAATTTGCTTCTGCTTTGGATAGCATCGGCTGGCGTAACTAATAACCCTTTCAAGTCCGTCAGCCCTCTGCACAAGAACGGCGCCAAGACCTACGCTGTTTGCGTCAGTATGTATTTCTGTCTCGGCGAATTCGTCGAAATGGGCAAGTAACGGAAGCGTCTGGAGGCGATGTTTTAGCTCCTGGAAAGCGTGTTCCTGCGGCGTTTCCCACTTAAACTCCACGTCGGCTTTGGTAAGGTTAGTGAGAGGATCGGCGATGCGGGCGAAGTTTTTCACAAACCGCCAATAATAGGCACACAGGCCCAGAAATCGGCGCACGGCTTTCTTGTCAGTGGGCGGCGGGAAGTCGGCGATGGCGGCTGTTTTGCGTGGATCGGGACGAACTCCAGACTTGCTGATAACGTGCCCCAGAAACAAGAGCTCCTCATACGCAAATCTGCACTTTTCTGGCTTCAGTGTGAGTCCGGAAGTCTTGATGGCTTGAAGTACAGCTTCAAGGCGCCGAAGATGCTCGTCGAAACTTGAGGAAATCACGACGACGTCGGCCAAGTACACAAGGCATGTTTGCCTCTTCAATACTGCCAGTACTGTATCCATAACGCGTTGAAAAGTTGCAGGCGCTGAGCAAAGGCCGAAGGGCATCACCTTAAACTCGAAGAGGCCGTCCGGTGTTATAAACGCCGTCTTCTCTCGGTCTCTTTTGTCGACTTCGATTTGCCAATAGCCAGTCTTGAGGTCCATTGACAAAAAGTACTTGGCGTTATGGAGCCGATCAAGTGCGTCGTCTATTCGTGGGAGAGGATACACGTCCTTTCTTGTGATTTTGTTCAGGTGGTGATAATCGACGCAGAAACGTAGGGTCCCATCCTTTTTGTTCACTAACACCACGGGGGATGCCCATGGACTCTTGGACGGCTGGATAATGTCATCCCGCAGCATTTCATCAGCTTGTCTCTTCATGGTCTCACGTTCTCGCGTCGAAACCCTGTACGGACTCTGACGGAGTGGTCTGGCATTTTCTTCGGTTATGATGCGATGTTTCGTGATTGGGGTCTGCCGAATTTTCGATGACGACGAAAAGCAATCTTCGTATTGCAGGAGCAGGGCCTTGAGCTGTTCTTGCTTATCGTTCGGAAGTCTGGGATTGACGTCGAAGGCTATGGGAGGGGCTTGGTTCCTCTGAGCAGGTTCCGCAGAATCGGCGAGGGCGAAAGCACTGGTGGCTTCGACAATTTCTTCGATGTATACGACTGTTGTTCCTTTGTTCACATGTTTGTACTCATTGCTGAAATTCGTGAGCACAACCGTTGCTTTGCCTTTCCGCAGCTCTGCAATTCCTCTGGCGACGCAAATATTTCGGCTAACCAACAGATGCTGACTGCCTTCAACGACGCCTTCCAAGTCAGGTGATGTAGGAGCGCCGACTTAAATAATGACGCTTGAGCGAGGCGGAATGGTGACTTGTTCTTCCAGCACATTCAAGGCATGGTGTCCTGACGGCGTGCGCGGCGGTGGTGCTTTTTCTGTGGATAACGTTATCGACTTTGTTTTTAGGATTATGACAGCACCATGGAGGCATAAGAAGTGTATGCCAAGGTTGACATCTCTGGAGCAACGCTGTAGGACTACGAAGTCTGCAGGATAAATACGGCCGTTAATGGTGACTCTCGCTGTGCAGATTCCTGCAGGCGTTACGAGATGACCTCCGGCTGTGCGGATTTCAGGGCCTTTCCAAGCTGTCCTAACTTTCTTTAACTTCGCGGCGAACGACCCACTGATGACCAAATAGTCGGCTCCAGTATCGATGAGAGTGGTCACACTGTGGCCGTCGATAAGAACGTCGAGGTCGCTAGTTCGCCGTCTCGCATTACAGTTAGGGCGTGGCGTCGGGTCACGGCTGCGTCGGCTTGTTCCGCTGCTTCCATGTTGCGTCGTCAGGCCACCTTCGGTAAGTGAGCTTTCGCCGTCAGGGCTTTGCCTGTTTGGCGTTGTGTTCGGAAAGCTGCGTCGCGTCGTCGTCGTCGGAGGAGGATCTTCGGTAGTTCGTCGCACAGCAACCGCACCTCCACCGGTTGCTGCCCTTAGTTTCCCGGATACGGGCTAGGAGACCGGCCCCGCGTTGGGCCGGAGTACTGCCGGGGGTGCGGTGACATGCGGCGGCTGGGCGACGGCGAACAAGAAGGACTTCGGGGTGTCCATTGAGTTCCTGTCAGGTAGTCGGCGATGTCACGTGGCTGTTCCCCTGGCTACGGACGTGGTGCATCGACGGCGAAGCCACGCAGTCCCATCTGTCGGTTCTGGCAACGGCGGTATGTGTGCCCGGCCTCGCCGCAGTGGTAGCACAGTGGGAGGTGGTCAGGGGTGCGCCAAACGTCGCTTTTCCTCGGCGCACTGCGCTGGCCCGCTGGTGAACGGTAGGTCGTCGGTGGGGGTGGTGGCAGTGGTGGTGTCTGGCGACAGAAGTTCGATGGGGCGGCGTTTTGGCGTGGACGAGGAGGAGCGTTGTGGCACACTGCAGCGGCGTAGCTCATAGTTTCTGGCTCGGGCAGCGGTGTTTGGGGAATTCGAAGTGATTGCCGAACTTCTCGCACAATGTCGGTGATCGAATCGACTGGAGGGTGCGCCGAAGGCAACAGTTTGCGCAGCTCTTCCCGCACGATCGCTCGGATCGTTTTACGCAGGTTTTCGGAGTCACTGATTTGAGAAGCAGCGCATTCTGGAGTCAGGCGACGATTATACTGTCTGGTGTGCATGTCAAGGGTTTTTTCGATGGTGGTCGCCTCGGATACAAATTCCTGGACGGTGTTCGGTGGATTCCTCATTAGTCCCGCGAAGAGCTCCTGTTTGACCCCTCGCATGAAGAAACGAACTTTCTTCTCCTCAGGCATGTTTGGGTCAGCGTGACGAAATAGGCGGGTCGTCTCCTCTGTGAAAATTCCAACCTTCTCATTTGGTAACTGAACCCGGGTCTCTAGTAGAGCAGCGGCCCTCTCCTTGCGAGCGATGCTCGCGAACGTTTGCAGAAATGTGCCGCAGAAGACATCCCACGTTCGGAGCGTGGACTCATGATTCTCTAGCCAGGTCCTTGCGGTGTCTTCCAGGTAGAAATACACACGATGGAGCTTTTCTTCGTTATACCAGTGGTTGAGGGTGGCCACACGGTCGTATGTTTCTAGCCAGGCTTCCGGGTCTTCAAACGATGACCCATGAAACGTTGGTGGTTCCCTGGGTTGATGAATGACGATCGCGGGCTGGGACGCTCCGGTTGTCATTGTCGCTGCAGTAGAGGTCATGGCCTTGGCATTCCGCGCCTTGTCTTGTAGAAGCCCGTACTCCGGTGGGAGACCTTGCTGTCGGCGGCTTGTTCGCTGCTCCTGGTTGGCGTCGGTGTCTTCTCCGCGACGTGGGCTGGGTTCACGGCTTGACGGGGGCGTCCGGTACATGAACGAAGCAGCACCTCCACCAGATGTCACGGGGTCGTGACGTGGCCGAAGACAGGAACTTCGTGTTGTGATTTAACTGTTTATTTGGGCGAACCTGTGCCCGGTAAACGGAGAGTCCAATTACAGCAGCAGTCTCGCACAGATAGCAGTCTCGGACTGATAGCGGCGAACGGAGCGTCGGCCTTCGATCAACAACTGACAAGTGGCGTAGCGCGTCGGCATTTATACTCTTGCCGTCGAATTTTCTAGCGTTATCGCTGGCGGTGGCGTAGGTTCCAGAACAATCTGTACCGTTCGCACAGTGGGTGTGATCTTATCGAAATGATCTACTACAGTCCGGAGCCTTCTCGAAAACTGCAGGTGCGGTTTGCGCTGAGAATCGTGTGGTGTTTTGGGACGATAACATGATTGATTTATTTGATTGATTTGTGGGGTTTAACGTCCCAAAGCCACCATTTGATTATGAGAGACGCCGTAGTGGAGGGCTCCGGAAATTTTGACCACCTGGGGTTCTTTAACGTGCACCCAAATCTGAGTACACGGGCCTACAACATTTCCCCCTCCATCGGAAATGCAGCCGCCGCAGCCGGGAATCGAACCCGCGACATACGGGTCAGCAGTCGAGTACCTTAGCCACTAGACCACCGCGGCGGGGCTTTAGGACGATAACAAAACTTGGGAAATGGAACGTGGCAATACAGTAGTCCAATAGTTCACACACTGTAATATGCGTTAAATATTTCCTACTGACTCCTGTGGGCAAAACTTTTTATTCCTTCGCAAGTAAAATATTTTTATTCACCAATGAAAAAAAAATGCATCAGAAGGCAGAAAGATTGGCCTTCGCTCGTACACTCCGGCCTGCTAAACAGTTCTTCCAGCGAGTGATAAAAAGTGGAAGTGGTGGAAAGAAATGATCAGTATATATTTGTGTAAAAAGTCATTTTTTTAATAATTGCAAAGCCAGTATTCCTGTGCTAAAGCTGGCCCAATTTCTACCTGTTAAGATATTCCACAAACAACGTGTTCCAGCGCAGTTTGCTAGCACTTTGACGCGGAAAATGTAGACTGAGCAGCTCTCCTGACATAAACACGCACAATAAATAAAGCGCATCACATGCAACTAAGACCTTGCCTTCACATGAAGGACGACAGGTCCCGCCGTCAGTTAAGCGAATATGTAGCTCGAGGAAAAGCAGTCGTGGATTGTGAAACGAGACAGCAGACCCTAGAAAAATGTTACCTTTAGCTAACGCTTGCATTCTCACGTCATACCACCCAGAGGTTTTCCTCTTCTGCACAGGCGTGTAAGCAGGACCATCGCGAAATGGTATATGATTTAATTCCTGACCATAGAGCACGATTGTTCTCAGCTCAGACTCTACGGTCAGTGGTCTCTGTGGTCGTGGTGGTTTAAAGTTAACCTGTAGGTTCGCGGTATTGAATTCTTGCCATGGCGGCCGCTTTCTCGATAGACTTTAGAACGTCTAATGCCCATGTACTTAGATTTATGCGCACGTTGAAGAACCGCAGATGGTCGATGTTTGTGGAGCCCTCTACTACTGCGCCGCTCCTCATAAACATATGGTGGTTTTAAGAAGGAAAACACCCAATAATAATAATAATAATAATAATAATAATAATAATAATAATAATAATAATAATAATAATAATAATAATAATAATAATAATAATAATAATAATAATAATAATAATAATAACAACAACAATAATAATAATAATAAAAAATAATAATAATAATAACAATGCTTTATTGTACACATTGATAAGAGATACAAAAAATGGGCCTGTCTAAGTCCTAAAGACCTGCTCGACTAGGCCCGGCTTAACCGGTTACAGCGATGTGGATGCAAGGTAAAAAAAAACTATGGTTGCTTTTTCACCAATGAACAGACTAGTGCTTGACACCATTGCTTTTTTACAGGCAGTAAATAAAAAAGAAGAACAAAGGAGGGACTCCGAGCATACGTGACACACAAGTAGACCATATGATTTTACAGCTCAGCAAGTAATTTCCTCAATTGCATTTTAGAACTCGCTGAAAAAGCTCTTCAGGTAGTTGATTGAAAAATTTCGAATATATACACTTCTTCGTGTCTCTCCATGTCTGATAAAAACTGGGGTACCACAAAACGTTTTTTTTCCTCAGGGGTCGACACGTTACATATGGAACTTTAAAGCCATTCCACCAATTGTATTTCAGCATGACTGTTTTAGTAAACACAAAAGTCTAAACCCCAAAAATAGCACTGGCATCTACCTTACTACTGTAAGCAACACTTTTTAAAACATTTCGAAGTAAACTGTCACTGCGTGTTTTCCAGTGTTCTGAGCAAAAGGCGAAAACTGTCATACCATATCTCACCACACTATACGCTAGCAAATGAACTATCATTTTTTTCAGTGGATGAGGCGCAAAGCGTTTTATATTGAAAAGCAGACATGCCAACCTTCTCAGCTTGGAACAAATAAATGCCATGTGATGTTGCCAAGACATACCACTATGAAAAAATACGCCTAGGTATTTGAATGTTTCGATATTTTTCACTGTAGAACGTTTGCATGAGTTAAAATATTAATAATAATAATAATAATAATAATAATAATAATAATAAAAATAAAAATGACCTTGTGGTTGTTTCTGGTCACGTCAAGTAAAGTATATAATTATTTTTTCACAATTCTTATTATCTATTATAATATTGTCGCTAGGTGAAAATAACAGAATACAGGACGACGGTGCAATCAGGAAAAATGAGGTCTGTATTAACAAAACAAAAGAGCAGCCGCTTCGACTTCTTCCTCGAAGGGACCGTGGGTGTGGTCCACGCTCATGACTTCATTGTCCTGTGTCTTCTTGCCCGGCCTTTAGCCGTAACATTAGCCTCGCATTCAAGAAAGCATCGTCCCGATGCTTAATAATCAAAGCGGTTTGTACTCGTTGGAAACGCGTGAGTTAATTCGGAGAAATAAGGCTTCATGCGTACCACGTGCACAACTTCTGGAGCATACCTTCGACGCCTTGAAAAGTGCGCAGTATTAGGAACAACCTCATAATTAATGTCACTGAGACGTCGCAGAAATTTATAAGGACTGAAGTGCCGTCTTGACAGTTTTTCTTAGAGGCCACGGCACCGAATAGGTCTTCATATCCAAACTTTCTCTCCTGGCTCGTAGGAGACTGGTCGTTGACCAAGGTTGTACCGTCTTTAATCGTAGTCCTGCTAGGGACTAATACGTAGGCGTGCAAGTTGTCGGGCTTCTTCGGCAAGCTGTGTGATATAATCAGCATTCGTTTCAGCGTCTTCGCTCTCATGCGGCAGCATAGCATCCAGCATAGCATCACTACGTCGTCCTCTGTCTTCTTGCCCGGCCTTTATTACTATATTATTAATATTATATTATTATTATTATAATAATAATATTATTTAGTATTAATATGATATATATTATAATTTTGATTATACGCACCAATATGCGCGTCACGCCAAGTTAGGGCAACGACGAGGTAAATTATGTGAAGTACACTTGCGCAGATGTGAATTTTTTATCTAGGCGAAAAAA
Source organism: Rhipicephalus annulatus (assembly GCA_013436015.1). NCBI lineage: Eukaryota > Metazoa > Arthropoda > Arachnida > Ixodida > Ixodidae > Rhipicephalus > Rhipicephalus annulatus. The sequence goes on along the minus strand of WOVY01001694.1, from coordinate 242,676 downwards.
ATGACCCGAATCTGCATGGCACACTGCAAAAGTCAACGGAAGACAATAGACTTCCGTCTGGAGAGAGTGAACAAAACATTTATTTGATGTTCTGTGCAGAAAAATTAGTGAATGATATTCTGCAGGCGCTGCGTTAGAGTGCCTCGAGCGTGTAAGGGAGGCGAACAAGCGCATATAGGCAGGATAAACACAAGCGCCATCTGGAAGTTATCTTCGAAAACGAAAGCGTGGGCGCCCGCGGAGAAACAAGCGCGCCAGTCTCGGAGATGATAAGGTGTAGAACTCAAAGCGACCGGCAGGTGCCACTACCGTGTCCTCGTATAGCAAAGCGCTGGAAACACCTTTTTGAGCATCGCATTGCACTGTCAGCGCAGCGAGATAAATGCTACAATCCTTAGAATTACTTGTGTGTGCCCTTTCTAGTTTAAAGGTAGACATACAGAACATAGACATGTTGTTATGGCGCCTCAGATATGCGCAATATTTGCTTTTCAATGGACAATCGCACAACTGTGAATACTAAAGCTTGAGCAATATTGGTGGGCACTGCCCATGGGGTTGGCCGTTTGATGCCGTTTGAAGTATCGTTAAGGGCACACAAACAGACAAATGTACAGACAAACAGACCGAAAGACCGAAAATGTTCCGTCCAAGTTCCCCAAGAAAGACTATCGTCGTTAAAAAAGTCATGTCGCTCTACTTTCCACCTATAATATCACACGGTCTGTCCGTTGCTGTGAAATTTTGCATTAAAGACTGACGGCAAAGAGGAGTACGTCAATCCCCAATTATGTTATTGTTGAGGTCATCCGCATCATTTAACAGACAAACGGAAAAAAGGTGCTATTGCGGTGTGCGAGCGTCTCATTTACTTTCTCTTGCCACTCATATTGACGCGTTCCTTTCTTCAAGTTTTGTTATCAACCCGTTACACTACGTTCAGCGCAAACCGCGCCTACGATATTCGCACTGTCTTGCTGTAATATGACTTTCCTTTTACGTGGCCACAAGTTAGGCCCCAATAAACAGCTTATTATCCGACCTGCAGTCAGCCCCATTTCGTCCACGTCACGAACCCGTGACATCTGGTGGAGGTGCTGCTCCTTCCATGTACCGGACGTCCCAGCCAGACCATGAAGCCAGCGCCTGTCGTGAAGACATCGACGACAACCCCGAGTGGCGAAGAAGCCGCGGGCAACAAGGTCTGCCGCCAGAGTTCGGGCCTCTACTTGAGAAGACCTGGCAGACGAAGACCCTTGACTACGGCCACAGCAACGTTGACAGACACTGTGCCGTCTGCACCGATGGTGCTACGGCAACCTAAGGAGTGGCCGGCCTTCCACGGTTCAGCACTTGAAGACCAGAAAAGTTGGCTGGAGGTATACGACTGTGTGCACATTTTGAATGCCTGGACCAGCAAAGATGAGCTTTGTCATGCGTACTTCGCCTTACAATATGCCGCTCGTACATGAATCGAGAACCAGGAGCGAACCCTGACAACATGAGACACGTTCCGCACAAAATTCCTCGCTACATTCACGAGCGTTATACTAAAGGAGAGGGCCCAAGCACTGCTTGAAATGTATTCTCAGCTTCCAAATGAAAACATGACGCTCTTTGTGGAAGAGATGATCAAACTCTTCCGGCATGCGGACCCCGATATTCCGGAAGACAAAAAGTTCACTTCCTCATGCGAGGAGTAAAGCAGGAGCTGTTCGCGAGTCTTATGTGAAACCTACCGTGAACTGTCGAGACTTTCAACTCCGAAGTGAGAAAGTTTGAAAAGACGCTGGAGATGCGCATTCGACAATTAATTTGCCGCTCTACGCCAGAGTACACAGGAACGCAACCACTCTGCTCCGATGACCTGCGTAAGACTAACTCGAGCGATAGTTCAGGAGGAGCTGCGCATGCTGCTACCCTCAGTGCAGCCTTAAGTGGACTCTATTGTCGACCCGCGAAGACTTTTGGCAATCGCTTGGAGTTTCCGAAGCACCACAGCCTCAGTCACAAGCAATGAGCTACACTGCTGCAGCCCTACGCAACACTCCTTCTTCACTCCCACGTCAAGAGGCCACACCGTTGCAGTTTTGCCGCCAGGCACCACCGCCGTTCACGTCATACCGTCCACTCAAGGGCCAGCGCAACCCTCCGAGAAAAACTGACGTGTGGCGTGCTCCTGACCAATGACCTCTGTGCTACCACTGCGAAGAAGCTGGCCACAGTTACGGCCGCTGCCAGAAGCGCCAGACAAGACTGCGTGGTTAAGCAATAGACGCGCTGCCTCGACAGCTGGGGGAAAGGCCACGCGACATCGCCGACTACCCGCAGCAGTGCAGTGGAAGCCCCGAGGATCCTTTTGTTCACCGTCACCGGGCCGCTAAATGTCACCTCATTGCTGGCCATACAGTGGCCCAACTTGGGGCCGGTCGTCTAGCCCGTACTCGGTAAAATAAGGGCAGCCGCAGATGGAGGTGTGGTTGCTGTACGACAAACTGCCGTACATCCTCCGCCGCCGACGACGTCGCCGCGACGAAACTCAAGAACCCGCCGCAACGTCAACTTAGTTCCGACCCCGAAAATTCGCGGCAAAAATACGACTTGATCAGGCATCGTCGAAGCAGCGGTACGAGACACCGCAGCCGTGATCCAACGCCACGACCCGGCTAAAACGCGAGACATCGAACTAGTGACCTCGACATAATATTCGGCGCCCACCTCGTCAGTGCTCTCGTGGATACTGGAGCCGGCTATGCCGTCATCAGTGGGGCATTCACCACGAAGTGTAAGAAAAATGGGATGACGTGGGAAGGCCCCGAAATCTGTACAGCTGTAGGTCACCTAGTTACGCTGGCAGGAACCTGTACAGCCAGAGTCACCATTACCTATAAGATTTATCCTGCAAGCTTTGTCGTCCTAAGGCATTGCTTGAGAGATGTAATTCTTGGTATGGAATTAAGCCTTCATGGTGCCGTCTTCAACATGATAATAAAGTCGATAATACTATCCATAGTAAAGGCACTGCCGCCTCACACGCCGTCAGGAAAGCACGCTTTGAATGTGCTGGAAGACCAAGTTTCCATTCCTGCTCGCTCCAGCGTCAGCAATAATGTCGGAATTGTAGAATCATCAGACATGCAAGGCGTATTGGAAGGCGACATGCACCGGTTGATCAACCGCGAAATTTGCGTCGCCAGAGGAATAGCTGAGCTGCGAGGAGGGAACGCAAGAGTGATGCCCACGAATGAACTTCAGCAACGAACACAAGTGCGTGAGCAAAGACGCGACGGTTTCCTACATCGAAGAGATATTGGAAGCCAGCAACGCTTTCGCCCTCAATGATTCCACCGATATACTCCGACGACTGAAACCATTGAACCAGCTTTCAATGGTAATACGAGCCTTCCGACGCATAAACAAGAACTGCTAAAGAACCTGGTCCTGCAATACAACTGCTTTTCCTCGTCGTCGGCAATTTGACAGACTCCTGTCGCGGAACATCGAATCGTATCAGGAGAAAATGCCAAGCCACTCTGTCAGAGCCCGTACAATGTTTCGACCCGAGAACGGGAGGCCATTCAGCGTTCAAAGTGTCTAAGCGTGTCACCAGTTGTGTTCGTAAAAAACGATGGGACACTACGCTTCTGCGTTGACTATCGCCCACTAAACAAGATAAAGAAGGTCGTATACTCTGTCCCCTGAATAGACGACGCCCAAGGTCGACTCCACAACGCCAAATACTTCTCATCAATGGACCTCAAGACAGCCTATTGGCAGGTCGAAGTAGACGAAAGAGACCAAAAAAAGCTGCGTTCATAACACCAGACAGCCTGTTCGAGCTCAAGGTCACGCCCTTTGGTCTTTGGTCGGCGTTTGCGACATTCCAGCGTGTTATGGACACTGTGCTCGCTGGATTAAACTGGCAGACTTGCTTCGTGTACTCTGACGATGTAGTCGTATTTATCCCAAGCTTCGACAACCATCTCCAGCGGCTTGAAGCTGTATCTAAAGCAATAAAAATTTCCAGACTCACTATGCAGCCATAAAGGTGCTGCTTTGCCTACGAGAAACTCTTGTTCTTGGTACACGTGATGAGCAATTACGGAGTATGCTCCGACCCGCACAAGCCAATAGCCATGGCAGCATTCCCGTCACCCACCGACAAGAAGGGGCCGTGCGTCGATTTCTTGGCCTCTGCACCCATTACAACGGTTTTGTATTAGGTGCAGTTGCCGAGAAAGCTTTCGTAATCAACGGAGCAGAACGAGGACGGCGACTGCGTCTTGGCAACCTTCAGCGTCAAGGATATTTCAGAACGACATGGGGCCGACCCTGAAATCAAGGGCCTTGTGGAATACCTTGAAGGCAAGGCTGCCTTTGTTCCAAAGGTCGACTGGGGACATATTTCTTGCGGAATAACATCCTCGTCAAGAAAATTTTTCACCACATCAGGCCATCTACCTCCTCGTGTACCTTCAGCGTTACGGCCAAAAGTTTTGGATGATCTACACGACGACCCGACGGCTGGACACCTTGGTGTTTCCCGTACACTCGCGAGAACACAGCAGAAGTGTTAATAACTACGCCTCGCCACCGTAGTCACTCGTTACGTCAGGACATGTCGACATCGTCAACGACAAAACACGCTCCCGACTAGGCCAGCCGAACTACAGCCGCATATTGAGCCGCCTCACCGGTCATTTCGGAAAATTGGCATGGACATACTAGGGCCGTTCTTGAGGGCGACTTCAGGAAACAAATGGATTGTCGTAGCTACTGACTACTCCACCCGCTACACGGAGACAAGGGCTCTGCCCATAGGTAATGCCACCGAGGTAGCAAAGTTCTTCGCCTACAAAATCCACTTGCGTCACGGCACCCTAAAGGTCCTCTTCACCGACAGAGGTATGGCATTTACTGCTGAGATAACCCAAGTAATTTTGGCATCAGTCAGACAAGTAACCGTCGTACAACAGCGTACCACCTACAGAATAATGGTCTCACCAAGCGCCTGAACAAGTCCATCACTGACATTCTGGCCATGTAGGTCGACGTCGAACACAAGACGTGGGGTGCCATTCTTCGTGCGTAATTTTTGTATACAACACCACCGTACAAGAAACGACGCCGATGACGCCGTACAAGTAGGTATGTGAAAGGAACCTGACAACGATGCTCGACGCCATGCTGCCAAACGTCGCTAATGAAGAAAGCCTCGACGTCACCGTGTAACTTCAGCGCGCGGAAGAAGCTCGTCAACTCGCCCGCCTGTACATCAAGAATCAGCAGGCGGCCGACAGCCGCCGTTACAATCCTCGACGAAGCTTCGTGGAGTACCAGCCTGGTGACCATGTCTGGGTATGAATGCCGATACGCCGACGTGGACTCAAGGAAAAAAATTGGCCCCGTATCTGCATGTTAATCTACAAATGTCGTCGAAAGGCGATAGTATTCTGTGTGGAGAGAGTGAACAAAACATTTATTTGATGTTCTGTGCAAAAAAAATTGTGAATGGTAGTCTGGAGGCGCTGCGTTAGAGTGCCTCGAGCGTGCAGCGGAGGTGAACGAGCGCATAACGTCACGTCACACGTGAGACATGAGCGCTATCTGGCAGTTTTTTGGGAATTAAAACACGTGGCTCAGAGACGGGAGTGCGCGCACACCTCAGAGGTGATAAGGTGTAGGACGCAAGGCGACGGGTAGGTGCCACCAACGTGTCGTCTTAGCAAAGCATTGGAAACATTCGCCGTTTCGTGCAAGCGTTGCATGATCAGTGCATTGTGATAAACGCCACGGGCCTTAGAGTTACTTATGTCTGCCTTTACTAGTAATAGACGCACATAAACAATATATACGTGTTGTTATGGTGCCTCAGAAATGGGCAATAATTCCTTTTAAAGACGATAGTCTTTCTTGGAGACCTTAGAAGCAAAAATTTTGGTCTGTCTGTATGTCTGTTCATCCACCCTAAACGGTTCTGGGTACTCGGAACGGCACCATCCGATATCCAAAACGGCCGGCCCCATCCGCAGCACCCATCAATGTTGCTCAAGCTTCAGCGTTCATATTTGTGCGATTGTCAAATAAAAAACAAATAATGCGCATATCTGAGGCACCATAAGAACACGTATATATTCTGTATGTGCGTCTTTCAATCTAGTGAGGGTAGTCTAGCTGTTCTATTCTACGAATTAGAGGGTTTAAAAGGGACGTAACGAGGCTCAGCAAAGTTAGGGGGACAGATGAAGCTTATACAGTGCTGAAGAATAGACACTTCCTATGATTTCAGGGATTAATTGACAGAAAAAAACAAGCAATGAGATTTCTTTGCACAATATCGCTGGCAACATAGAGGAATACTATAGCATCAGTGAAAGGAGGCAAGTATCATTATTAGGTTAACAAAGAGTACAAGATGAAGGTGGTACAGGCCTATGGGCCTTCATCGATCCATGATGATCATTTAGTTGAACGCTTCTATGAAGCCGTAGAATCAGCCAATAATAAAATAAAGTCACATACTATTCTGATGGGCAACTTTAATGCAACAGTAAACAAGAAACAGAACAAGACAATGCACTAGGGAAATATGGCATGGGCGGCTCTAAAAATGCTGATGGGAGTTGTTAGAAGAATTCCCAGAACGTAATTATTTACGGTTCTTGAATACCCTCTTCAGAAAATGGGCTAACCATAAATGGACGTGGTGAAGTCCTAATGGCGAAACCAAAATAGAAATAGACTTCCTTTTGTGATTGCACAACAAGGTATTGTACATGATGTAGAAGTAGTTGGCAAGATCCGATGCTGGGACCATAGAATTCTCGTATGCCCACATTTAGAAAAGCAAAGGCAACAAATGATAGACAAGAAGCCAATAATGAACTAGCGGTGAAAGCAAAAATACTGTAATTCAGAGTTTCACTTCAGAATAAAGTCGAGGTACTAAATGACTTAACCAGCGTCAGCGTGGACACAACAACGATAATCTTACTGGTATCATCAAAGTGTGCTATGAAAGTCGGAGGTGCAGACACCCAACAGGTAAACACCCACTGGTAAACTGTCACAGGAGATGAAAAGGCCTATTAAGAGACGACAAACATGGAAGCCTCAAATGAAGTTGACAAAATGGAGTTAGTAGAGCTTTCGAATTCAATAAACATACGAAAGATAGCTGACCTCAGAAGGTACAACATGGAGAAAATTGAGCTAGCTATAAAAAGGCTAAAAGCTGCCAAGACGAACTTGCGCTTAGGCAGAAATTGGATGTATGCAATAACGAACAAGGAAGGCATAGTAACTACAAATATGGATAGGATAGCCGAAGCGGTGGAGGAGTTCTACAGAGAGCTATACAAAAACCAAAACAACCTGAATGATATTGCGTGAAGCAGTAAATGTTCGAACTAATAAGACATCCTACCAGTAATGACAGGGGCAGTACAGAAAGCCCTAAAAAGAATGCAAAGAGACAAAGCCACTGGCGAGGATAATGTAACAGCGAAACTCCTGAACGATAATTGAGAAATTGTGTCAATATTGGGAACTGTCTGGATTCCCAGAAAGTGAAAATGCACGAAGGAGAAACAGAAAGTTAGGTGGGATGATTAAATAAAAAGTTCACAGGTGTAACGTGGCGACGGAAAGCGCAATACCGGGTGTCTTGGCGAAACATAGGACAGGCCTTTGCCCTGAACTGGGCGTAGTCAGGCTGATGATGATGATAAAAAATCAGGAAAAGCGCAATCGTTGTTTTCCCGCTTAGTGTTCCAGTGCAAATTTCTGTACTTTACAGACAGGACGTTATCCCACAGGTGAAATCAATCAATTCCTTTGGGGTTATTTATACCTTAAACCTAAACTTGAGTCCACAATAGAATGTACGGCAGCTAAAGGAGAACGGGTGGTTAAGATGCTTCGTAGACTCAGCAGTCAGCGACCTGGTTTGCGTCGCCATGCGCTCGCCATGATATATTTTATGAATATTCACCTGATATAACAGTTTGGCTGTCTTTTGTTTTCAGGAGCACCCGCCTAAAAAATTCGATCACTGGTACTTCGGGAACGCGAGTTGTTACGATTATATTTTGGGTTTCCTAAATTTTTTGCAATTATTATTTTATATAATGAAGAGCACCAGCCTTGTCTTTGTGCAGGGTTCCAAATACTAGCAGTTCGTACCTTCCAAAAATATATGCACCCCCACAGAGGAGGTTGCAGTAAGTTTCCAATAATGAGCCGACGTCCCTTTTTTACAAACAGCGATATAGACTAAGGTGATAACATAACATTGCTGTACAGGTGCTCTTAGAAACATTACAAATAAACCTTGATGAAAACTGGTACACAGAAGACCAATTCAAACAATTAAACTAGAATTTCACAATATACTACTCAAGAATTGCAAATTATAACTTCTGAGTAGTTACCTAAAAGACCACCTGGAGAGATTAGAATTAAGTACTAATAGCAACTGATGCTGCAGATTGTGAAAAAAAAAGCGGGAGTCGGAATTGCGTCTTTTGTGTTGAATTGGTCTTTCTCAAATCTTTCGCCTCGTTTTACATTTGTTTATCAAGCAGAATTACTTGCGATTCTCTTAGCATTACGGAAATTACCTCTACCAATACTAGATGCTATCATTCTTACAGGCTGCCTGTCTTTGTGTGCTCCATTACCTGAACTTAATATGTCCCACGCTCCAGAAGTGTTTTATGTCCTTGCCCCAAGACATTTACGATTAATTCACTTGGTAGGGACACAAGGGCATAAAGCTTTAACCCTTAATGAATACGCAGATGCACTTGCAGCGGCCTCACATAGTTGTTCCATAATTTCTATATTACCGAAGCTAGCAATTATTGCCGTGGAACGATTGAAGATTTCCTCACATCAGATAAATTTGAAAGGCTCGCATCACAACATCTGAGTTCTCTCATCTTAGGTAGCCTTGGAAAAATCGATGGTGCTCCTCTAGAAGGTGGGTATATTCATTACGAGACTACGATGCCGAGTCCCCCCACTGAATTTTTATCTACACAGGTCTGGTCTGGCACAATCTCCCTTGTGCCTCTACTGCAACGAGATTGAATCTCTGCATCATTGCCTCTTAACAAACAAATTATTTACAAATCAAATAAGCTGTTAGAAAAATCTCTCCGTAAGAATCCCTTTTGGTGGCCTTTTTCTTTGGAGCAACTGAAAAGGGATCTAGCCACAGGAAAGTTTTCAAGGCCATATTTGATTTTCGAAAGGAAATAAAATTAACAGAGTGTTAAGCTTAGGCGCAAATTCACTTTATTTCCAACATTAATAGCTTGTTGAGTTATTTTTTGTTTACTTCATTTATTATACTTCTAGTCCACGTTTTACTGATTTGTTATTTGTTAAAACATTTCTTTCTAAACATCCCGTCTGGTGTAACAATTTCATCTAGATGACGTACGTACCGTCTGTTTCATGGCCGATCTCTCAATGTGGGTTGCGCCAGGACTCTGAGGAAGAACCAACCAACTAGTTATACAGCCTTGCTTGCTAGTTTGTTCTTCCAATATGGTCTTACCCTCAGCGGGGGATAAGCTGTTCATGTAAGCGAAAACAATAAAGTCTATGCAAGGGAACGGAAAAGTAATTTTTTCGCTAATATAGAAAGGCTTCGAACCAGTGTGTTTCTCATTCTCCGTCGTCGTCTCGTGTTAGCTGTAATAACGAAGAATAACTCTTACAACTAGCTCAAGCTTCCAATCTTATAAAGAAGGCTTCTAAAAACACTGATACTCTGTTTGAGGCACCCGTTCAAAGTGTTGTTTAATGAAATAATGATAAACAACACTGCGAGCGCAACTATTCAAATGCTAAATCGGCAAAACATAATTCTAAATCCAATGAAAATTTTACTTCACCATTCCAGTACTGCATATTCTACCTTTAGGCAGGAAGAAGCCTCATGAAGTATCTCTGGCAGCACCTAAATCTTGCCACGCAGACTGCCTGGGTTTATTTTTAATTGTAACGTAAAATTGTTGTCAAGTATTTTATTAGTTGTTTCTCAATTTTTCGGTCATGAAGAGGATGGTGATTATTCGCTTTCAACCAGTGATGCTAATGTCGAGTTTCTGCTTCTCAAGATTTCAACGTCATAGCCTTAAAAACGAACAAAGAAGGTAATCGAATAGTTTTCATAAAAAAGAACAATGACAAGACCTTTCACGGCTGGTCAGCTTTGTTTTAAAAAGGAGGTGCGATGTTACGCGAACCAAACCTAGTGCACGTTGTTCCCATTATTGTGTAGCAACCACTACTAATGCTTTCGTTGATGACAATTTAGTAACTGGTCAATTTCATATTTGTAACTTAAAAACTAATGACTTCTTCTCAAAGGGAACCATGATGGTATGCGAAGCAGCAGCGTTGCGCACAGGTGGCGTCACGGGTTCAACAACGCTATTGCAGGTGCTGTGGTAAGCGCTGAAAGTTTCGTTTGAAGCGATAAACCAAAAGACTGTTCGTTTGATGTGCGCTAGAATGTTGTGGGCAGTCGAGAGGGTGAAGCGAAGAGGATGACACGCGGCGAGCTGCGACAGGCTAGAGAGAGAGAGAAAGAGTGACGTCTAGCCCCGCGGACTGCGAGGGAAGGCGTGCCTGCTTGGCACCGCCCCAGCACCTGCGACCAGGAGAGCGCGTTGCGGATGGGGGGAACGCGTTACACAGGCTAGTCAAAAAGCTGCTTCGCATTAAACGTACTCGTCTATTTATCTAAGTGTCAGTGAGGCACCATTGCGCATCTTGAAATGACAACTGTCTTTTATACTTTCGGCAACGTGCTCATTTTTATGCTCATCATGAAAACCCGCAAATGAAAAAAAATAACACTTGACTTCACCGCTCCCTGCATCTATAAACAGCGCCTTCAAACAAGCTCAATCGGAGGTGGCCAGTGTAAATGAAAGAATTTTAGAAAGAAAAAATACCGGTCCCGCTATCTGCCACTTCCCGTCCCGATGAAACGCACCGCTGTGATCTTAGACTGTAAGGCTGTAATCAGAACTGTGTTCCAGCCGCTTTACCCATGAGAACAGTTGTCCGTAAGATACGAATTTTTACACATAGACCTCATTGTAAAAAAATTGTCTGCCGCACTTTCTGTTCTATTTAGATACCGTTATATGTTCGTGCCTCGTGTAATGTTCCAACTTTATCATTCCCTTTTTTGATCACATATAGCTTGATGATATCATTTGATATGTGGTGTTTAACGACCCAAAATCACTATATAAGTGTGAGAGACGCCGTAATGAAGGGCTTCAGAAATTTCGACTACCTGGGGTTCTTTAACGTGCGCCTAAATCTGAGCACACAGGCCTATAGCGCTTTCGCCTAGGTCGGAAATGCAGCCGCCACAGCCGGGATTGGATCCCGCGACCTGCTGTTCCGCAGCCCAGCATCTTAGCCACTAGACCACCTTGACGGGGCAATTGCATATAAGCTACTGCACCTTAGTATGGGCTACAACTACAAAACTAAATATAATTGGGTTATCGCTGCTTGAAAAGAAAGCTATTCGCTGCATCAATAATGTTCATTCTTCACATCCGACAAATGCACTGTTTAAATAAAATAGGATAATCACTGTCAAAAATATTTACGCATACCGCCTTCTACATCTGTATTTTGCTGATAAAAAACAGCGCACTTTCTAAACAATCCGACAGCCCTCGTAGAACGACACAGCACCTGCGGAAAACGAGTACCTGAAAGGTGGTCCACAGAACACCATAGAACAAACTACTACACTCAAACCTTGAGGGACAATGTACCCAAACAGTGAAATATATTGCAGAAGTGCGTAAATACAGAAATGGCATTATCACGCAAGTACTTGCTTGATGTCTTTCTTTATAAAGTTCAAATGTATGCCTAAAATTTACAAATTTACCTCGCTCTGTCTACCTATCCTTTTTACAATGTAATAATTACATACATGCTCTTTTTCTTTTCTTTTTTACTACTCCTTTTGTTAATATCTAGTCTTGCATTGTAAATGAACAATACTCTCTTAGTTCACACATTATTCAATATTCATACGTACTTTAACCTATTCACAGTGCGCACGCATGTATTGATATGTATGTACAACAACTAAAAGCTTTGTTTGTACGGCGCATGTGTACACTGCTGCTGTTGCCTGGTTTCGGCCCACTAGCCTCGTCAAGCCGTACGCTTACGGCTTCCTTGCTAGCGAGGACTTAAACATTGTACTTTGAGCCTGTCGTAAGTAAAATTCGACTTGACTTGACTTGATAGCAGTAGCGACTCATAATTAAGCGAAAGGAATCCCTACAAGATTTTAGCACGTGTTTTGGTGCCTGTCTGTGACAACTGGAAAGAGGCAAAGTGGTTCTTTGCCGTAAGCTCATTTGACGGTGCTGCTTTTTTTTGGGTGCATGGAGCACAGTCACGTGTTATTTTTTTACATTTCGTAGGCTTCTATTATTAAATAAGAGAAAAGAATGAGCACACAGTTATAGCACCCTGTTTAAAGTGACATGGACAGATGTCGTCTCAGCATGCGCACACCTGTCTCATTAACATCTTAATGATTAGGAAAGTACGTTTTTAGTTCGAAATATATTTAATAATATATATTAAAGTATCATGACAGAAAAACTAGTAGTGGCTACTACAACATACCGGGAATGATAAGCAGTAAGTTTGGTTCTCGCACACCGGTCTACTATTTTTACATCGTGCTGCGGGATATCTGGGACACCCTGTATATTGTGGGGATTATATAAAGGTGTTGGTGGAGCACGCGCTCCACCTCTATATTCTACGAAACGACCTCAAGAGGTAAAAAAGTTCAATGCGCTGCTAGAAGGACAGAGTCTGGGTCAAAGCTCTTATGCTAGTAGCGCGGTTTCTACATTCTTTCTAGTAATGTAACATACTATATGAGCCTTTAGGTATTCTTCATAGAAAACTGATGCAATGCTGTTAAATAACCAAACACGCAGAATACTTTGGTAAACGAGTAACCTCGCATAAGTAACCGACAGCTGATGCTAAAAAAATGTTAAATCTTTCTAAGTTGTAGAAGGAATTCATTCCTTCTGATCAGTGAAAAGATTAGAAAAAAGGGAGCTCAGTGGCTGGCAGAAGCAAACTAAAAAAGATAGAAAGGCAGCTGCAAAATTTTGGAACCATCTAAACTCCCTAGGAAACAAGACGAGCTTAGAGCAGATGTTTATAACTACAGCTGAAGGTGCTAGGTTAGAAGGGGACAAAGCCATTGAATATATAAGAACAAGGATGACAGAATTTCAACAAAGAAATGCTTTAATGCACCACAATAGACAAAGATGAATCAAGTGGCGCGATGACTCCATTTTCACAACGAGAGTAGGAAAGGGCTGAGAAAAGGGTTCGTAGTTGTACATCAACAGGCCCAGATGGCTTTCCAATCATGCTAATAAAGACATTAGGTCCGAAGTCTAAGCAGGCTTTGAGAGAGCCAGTGAGCAACATAATAATCGATGGTGATGTCCTCGATGGATGGAAACTTGGCAGGATGAGCATGGTCTATAGAGGAAAGGGGGACAAAGCTGACATAAACAATTACCGTCCTATAACAGTGACATCAGTGGCCTACAGGTTGGTGATGCACATTATAAACGAAAGACTGCAGGTATGGATAGAGGATGGGGGGGGGGTGCTGGGGAACTGCAGAATGGTTTTCGGAAACACAGGAGGTTGGAAGACAATCTGTTCTCACTAACGCAGTGCATCGAAAAAGCAGAAAAGGAACACAGGCCCCTGCAGCTAGCATTTTTGGATATCAAGGGAGCGTATGATAGCGTGGTTCAAGAGGACTTGTGGGAAACACTGGACACACAAGTATGAAGGATAGAGTCACTAATCTTTTAAAGGATATATATAAATGTAACAAGGCAGTTATAAAATGGGAAAAAAGATATCCAAGCCCGCAGAGGTGAAACGGGGGCTTAGGCAGGGGTGCCCTCTGTCACCCTTGTTATTCATGATGTACCTACCAGGATTAGAGGCCAAACTAGAGAGAAGTGGACTGGGCCTCAAGATCTGTTTCGTCAAAGAAGTAAAACTCATTGAACAAGCACTACCAGCATTGATGTACGCAGACGATATAGGGATAAAGGCCGACAACAAGTAAGATTTGTAGAGATTGATTGCCATCTGCGGTAATGAGGGAGATAGGTCAGATTTCAGATTCAGTGAGAAGAAATCAGCAGACATGATTTTTAATGAGAATGAAGGTAGTGAGCTTAGAATACAGGAGGTCACGATTGAGATAACATATATATACAAATATCTGGGCGTATGGATAAGCAAAGAAACCGAGTCCCTAAAGGACACAAAATATAATTGATTGATTTATATGTGGGGTTTAACGTCCCAAAAGCACCGTATGATTATGAGACACGCCGTAGTGGAGGGCTCCGGAAATTTTGACCACCTGGGGTTCTTTAACGTGCACCCAAATCTGAGCTCACGGGCCTACAATATTCCCGCCTCCATCGGAAATGCAGCCGTCGAAGCCGAGATTCGATCCCGCGACCTGCGGGTCAGCAGTGGAGTACCTTAGCCACTAGACCACCGCGGCGGGGTATCACAAAATATAGGTGACGACTAAAGGTAACAGGAATGCAGCGGTGATGAAAAACAGGGCACTGTGGAATTACAATAGGTATGACGTTGTGAGAGAATATGGAAAGTGGTCACGGCTCCTGGTCTGACGTTCGGCAATGTGTTCCTGCACATGGGATCAGAAGTTCAAACAAGATTAGAAATTAAGCAATGTGCAATAGATAGGCTTGCCTTAGGAGTGCAAGGGATTACACCATATAAGGGAGTACAGGTTGATATGGGATGGGCATCATTTGAGGGCAGGGAAGCTAGCAGCAAGATAAAATTTGAGAAGTGATTCAGAGATATGGAAAAAGAGCGTTGGGCTAGGAAGGTATTCAGCTACTTGTACATGATGAATGTCGATACAAAATGGAGGAAGCGAACCAGAAAATTGACTGGTAAATACTCAGAAAACAGCAGGAAGCCAAACCACAAAGAATTATCTGTTAAGAAGAAGGCTATGGTTCCTGGTCTGATGTTTGGCAATGTGTTCTCGTGCATGGGATCAGAAGTTTAAGCAAGATTAGAAATTAGGCTACGTGGAATAGGTAGGCTTTCCTCAGGAGCGCAAGGGAATACACCAAATCAGGGAGTACAGAGTGATACGCGATGGACATCATTTTAGGGCAGGGAAGCTAGCAGCAAGATAAAGTTTGAGAAGCGATTCAGAGAAACGGGGCAGGAGCATTGGGCTAGGAAGGTATTCAGCTACTTGTACATGAAGAATGTCAATACAAAATAAAGGAAGCTAACCAGAAAATGGACTGGTAACTATTTAGAAAACAGCAGGAAGCCAAACCAGAAAGAAGTATCTGTGAAGAAGAAGGTGAAGGAATCTGAGACCAATATGTGGAGAATCGGCATGATTAAGAATTCTGCACTAGAGAGAGAGAGAATAAACATTTATTAATAACAAATTCCTTCTTTGGGTTGGGCCCTCAGTCCAGGGCTCCATTGCCTTGCGCGACCCTGCGAGCCCGCTGGACCAGCTGCTGCTGGTCCTGCCGGCGTAAGCTGAGCAGTGCAGACTCCCAAGAGGAAGGGGTGGGATAGGGAATGGGAGGCACGCCCTGTGGGGCAGAGCATTCCCACGTGGAGTGATACACCGTCGGTACGGATCCACAGAAGGGGCAGTAGGAGGGGTAGAGAGTCGGATGAAAGCGATTTAGCATATAAAGGCAAGGAAATGAATTGGTCTGTAGTTGCCGCCAAGCGACAGCATCTGCTCTGTTAAGTGAAGGATGAGGGAGAGGATACGTATAACGGCTCTGTCGATAGTACTGCAGCGTAGCGTTGTAGTTTAGTGGTTCTGTCGATGTGTCGTCTGGATTGGACAGCTCTTCCAATGGAGCCCGGCCGGTCAACTCTCGGGCAACCGCATGAATGCGTTCATTACCATAGAGAGAGGCGTGTCCAGGAGTACAGACGATACGCACAGGACGTAATGCGTACGGTGAGACAGAAGAGAGGATATTGTGTGTATGTGCAGCCACAAGCCCTTGAGCAAAAGCACGGCGAGCAGCTTGTGAATCTGTTACAATAGTGACAGGGGAGTCATGTGACAGTGTCGTAGCGTGAACAATTGCCAGAGCGAGAGCTCCCTCCTCTGCCAGACCACTGTCTGTATTGCGAAGTGTGGCAGACGCCCCAAGGGCGTCTGTGTCATCTGTCACGGCTAAACACATGGCTGAATTCTCTGGGTGGCGTGCTGCATCAGTGTAAAGTACTTGTAAGTCTGATGTACCATCACCAAAGACGCGTGTCATAGTCTGAACTCGGGCACGTCGACGACCGGCGTGGCGGGAGGGATTCATATTGCGTGGAATCGGAGGCACTTCAATGAGTACGCGGACAGTAGAAGCAAGTTTATGTCGCGGGACTTGTGCGGGTTTTTGAGGAATCGGGTAGCCAAGACGAGACAGGATGGCGCCGCCCTGACGGGTCTGCCTGAGCCGTTGGAGCTGACTGTTGTGCTGGGCCTCGATGAGTTCGGTCATGGTGTTGTGGACTCCTAATTGAAGGAGGCGTTGTGTAGATGCGTGTGGAGGCAAGCCGATAGCCGCCTTCACAGCTGTCCGTAGAAGGATGTCCATCTTTTTTATTTGAGCTACAGTGAGATTGTGAAAGGGAAGATGATAGGTGAGCCGACTAACTATGAGTGCTTGTACTAAGCGGAAGACATCCTTCTCACAGAGGGCTCTCCTGCGATTGGTGATGCGTTGGATCGTGTGTGTAATTTGAGTTATCTGCAGAGCCCGAAGGTGGGTAGTGTGCAAGGCCTTGCCATCGGACTAAAGGTAGAGGCCTAAAAATGCGAATTCGTGGTACCAGAGAATAGGATGGCCATCAAGAAATAGCGAAATGTCAGGAGAATCAGTGGTTTTGCGGCACCGCTTGTATACCAATAACAACTTCGACTTATCCACTGAGCACGTAAGGCTGCCGGCAGCAGCATAGTCTTGTACCACAGACACAGCTTCCTGTAGGACGTCCTGATTGGTTCCGTCTGATCCTTTGGTCGCCCAAATTGTAATGTCATCTGCATAGATGGCATGCTGAATGTTGGGAACCTGTTGTAATAGAGAAGGGAGTTTGGCCATAGCCACGTTGAACAAAGTGGGCGAGAGAACCGAGCCCTGTGGTGTTCCTCTGCCTGCGAGACGAATGACGTCCGAACGGAGGTCTCCAATCCCAATAGTGGCCGTGCGGTCAGAAAGAAAGGACCTGACGTAATTGTAGATACGTGAGCCACACTGAGGTGAAGCGAGATTGTCAAGAATAAGATCGTGGGAGACGTTGTCAAAAGCACCCTTCAATCCAGGGCCAGAATAGCTCGGACCTGGTTTGAAGTGGGGCTATCCAACAGGTCCTCCTTAAGCTGTAATAATACGTCCTGTGTAGAGATACCAGGACGGTAGCCGAATAGTGTATCAGAAAAAAAGTGATTGTCTTCGAGAAATGGTTGTAGTCGAGAGAGAACAACGCGTTCAAAGAGTTTAGCTACACATGAAGTTAAGAATATAGGGCGAAGATTCTGGAGGGATAGCGGCTTGGCAGGCTTTGGAATAAGTATGATTTCTGCGTGTCGCCACTCCTGTGGTAGCGTGCCGTTTTTCCAATGTGCGTTGTAAAAAGCGGTTAAATATTCGATGGACTGGTCATCTAAATTTTGCAGAAGTGTGTACGTAATCTCGTCTGTAACGGGTGCTGTGTTGCGCTTAATGCTTTGCAAAGCTGCCCTAACGTCTGCTTCTGTAATGTCCTCATCTAGAGGCGTATCGTGTACGTGTGGATAATCACGGTAGGCGGGACGGGGGCCCGTGGATACATAGTGTTGCTTCAAGGTGTGCAGCAGAGTGTTATCGTCGAGCCCTGATTTGTGGAGAATGGTGCGGATTGCGTTAGCAGTGTGTGATTTTGTCTGCGTGGGATTTAAAAGAGCACGGAGTGTACGCCACGTTCGAGGTGTACTTAGTGAGCCATTGAGTCGATCACTGAAGTTATGTCAATTGTTGCTAGTGAGGATGTTCGCATAGCCCTGTGCCTCAGTAGCTAGTTTGGCGATTTGGAGCCGAAGTTTTCGGTTATGTTTCTGTCGCCGCCACCGCCGTGTCAAGCCTCTGTGGCCATCTCAGAGATGTAGCAGATGCCGGTCCACATCCGGCGTTTCTGTCGTCGCAGCGATGAGTTTGGTAGCTTTTTGAAAATCAGAGTGAAGTTGTAATATCCATGCTTCTAGGGAAGGAGAGTCCTGATGGGTAGTTGTACGATTACGCCTAAATGCATCACAATTCGTTAGTTTTATGATGCGCTTTGGGGCACGCGTGGCTGCTACATGGAGCTCTGTAGTTAGTATATGGTGATCACTGCCTAGATTCACCATGAGGTTACACCAGGAATGGTGACTAACGCCCTTGACTATTGCGAGGTCAGGGCATGTGTCCCTGCTCCCACTATTACCTAGTCGAGTGGGTTGATCAGGTTCTGTCAGCAGGGTCATGCGATGAATCGCGAGAACCTGTGCGAGTCGTCGGGCTTTAGGAGTTTCTGTTGCGTAGCCCCAAGCCGGATGGGGGGCACTGAAATCTCCTACAATAACTATGTTTTTACCCAACTTGCATATTTGTGCAAATAGATGACCGAAGTGATCGTTCCTGGGGTTAGGTGCACTCTAAACGTTAAGCACATACAGGTTGCTACTGGAACAAGAGCACGGAACTCATTCGAGAAGTACGTGTGAGATGGAGGTGCTTTGAAGGGTGTGTTCTATGACAGTGACATGCTTAGAAACTAATGTAGCTGTGCGATGTGGTGTATTGTTCGTTACGTCCGTGTATGTGGTGTAACCTGGAAGCGTAGGGGTACATTGTACTTCTTGTAACGCTTTGACATCGGGAGTAATCTGCTGCCTCGCAATGAATTGCATTAGAGCTCCGTGTTTCCTACGATACCCCCTGCAATTCCACTGCCACACACGTAGGAGTTGAGGGGTGTCACGCGTTGACCTACGGTTTCTCGCCATGATCATGCAATGGCGGGGCTTCGGTAGTACACGGAGGCATATCGGACTGTGCTAAATCTTGGTGAAGGGTGGTGGGAAGCGGGACTGCAGCAGCTGCGGCTGTTGGGACGGTTTTTCGGGACGGTGATAGGAAACGGGAGGGGCGTATGTAAGGATGCGGTCGCTGTGTTTCACGTGTCGGAGACGTGGTGCGTTTTGGTGCAGATGGCCAAATATCAAGTTGGCCAAGTGCAGCCGATATCTGCTGTTTACCATCCGTTACAATCTGCTGGACAGCAGGTTGTAGGGCCTGCTGGATCAATTGTTGGAGTGAAGCTGTTAGTTCAGCCATAATGCTATCCTTCATTTTCTGCATTTCTACCTGCGTCATAGTTGCGAATTCGTTCCTTAAAGAAGTAGCCATTTAATTCAACGCCTCTTGTGTGCAATAGTCGGATCGTGCCGTAGTTGACGACATGTCAGGGTGAAGCTGAGTGTCCACTGACATGGGTTGTGGTAGTCTAGGTGGCGTTGGTTGTGGTGCTCTTTCCTGCGTTGATGTTTGTGTGAGGGAGTGGGACTGGTGTGGAGAGGGAGAGAGAGAGGAGGGAACTGCCCTGCCCAGCTTACCGTTTGGGCTTTCTTGTGGGAACCGCTTTGCTGGCCATGATGATGCGTTGTCCCGTCCGTGTGCCAGCCTTGAGATCCCGGCTGGCCAGCGGAACCAATCCACGATGACGAGATTCCTCGCTTGGGCCCCGACTTTTCCCTGAAATGGCTCCTTCACCTGGCTGCACTCCCGGACGCACTGCTCTGCTGTCCGGGGCTGGGAGATGGTGACTGGGCATTCTTGGTGGGAGTAGCTGACCGGGGTGGTTTGCGTTGGTTGACAAGTGGCAAAAATCGCTTTGGGCATGGTTTGGCAGCCGGCGGGTGGTCGCCACCACAAAGCATGCAAGAAGGGCGGCACTCGTGGTTGTTGGGTTATAGTGAATCCCCGCACACTCGACATTTTGGTGCGTCAAGAGGCTGTGGGCACACATCCTCACGGTGTCCAGTTTTGTTGCACTTTCTACGGTGGGGAATAGTCCGTTTGTAGAGGTAGCAGCGGAGAGCCTGTCCGTACGCATTCACGAAGAAAGGGACTCGCTTGCCACAAAATGTGAGCACCATTGCTCCGGAGTTGCCGAGGCGTCTGCACGTAAGGACCTCGTAGCGCGGTACTTCAACTTCTATCAGGAAGTCGTCTGGTGTGATTTCATGGCTTATTCCGTTGACAACCCCTTTGCACGAATTATCAGGCGCAATCCCATAAGAGGTGATGTCGTAGGTTGCTGTGTGCACTGTAATTTTGGTGATTTGTCCAAGTGCCATGGCGATGTGTTCAGATGAAGTGCTTATTGTTAGCACATTTTGATTTTCGTCAACTCGAAGCTTGATATCAGGCTTGTCACTGCGTATATTTGCTGCATGAACTACGGCGAGAAGTAATGTCTTGGGGCTAACCGAGCTGAGATTTAATCCGCCATGGGGACAGATTGCTAGCTTGTAGTCCTCGGCAGGGAGCGGTGGAAGTCTTCGTAGATGCGTCTTAGGCCGGCTCTGGCGTAAAGCGGGCTCAGACGGCGTGCCGGGCAGCTGTTGAGTCGGTACGGTATTGGGTTGCAGCTGTCGGCGTTTGTTCGCTCTCTTGGTAACAGTGATCCATGAATTTGCGTTGTGCTCATTGCTCACCTGCGTATCGGCGTCTTGACAGGTCTGCGTATGCATCATGTGGTCCGTGGAGCGAGAGGGCAATGAGTGCTTCTCGTCGGCTGCGACGCTCCCAGAGACGCTCGCCATCCGCTGTAGAGCGGGGCGGCGTTCTGTCCAAGCCGCGTCTCCGGCTTGTTAGGGTTAGCGAGGTGGACCTTTTTAAAACTTTCGAAAGCGTTAAAACGTTTAAAAGCGCACTCACAGGTTGAAGGCCGGTATAGGCTTGACGGTGGTGATGCTAGGAACAAGTTCCTATCGTTGCAACAGGTCGTCAGAAAGAAATTCTTCTTGAAACTGAACGTGAGCCGGAGCCGATGTGATTCGCGTCCGTCGCATGCTCTCGCTACTCGGCGACCCCCCGGTGAATGAACGATTAGACAACTTAAGTGCCCATCGGAACAAAAGCCCCTCTGCACTAGAGGTCTATCAAAATTTTAAGCAGGAAATCGCCAAGGAAAGGATCTATGATAATACTTGGGGTAGTTCTCGATTGTTTGAGGCCAGGACGGGAGTATTGGAAACCAAACATATCGGGACAAATACGAAGGGGTAGACAGGGTATGCAGTGGGTGTGGAGAGGAAGAGGAAACTGTCGAACACTTGATAATGTTCTGTTAAGGGCTTCACCCTATAGTTGAGGACGATGGCACAGAGTTTTTCAAAGCACTAGGGTTTAGGGACAGGGAGAGAAAAATAGACTTTAAGTTGGTAGAAATAACTAGAAGGGAATTATCTGATTGGTGGCTAAAGTCAATGCGTCTCTCATAATCAAGTAGTGGTTTTGGGACTTTAAACCCCACATATCAATCATATCACGGCTAAAGTCAAGGAACGAGTTAAAATTAAACCCTTCACTGCAAAACTTGAGTTCTCAACCTCACTATTTAAGGGGAAAATTTAGTTTTGGTTCACTAAGATACGACTTGGTAGCGTTAGCCACTGCCTGATCTGAGGGTACAGCCATAAAAATCCATTCATTCATCTATTGGCTATTGTTGCGTCTTTATATATTCCTGTAAATGGGACCGTAGTTACATGATTGGTTTGGATCATAATATATTAGGAAGAGGGTGGCCGCAAGGAAGGGCGTCAGGCTCGTGTTGTTTGTATCGTGCAAGCTCTCCAGGCCCTGCAAGCGCACAGCTACGCAAAAAAAAAGAATGCTGACTCGAGCAGCGTTTGCAGAAAGAGGCACGCCAACATGTTCACGAAATGGCTGTTCCGGTAGTATTCCGAATTCTTTCATTATACGCCCATGTTTATATCGGCCAGGTAGGCTGATGTCTGAATGACAGGCTGCATGAACACCGCTATTTCTTCCCTACAAACACTTGTACAAACTTTCCTCTGCATTTCAAAAGCAGTGAGTGAGCCCCAGAATAAAATCAGCGATCGCAATTGCCAAAGGCCGGAACAATGGAGAGCGTGAAATCTGTAAGGCCTTCGAAATGAAGAAGCAGGGCAAAGGTCATGTGTGAGCGAACTCTGGGGTTACATCAGAGACAAATATTACGGTATGTAGATAACTGGTAAGCTTCGCGAAGACCTATAGAGGTGATTCTCATGTTTCATGCTCTGTATACAGTTAGGTGCGAAGGTTTGACATTGCTCAGATTGCCTTTTTACGCACGCGCTGCTAACGTAAGTGTTGGGCAAAGTGCGATTCTTCGAGAAGCATTGAGTGGTAAGTGTAGTAATTGTCCTATATGTTCTTTCTTTCTCTCTCTGTGTGGTCCTTCGCGGGTTCGATCTTCCTAAGATCCTTCATAGCGACGCGATCATTTTGGAGCATTTTGGAACAGTGGCGGGTGGTGTCACAGCGCGCTATCGCTTCGCGTTTTGCGACACGCACGCAACATCGTTCACCCGCCTTTGCAGGTGCGCCGTGCGTTGCGTGGGTTTGTTTCGATGCAGGTTAGACTTCTGTTGGGGTTGGCATGTGCGCACTTACGCGGCAGAAAAGATGCAAAAAGTTGGCATGTCATTACGCTTTTTTGTTATTTTACCTGCACGGAACAAAAAAAAATCGCCCACTAATTTTGCCTAAACAGAAGTTTAATGTGATTAAAATTTAGTCATGGTGCCACTATTACAATTCTGCATTCATATAGGGTCCTACAGTAAGAAATTTTGCGGATAATAGCCACCAACGGAAAGCCTGCATGAGAACATGTCCTGCATATCAAAGGTGGAGACTTGCGCGTAGCATCAGCCTACATGCCCAGTGGCCAGCATGTTCTGCACGCATTTATATGAGCATGTGCACGAGGGGGGAAAAGGGTTGTGCGAAGCTTGCTCAATGCCCTGACTCAATAAGGAGAGGGGAGGGTGCGCCGACCTATACACAAATTTGTCAATCTTTATTTGCTTTAGCATGCCGCGTTTTGTGTCGGTGTGCCTCCGCATGCACTAGCTTGCTGGTCGTGATAGGACGCATGTAAGCGTCGAATGTCACTACAAAGTAGCTTGGAGACAGTGTATTTTGTCTGCAAATGTGAAGAAAAATAGCTGCTTAATGTGGCAAAGCAGAAGTTGCCAGCAAAACTGTCCAGGAAGCAGAAATTTAAGCCACCAGACCAGGTTGTAATATTGCCAGTTTGGTGCAAGGTATAGACACCAATGCCCACCCTGGATGACTTGTTCACCACTATGGTTGTATTGTGCGTGCTACTTCTTTTGCTGGGCACAGCTGCGCCAAAATAAAGTTGAAGATTTACTGGCTTGTGTGTCGCGCTATTTATGAACTGGATTTTCAATAGCATCCCAACATCTCAAGCAATTAAGCATTTATGGTTACGTTGTCGTTGGACAGTCAAGTCTATTAAAAATGTACACCTATATTCAAGATAATAACGTGCCCCACTGAAGTTTATATTTTAGGGGCGAAGCTCTTTATGGCGTGGCTTGGGCGTCCCTCGTATGTAACCACCAGTGGCACATACCCGAAATAGGTATAACACTTGACCTCCAAGGTGGTGCCAGTGAGAGATTTCTTCTGTGCGTTGTTTAACAATAAAAAATAGTGCTCAATGTACATGCCAATGGCTGCTGAAGGGAAATGAGAGACATGAGCATTCGGCTTTTAGTCAACGCGCAGGCTGCGATCCCTATGAGCAGCCATTGGCATGTACATTGAGCACTATCGGACAAGAAAGGGATGCTACATTACACTCGCTGGGTGTAACCTCCTTAGCTTTAGAAAGGTTTAGCGAGCGTTGAGCCGCAGTGCCATGAATACAATGAACTTGTATATACCATGAATGAACTCAAGGTGGTTAAAAATGAGAAGTAGATACGAAGCGCAAGCCGTAAGAAAGTAAAAGCCGAATTCTCCTGTGTCTCATTTCTCATTAGCAGCCATTGGCATGTAAATTGAGCCCTATCTGACAGGGAAAGGTTGCTACGTTATACTCGCTGGGCATAACCTCCTTGGTTTTCGAAAGGTTTAGCGAGCGTTGGGTCGCAGTGCCATGAATACAGTGAACTAGAATATACCATGAACTCGAGGTGGTTAAAGGTGGGAAGTGGACCCAAAGCGCAGGCCGTAAGAAAGTGTGCATGTGCCACCTCTCGTTTAGTCCTTGGAATGTCCGCTGGATGGCGGTGCTTCTATATGGGGAATATATGATAAAAAGATGCGAGATGGTGGGACTTGGAGTGTTGAATAGATGAACGAACGGACACACAAACAGATGCATGGATGGACGCATGAACGGACGCAGGGGCGGATGCATGAAAGAACGCAGGGACGGGTGCACAAACAGACGCATGGACGGTCACACAGACGGACGCATGGACGGACGAATGCTTCGCCCCACTCTCCATCATTCACTCCGTGGATATGCTGCCATTTTTTATATGCCTACTGATCCTCTACTTCTCGATGCTTCACCTGAGAAGTATACGCTAAGGGTTCTAAAGATCCAAAGAATATTATGTTAAACAGTATAAACTTGAACATCACTACGTAGTGTAGCGTTTGCGGTGCATGATGTCTTCTACGTTGGGGCCATCAGATAAGACGCCCCGCTTGTGACGTTATGTTGTTTCCTTTGCCACATTATGATTGAATGTGTAGCGCTCAAAAATGCGTCATACAATTTAAAACTTTGATCTTCCGGGCACTTTGAGCGTGGTCTGCCGTGTTTCTTCGGCCAGTAACCGTCCGGTCATCGAACACGTAACAGTTGTAGTTTAGTTGTAACAATGTCACGGACCGAAGCACCAACGACTGTTGCGGTAACAAGGAACTATGTAAGCGCTAAACTATAAGTGTATTTCTGTTGCACACGTTCACGAAATATGAATGATAAAGCGATTGCAATAGTGACTCACAAATTTTGTGCAGTGTTTTAGCTGGTATTGGCATGTCGCCACCTTTTATGTGGACGTATGCACATACGATGGATATGTGGGGCTTAACGTCTCAAAACCACCATATGATTACGAGAGGCGTCGTAGTGTAGGGCTCCGAAAATTTTGAACACCTGGCGTTCTTTAACGTGCACTCAAATCTGAGCCCACCGGCCTGCAGCAGTTTAGCCTCCATTAAAAATGTAGCCGCCACAGGTGGGATCCATTGCCGCGACCTGTGAGTCAGCAGACGAGTACCTTACCCACTAGACCACCACTTGAGGCGACATATGGACATTCAAGTCCAACTACTCGAATTGTGCTATCTGACGTTGTATTCGGTACAAATGGAAGAAATTTATTGTCTAAACTTACACAAATGCAATGATGATGCAGACGATAAACAGCACATACACGGCCGAGCGAGCATCGTTGCCTCTTATAAAGCGCACATTGCTCGCATATAGTGTGGTCAAATAGCAGAAGCTACTTTGTAGCAAATAATGAAGCTTTCTGTTACGTATACGTAACATGCAAGCCGAGACTGTGTTATCTATGTGTACGTAACAAAACACTGAGCATGTGCTTGGGCACCACACGATGTCTTTGGCACTATTGGCAAATTATTCTGGAGTCTGTTTGGCAGAACCGCTGCAACGTAGACCGCTTACCGAAAGTGAATATTCCAGAAGCGTGTAGTCGATGCGGTCGATACAGCAGGGACCAATACGCAAGCAGGAGAAAGCGAAAATGAGCGCCGTCATAAAGCTCACACTGCACGCGGTACTACCATCACCCACCTAGCGCTCAATTCATCATTACATGGTGCCGTGTGCAAAGGTGACCGGCTAGTCGACCCGCTATTTTAGAAATAATAAAAACTTTGGTGCTTCCTCTAATGGGACACTTCCTATACGAGTTTTTTTTTTCTTATCACATAGAACGTACTCCTTCGGGTTCATTATAGCAGCCGGACGACGATAAGGTGGGGAGTCTAATGAGTTTGCTACCACTTATTGACGCAAGTATAAAGCAGTAAAACCAGAATATGGGGATTTGTACATATATAGGAGTGTTGTTTTTCTGTGTGCCGTTGTTCCCGTTGTTGCCTCCTAATTCACATTGTCTGAAAAAAAACTATTTTGCACTGTTGAGGCAACAGTTCCGTTATCCCAAAAAAACTTGCTAGTTCAGAAGAGCGTTATGGATTCAACTAGAGATCAGGAATAATCAGCAACAAACCATCACGAACTGTCTTATATAGGTTGGAGCTTTCAACTTTTGTACATTATTGATATCTGCCGTACTGATTACTTGACCCATGCACTTTCTATTTAAACTGAAGAAGCTAGGGCACTGACCATTTTAAGTGAGGAAGTATAGATAGATAGATAGATAGATAGATGGATAGATAGATAGATAGATAGACAGATAGACAGACAGATAGATAGATATATAGATAGATAAATAGATAGATAGATAGATAGATAGATAGATAGATAGATAGATGAAAGTCGCCGAAGTTTGCTCATTGCTCCGCATTTAATAAATATGCGAGTCCCAGCAGGAATAGCACCAAATAATTTAGCATAGCAATCAAGCAATCTACCACAGAGCCACCGCAGGTCTCTGAACTGCTTTACCAATACCTGATGTTTGTGAAATTGCAAGTTTAGTTGCCATGTGTGCTATTCAATTTTATAAACTATACGTATGTGTCCTACAATACAGCCGTGACGTCCGGTTAGCGTTTATTGCAGTTAGGTGCCATGCACTGAAATTTACCTATGTAGACGCGGCCATTAGTACCGTCCTCGCGAGAACCAGCACTTCGTCTCAGCTTCTGATGTTGCTAATACTCATGTTCCTGATGACATGATTGCGCAAGTGCAAGAACCTGGTTATATAAGCGTCTACAGCTATTCAACATTTGCCTGTGCATGCAACATGTGTAAGTGTACTTAGTGTCATTTCATGACGTGTCGCTATATGAAAATTCACAACATGGTCACCTTCTCTCCGCATGCTTCGCGTAACGTCGATTCCCAAGATACGTGGGATCTGCCAAGTGTTTTATTAACTATAAAATAGATGGTGCAGGTAACACGGGTTTTGCCCATCAGTTGTATTTTTGCTTGTATTTCAGGCTTCTCTGAGAAGGTAAGATGTACAACCTCTGATAGTTAGGTGATCTAATGCATGTATTCCATATATATCGAAATATAAGTGAATGCTTTTCCACTAGACCAGTTGTCTGTGCTTCTGAAGCGAAGAGGGCACAAATGTCACTTTGGACTGTCGCGGGAGAAGTCATTTGAAGTAACTAAAGGAAAATGGTAAATGAAAAGAAAGGCAGATATAGGAAAAGGGATCAGCTTGAAACCACTAGTATTGAAATTGGTGAGAAAATTTTTTATTACTACTGAAGGAACCAAGAAGTTAAACAACAAGTCACTTCACTTCGACCAGTTGTAGTACTGGAACTTTCATTTCAGCCATTTCACTATCATGTGTATATGAATAGAGCAGCAGATACTGATCAAAAGTTTTA
Source organism: Rhipicephalus annulatus (assembly GCA_013436015.1). Lineage (NCBI taxonomy): Eukaryota > Metazoa > Arthropoda > Arachnida > Ixodida > Ixodidae > Rhipicephalus > Rhipicephalus annulatus. The sequence goes on along the minus strand of WOVY01001694.1, from coordinate 214,852 downwards.
TACGCAACTTTGGCACCAAAACCCTGGCCTTCGATATCATGAACTTCAAACCATATGTTTCGTATTTTGGCAACATTGGCCATACAAGTTCTCTCAAAAATTGCTTTATTAGGTCTAATTACACAGACACTCCGTAGGGTCTATTAGACGCAGCTAAAGCATATATACCCATTTCATGTTTGTAAACACAGGTGGGCTGATGTGAACATTATGGGTAAAATTATAGCAACGTCAACACATAACTTCCGCCATAAGTGCTGAGGGCTGCGTGTGTGTTTCTCGAATCGTGTGTGTTTCTCGAGAAACACATGTGTGTGTTTCTCGAATCATGAAAGAGTAGTGTACTGATATGAAAGAAAATTTATCTATTTAGTGCGTGTTCAAAGGTAAACCAGTATTGGTTCAGTGCATCAATATACGACGAATGCGACCTGGTCATACAACACGTTCCCACTGAAATAGAGTATCTGCGAAGTGTTCTAAATCTCTAAAATTTCAAAAAACTAGACCTCAAATGCAGGTTGTGTTCGAAGCTGCCTAGATGTAGAATCTTGAACAACGTCACGGATCGCTTAAATTTCGGATTCTGGAGACCTGAATTTAGCAGACAAAGAACGCTGGTGACCGGTGACAAAGCTGAAGATTGGTCTTTTATCTTATGTTGGCCTATGTTGCATCTGATGTCTTTTTTGCAATGCATTTTCGTTTCAAATTGAAACCCACCTTAAGATATGAGCGTAAGCTTGTCATGAGTCAGCTGGCGCTTCCACATACTATCCGGCAGTGAAGCCTACTCATAACCTCAATGGCAGTGTTACAAAACCACACATGGTGGCGTAGCCGAAAGTCAGAGAAACTGTAGCTCTAATGCAGCCAAAAGCACATAAAAACCCATAAAGTATTTGTAGGAAAAAAGAAGCCGCATTTATTTGCAAATTTCAGGGCTTCAGTTTTCTCATAGGACTATGCTGCTCCAGAAAACGGTTGTGTATCAAGCATGTTGCGCTCACGAAGATCCAAATATAGATACGCTGGCGCCGCTTCCTAAGAAAATTATGGTACATTATATTTAACAACAAAAAAATCTGCAAGGTCGTATCATCATTCCCTTGCATCAGGAAAGGCACCAACCATTGCAAGATCTTCGACAGGACCACTTATAACCAATTATGCAGTATTTTAGACATGGAGGAAAACATAGCCAAGGATTATGTATTGTGCTTTTCCAGAGAAACATTAGGGGCGAAGCACCCTAGGGCCGACGTTTGTGCGTCTCCTGTCCGTCACAGTATGGTACAGCCCCAAATAAACGCCAACAAAATAAAAAAGGCTAGAAACCCATAAACATAGCTATTATCTAACCACCCATCCTTCAAAGCACATGAGACAATTCTGTCTAACAATGTACTTATAGCAGGCGTAATTGTGACCAAAAAAAAATCAGGCACAAATCAAGCACAAATCTTCTATACCACTCAATGACTTCAACATAGACATTATGCACGTTCGGACCTAATAATAATAATAATAATGATAATATTTTCAATAATAATAATAATATCAATAATAATAATGATTCGGCAGATTTCACGTATCTGGGTACCGACTTTATGAGAAGCATGTGGAGGGAAGGTGACCGCGTTGCAATATTTTTTTTTGAGCGACACGTCATCAAATGACGCTAAATATATGTGCAATTTTTTTCACACACAGAAATATGTTGAATAGTTGCAGATAGTTATTTGTATAGTTGTTTGTATAACCAGTGCTTTGCACTTGCGCGACGATGTCAGCTGGAACATGCATATTAGCTACACCAGAAGCTGATATGAAGTGCTGATGCTCGCGAGAATTCTGGCCCTGGACACTGCTACATAAATCAACTTCAGTGCATGGCGAGTAACCACAGTTGATGTTAACTTGACGGGGCGGCGCTGTATCAAAGTAATTGGTTGATAGATTTGTGGCGTTAAACGTCCCGAAGCCACCATATGATTAGGAGAGACGCCGTATTGGACGGATCCGGAAATTTCAACCACCTGGGGCTCTTTAACGTGCAACCAAATCTGGCACATCGGCCTACAACATTTCCGCCTTCATCTGAAATGCAGCCGCCACAGCCGGGATTCGAACCCGCGACCTGCGGGTCAGCAGCCGAGTACCTTAGCCACTAGACCACCGTGGTGGGGCGGCGCTGTCTCAAAGTAGTACATATGCAATGTTTGTAGAACTGGGTAGGCAGCACTACAATCACCATTGATGTTTCATGAAGATTAGCGGCTATTTGCAAAGTTTCTGCGAGACCTGGTGTAGCTCTGTGGTAAATTGCTTCATTGCCACGCAGAATGCTTGGGTTTGATTCCAGCTGATAGCCTGACATTTATACTTTGCGTTTCTCGGGTTGACGCTACCGATGTCGGGTATTTCTAACGCCAACGCCTTGAAATTGCGCATGTGTGCTCTCGTCGTTCTTGGGCAGATACTAAGTGGCTCATACCCGCATACCAGCGGCATATACTGGCCCGTGGGTATGTGCCACTGTCTCGCGGAAAGTGTTGGACGACGTGAGTATTCAACCATCGAGCAAAGCCACTGCTCAGACTTTCGTTGCACTCTGTCCCTAGGCGGGGACGCTAGGTGGTGGGGTGGCGTGCGGAAGCGTCTGCATCGGCTCCGCCAACCGACGTTGTTCAACTGAGTCTGATGTGCTTTGCCTCCGAGATTTTTACTGCAGCAATACCCCATTAATCACGGTAGGTCCACTGGAACCTCTTTTGTGGGTCCTTTCGCCGACACCTAGGGTTAGGCCTATTTGTGCTTATACATCGCATCGGGCGCCGCAGCACGGAAAGGCGGAACGCGCGGCCGCTTGTTCGGCTAGCCCCGAGGAGGCCATGCCTCATGAAGCTATGGTAGAAGAAGAGCAAATCTCCAAAGAGAAAGCCGAGTCCAACGGCTGGATTACCGCCCACAGAAAGCGGAATGCGGATAAAACCCGCTTCAAGCACGAGACGCGCTCGGCTAGGCAAACTGGAGCCCACGTTGGCCTCGCTAAAGTCAGCCAGCTGAGAAAGGTTGCCGCAGCTTCTAGGCTACCGCGCTTGCCCACATCACACTTTCGAGTGGTTGTCCGCCCGGGGGGAGGGCTGGACGTGCGAACATGCAGTCAATTAAAGGTCACGCAAGCCATTTTAATGGCCGCCAGCGGCCACCGAGGAGGATATCGTGTGTGCGAACGCTATGCAGAATATCTTCGTTATAAGCAAACTCTCCGAATCAAATGCCAATGCATACTGCAAAGTGCTGGAAATATTCTTGGCATATAAAAATCACTCTATGTCAGCTTACATTACACCTCCGGGAAATACCTGTAGAGGTGTGGTCAGAGGATCGGCACCAATCTGGCCGAAGCTGCGCTGCAAATTCTTTTTGTCACACCCTGAAACCCGATGGTGCTCGGAGTCAGGCGCATAAAAGAGACCCCTATCGTGATTGTACTGTTCAGCGGCGTGACAGTGACCAACTATGTTCACTGCGGCCCCAACATGCTACGTTGTACCCAGTATAAGAGGCAAATGGACACTTGCCGTAACTGCGGCTGAATCGGCCACAGGCACGACATCTGCCCCAGAACGAATGAAAAAGTGTGTGAAAAGTGCCGGACTTCGATCATCGCAAACGGATACGAATGTGTGCAACAGAAGTGCGCGCTATGCGAAGACGCTCATCCCACCGGTGACCGTACCTGCAAAATCAGGTACGAAGTTTTCTACGTTGTAAGAAGAGGACGTAGAAAAGGAAGGAAAGACGGTCACAAGACAGAGAACGCTACGAGCAACGCCGGATACCGGGATATCGCTGCTCCTCCCAAGACACCAGCTGCGGCTACTCCCAGGAACGCCACCACGGAACGCCCTCGAGTTCCCGGACTGACTTCAACTCGCAACCTGCGTGGGCGGACAAGGTAGCCAGAACAGGTGAGGTGCATGCCCCCGCGCAACCAGGGCAACTGTCACAGAAAACGCGAGACAAAATACCATCACTAGAGCGCGAGAATGCGTCTCTATGACAGGAATTATTTGATATAAAGTCAATCTTTCAAAAAATGCAGCAGCGAGAGCGCGCGTCTAGCGATCAAGCTACCGCAGCCACAGCGTCCGTCAACAGAGGCGCGATACGCAGGGCAGGCCCTGAGCCTATGGGCGAAGAGACGCTTAACGTCTCAGGCATCCAAATACTGCTTGGAAAGCTAAGAAATGACATTATTGCTGAAATTACCCCTGTCAGGCTACAACTGACCGAGCACACCACGAGGCTTCAATTTCTAGAATCAAACAGGCAGCACACACTGCTTGGTGCACCCCCTTTGAGTCAGTAAAATGGCTAACGCAAGCAATCTAGTAATCTTGCAATGGTATTGCGTCAGTTTCCGCAAAACGAAGGCAGTACTGCAACACTTAGCTCTGCCACCAAACGGCCATCAGTAATCCTCCTTCAGGAAACGCTCACCGATGTCACCACTCTTCATCACTACCGTGCTGAAGCGTATTTCAAGGAGGGCAAGAGGGGTGTAGCGACACTCGTCTCAAAGCGTCTCGCTTGTTTACGTCATGACGTCAGGCCTGAATTAAAAATTTAACACATCATGATTGAGCTTATCTCGAACGCTAAACTTAAGCAATCCGTTTTCATTTTAAACGTTTACAGCTCACCAGCCGACAGAAAAGAGACGTTTCATGCTCTTTTCCACAAAGCGTAAAAAATTGCAGGTGATCAAACGCTCATCATAGCAGAGGACTTAAGCGCACATCATCAAGATTGGGGCTATATCAAGGATACCACAAAGGGCGAAGGCCTCGGGGCACAGATCATAGCTTGTGGTGTCACATTGCTCACCGGTCCACGATACCCCACCAGAATAGGCAACTTGGTCAGCAGGGATTCCACACCAGATTTGACCATGGTTAGAAATGCAGAGGAACCTGTATGAACTAACTTACAAGAGAATCTCAGTAGTGATCACTACAATACCAGCCTCGCGATAAAAATCTCGTCACCACCGCTCAAAAAATTTCACGTCACTGACTGGGACCTTTTTAGAGATATCAGAAAGCAAGACGAGAATAAATACAACTCGTTAAATGAATTATTCACTCGCCGCAAGACGTTGCTGCTTCCACAAAGGAAGTGGAGACAGAAAGAGAGACAGAGCGCATGGACAGTCAACTAGCCCACCTGCTGGAAGCTAAAAACGCGCTGCAGGCTCAATGGAAAACGCAGAAACTAAACCGACGCCTACACAAGAAATTGCTGAACTTCTCAGGCAGATAGATGAACATAGTGAAACGCTAGCTCGACAGCAATGAGATGAAGTATGCAATGCGGTCGACGGGCAAATGAGGAGTGGTGCGAAGTGGAACCTCCTCAAACATCTACTGAGACACAAACAACCCAAAGCCAATCAGCAGCTTATAATTGACAGACTTATCCAGAACCTCAAGAACTCGATCTGGTCTAACAGAAACACAAACTATCGATGGGCTCGCCTCGAGATATCTTTGCACAGAACCCACCTCACACAATGACTACCTTCTGAGAACTGGCTAACCTCCCTGTCTGTCTTCTTTCAATCCTCCTGCTTTGCAGGACAACAAAACAGACCCTCTTGGTTACCCCTTTACGTGCGCAGTGGTACGAGAGGTTCTATACGAGCTCAACTGCAGATCAGCTCTGGGCCCTGATGGTGTCAGTAACAAACTCTTAAACAATTTACCTGATGAGGATATCGAGCTTCTAACGAATAAAATCAACGAGGTGTGGGAGACCAATGAGGTTCCAATAGAGAGGCGCGACGCGACCGTCATCCTTATTCCGAAGCCGGGGAAACCCCTGGAGCTTGGCTCGCTCCGGCTGATATCTCTCACTTCATGTGTAGGGAAGGTCACCGAGCTCGTTATCCTCAAGCGTGCCACTAAATTTGCCGAGGAAAGGGATCTCTTTCCATTTAATCAAATTAGATTTACGTATGCTGTAATGTTGCTTTTAAAACACAAGATCATTGGTAGGGTCTCCAGAGACACTAGAGTCGTTCTGGAACTTGACCTAGAAAAGACCTTCGTCAAGATCAAGCACTCTCACATACTTTATTCCATTAAAGAAGCGGGTCTAGGAGAACATTTTTTCAACTACATCAGCTCATTTCTTAAGAATAGAAAAGCTCTCGGCTCGAATACGTCTGATCTTGGACTCAGAGGCACTCCACAAGGGGCAGTGCTTTCCCCATTTCTATTTAACTTATCGCTGAGAGCACTTTCCCACAGTCTGGCTGAGATTGAAATTCTCGGTCACGCCTTCTACGCCGTCGGCATCACCGTCTGGTGCGAGAGAGGTAGTGATGGGCAAATTGAAGAGCGATTACAAACAGCGATCAGGGTTGTTGAAGATTTTCTTCACAAGGCAGGACTATGCTTGTCGGCTAATGAATCAGAACTGCTCCTCAACCGGCCAACAATCGGTGCAAAGCAAGGAAGTTTCCCCGATATCTTGATCACAAGAACGAACGGCTCTATTATTCCGATCGTAAAGAAACGTTATAATCCTCGGTATTTTCCTGGAGGTGGATGGCAGTAACGCCTTCACGTTAGAGCGCATCACAGCGAAGGCCGATTCTATGACAAAATTAATCACGAGGTTGGTCAACAAACGAGAGGAGTTGTCTGAGGAGAACCTTTGTGGGCTCTTTCACGCCTTCCTAAAGAGCCACATCAACTACATTGCCCTGGCCCACAAGTGGAGCAGGAGGCATGAAGCCCGATTAGAATCAATAATTCGCAAGAACATAAAAAAGGTACTGGGTCTCCCAAAGAGCACCAGTACGGAATATTTATTGGCGCTGGGTGTCCACAACACCTTTAGCGAAAACGTACAGGCACAGCAGGTCGCCCAAGTTGCAAGACTGGCTTCCACGGAGGCTGGCAGGCAGTTACTAGCACATACTGGTATACGGTCTCCCTATGCCAGACAGGAAGTGCGTGCTCCCTATCGAAGTCAGGGAAATGTATACTGTATCTCAGGTACCTAGAAACATGCATCCCCAATACAACTGCGGCAGACGCAAAGCAAGGGCCAGAGCCCTTCTTGGAACAGCGGCTACGATTGAGGACAATGTCGCCTTCGTTGACGCAGTGCAATACGCAGCTTCCGATCACATTGTTTCAGGAGCTACGTCGTTACGGGGAGAGCTGCTGACATCACTCCCAAAAATTCGGATGCCGACAAAGCCGAACAGGTGGCAGTGGCCATCGCCATGGGCACTACTAACCGTCCTACTATTTACACGGACTCGCGAGTCGCCACTAGAGCATTTATGAAAGGCTTGGTGTGCAAAGAAGTTGCTCGCGTTCTCTCTGCTGCATCTTGAACAGACAAAAAGCATACAATTTGGCTTCCTGGTCATGTGGACAGTGATGCTCACGAAATCATCACGAACGCCAACGAGCTTTCACACTCCAAGGCGGGAGGTCTCACACACCGCGCCAGAAGTGGGCACTCAGAGTTGGAGGGAGGGCAGTAGCAAACGGACCCTCTTCTCAAATTCAAAGAGGTCTGTAAGCATTATCAACTGGGGCGCCGGAAGTTTCCTCTTCAACACCCACACCTAAACATACCACAGGCAAACACCCTGCGAATGTTACAAACAAACACGTATCCATGTCCATTTATTCGGTCAAAATTCGTAGACGGAATAGACCCACACTGTCCGCGTTGTGGTCATCCGAAGTGCACGCTCCAGCATATGCTGTGGCAATGTCACGATTTCAACGGGGGCTCAGGGTCTCCCTCCACTGAGGAAGACTGGCTCCAGCATATCACCATCTCCGCAAGGGACCAGCAGCTAAGGGCTGTCCAGAGAGCCCGCGAAGCCGCCGAGAGCTTTAACCTCCCGGCGCCATCATGGGTGGGGTCCCCAGACAGTACCCCCTGTCGGGGGCATTCTCGTCTTCTCAGGACCAAATAAAGTTCTTTGACTTACTGACTAAACTGCGGACGACGTACGCGCTAAGATTGTGACATTATTTGTGTATTGATCAGCGCGTCATATTTGTGAAGCCATTTCACCCTCACATACTAATATTGGTTCATGCCAACTTAAGAGGGTGAGCATGAGAGCAGCTAAACGTAAGCGGCGAGATAGATAGATAGATATATAGATAGATAGATGGATGGATAGATAGATACGCTTAAAGTCTCTGAAGTTCGCTAAGAAATGCTTCGCGTTTAAATAATAATAATAATAATAATAATAATAATAATAATAATATCTGGAGTATCACGTCAGAAACCTTGATAAGAATATGACAGACGCCGTAGTAGAAGGCTCGAGAAATTTTCATCATGTGGTGTTGTTTACCGTGCAGTGACATCGCACAGTACACCGGCCTTTACCGCACCTTAGAACCTAACTTTGTCACAGACATTTTATCACATTCAATCGAAATATTATGCGAAAACACCGGGGTAGCGTACATTTATTCACCTATAATATAGCGAGAGTTTCACCCACTCGTCGTGATACACTTCATGTTGATGTCATGGTCAAAACCAGGAGTGTTGGCCATCTTGCTTGTGAACATTAGGTTCATGCTTTGAATTTAGCTTAGCGTGACCAATTGAAAAAAACCACTTGTAAGTCTATATTGTAACGTTGCATCTGTGAAGAATGAAGAAACGGAAGTAATAAATAGTACCTATAGGCTATAGTCAGACTTTTACGCCAGAAAAAAGTATGGAATTAGAAGATGCACTGAAGGAGATGTCTCCAGAAATCTTGCTCACCTGAGGTTCTCGAAATTCACCTCATCGAAGCACACTGGAATCTGCAGCATTTTAACTTGTTGTAAACTAGTTGCTTTGGTTCGGTCGGAATTCGATTCTACGAACTTCGGTCAGCAGTGGTACACCGTAACCACTCGGCCATCGCAGTGGCTAATGCTGCAGATAACAAATACTGAAATCCTCAGGGGCAAATTGACTCGAGGCAACGGTGATATCATGCAAAATACTATTGGTGAGCATCCAGGCTGAAATCAGATATCGGCAGAAGCGCGCGAGCTTATTATTCATGGCCACAGCCAGGTGCACGCTTCATTAATTGTTTGCTACGCATGCGTCCGACCTTACGTAGATGCAGAAGCATACTCTCCACCGCGTTCTATCTGCAGTCTCAATACAAGAATAACCTATAGAGAATGTGCAATACATTAAACGAGTTGGATAAACCTTTGCCCACTCGTACTTATACTAATAGATAGACAACTTTTTATTGTTCAGTCTGAAATTGCGGCCTGAAATGAACCGATTCATATGCCAGTATGACCAAAGTACGGCTTCTGGAGAGGTGGAAGAATGTTTTATAAACGCTGGTACAATAATCGTCTTACAAAGGTGGCGCTCATCTCTTTAGCTCTGAGGTAACGAAACATGCAGATTTTCATGATTTTTGGCTATTTCACACCCTGGAAGATGAAGCGTGAATGTACCTTTAGTTTTTTTTTGTTTTCAGGTGATAACAGTCACCGCTGGAGTGTTGATCAAGATAGCGTGACTTATAGCTTAAACAAAGCCAAGTCACCGACTTTCCGTCCCAAATATATCCACGTAGCAAACACGTTCAAGTCGACGCCAAAACGTATTATGTGGCTGAACTTCATAATATATATATATATATATATATATATATATATATATATATATATATATATATATATATATATATATAAAGACAAACCTGGCAACCCTGCTCGATGATGTTGTCATAGTCACTGTTTGGTGGTAGGGTCAAACAGTTGTTTGAACGTAGATTCGAAAGTTTTCTTTATTACGCAGGTTGCCTCTACCATGCAACCTATTCCATACGAAGAGCTTTGTCGCTCACCTTGACTCAGGATAACGGCTCCTCAAAGTTCTTTTTAATAAATCACTCGCGATTCCGACTCGCTACCTTGAATACGTCGGTGCTCCACCTAATTAGGTTGCTTAGCCCACATTCGTTTTATTATTCGACAATTTGCCGCTCCCGATGCTGCTGGTCATCATGGTGAGGCCACTGGGAGAATGAAAATTGGAGTTCATGGAGTCAGTGCTTGTGAAGTCCCAGTCCGCTACAATGTGTTGATAAGTTGTCCCAATCCGTATAAGTCGCCCACTCTTGTACACTTTCTTGCAGCAATGTTGTGGCTAGCCGAGTGCACAGTGAGAAAAACGACATGTAGCCTTTTCCAAAGAGATGAAGCAAGAAGGTCTATGATAGCAGGTGAACTTCGAAAAAAGCGGTAATTCGTGAAATACTTCACGATAATTGATATGTCTAAATGTTTTGTAAACAAGAAGTTGATATACCCCAAGTTTCTTTAAAAGACCCTGCAAAACTTTCTCAGCATGGTCTGAAAACGCTTCCGCTCGTCAGTCAAGGTTCCTAATAACGCACGTGAAAACTGATGGAGACGGACAGCCGACATATAGTTTACTATAAATTCCTGAAGTCAGCTTGACATCATCACTCACGCTTCTTTCGACAACTGATGAGATCAACCGAAATACCCGCTCTGCATAGCATTTTGTAATCTTTTTGGCTGCACGCAACTCGGGCACAAATCATTAAAAGAACTGCGCCGACTGCTTGTCATTCCGATTGTCTTTATCTTGGTGTCTCGCACGGCCTCCATTCGTGTTAACTCGATCGCTTCTCTGCTCTCTTATTATGAGCTTTTTTCTTAGGTGAGGGGGCGAGGGACTTTCTACGCGGACTAAATACACTTTTGTATGCGTTATGATAAAAAAATGGTGATGATGGCGTGCAACACTGCCAGCAACTCACATCTCTTTAAAGCGAAAGCTGTTATGACATCACAACTCCTGTCCCACGCAGCGCCATACTTGTCCGCCACCTCTGTCCGTAACCACAACCCGCGAATAAGAAAAAAAAAACCTAGCACGAATAAGACAGTGGAGCTCGAACCCGGGTCGGCTGGATGTCAGCCGAGTACCCCACCACGGTGCAACACTTGTTTTTTTTTCTTTATTAACTGAGCCAAACCGGTGCTTGGGACTTGTTGGCAAACTTGCATTCGGCAGGCTTGATGTCGGGAAAACAATCGCGGTAATACAACCTATAAAGCGTTTTAGATCAGCGAACGAACAACCAGTCGTCGCACAATGCGAATAGCGGAACAAGTTGGTCATACCATTCTCCAACCCATAACAAAGTTTGTTCTTGTTCAGCTAAGAACTGTGGCGCATACCCACTTAGGCATAATTCCTCATCGTGGTTAGCCACTGCATGAAAAATGGGCACAAAATTATTCGCAATAGTTTAGCTGATGCCGTGCTTCTCATTACAATGACGAAAATTAGCACAAAGAATGCCGGCCTACTACCCTAAAATGTTTATTATTACACGGCCGTATTGGCCATTAAACAAGTGTGCTTGCAGCAGTTACCCAACGAGTGTTTCGAAAAGGCTTTCAAAGGTTGCTCTCGTAGCTTTCACTGTGACTGTGTTGCACCTTCCGCGCTGGCTTGGCGTTTTCTTTCTCAATTTTGAACAACACTTGTCTCCAAAATATTCCCATACAAAACATCAAGAATATCGGCATCTCTTTATTGGCCAATGAGAAAGCCTGCTCTGTGACCTTTCGTGAAGTTCAAAAGTACGCGATCTATTGCAGCTATAAAATCCATGTTGGAGAATTGAAAAAAAAAACACGACAACTAAATTGGCTTAATTTGAATAGCCATTGCAGGCCCTCGTTAAAATATTTCCATCTATTCCAGATCAAACTGTGACCCGGAAGGGAAGTTTCGGAGCCGTTCAGCATGCGCGATGGCCATGCTTGCACGCATGGGTGGGTGCGGGGAGGAAGTTTAGTGGGCACGGTTCTCAGCGTGCCCAACGCCACGAACGCGCCCGGTGGTAGCCTGAATTATTCATACTAGATTCTCGATTACCATAAAAACCTAAAGAAACATAAAGCGTACCTTAGCTAACGAGGCTCGAATGCTTTGGAAAACAACTTTCGCTTCTGCATGCCACCGGCTAATCGACTTGCTCTGATGGGTGCTGTGATCCGGTTTGACGTAAGAGTTCAGTTTTCCGCTGCATGTTGCTGCAAAGGAATATGGCAATTGGTGCATGGCGAAATGCTTCTTAGTTTCTTGGAACGATAATTATCTTACGCATTGGAGCTTGGTTCTTCGCGTTTTTCCTGATATCCCTTGATCATGCACTGCAGGCTTTCTTCTCCTAAAAACTTAATTGAAGCTCACGCCATGAATATAATTTTTTTTATCCCAATTTATGCCTGGTGGCTGTTTATGCGCGGGCAGGCAAACTTCATCATGAAATCAATGAACAAAAAAAAACCGCCAGGTCAGCGCGGAATGCCCAATACTGTCACAGCGAAAGCTTGAAGAGCGACCTCTCAGAGTCTTTTTTTAACACTTTTTCGGTAGCAGCTGTAAGCACACTTGCAGGGCAGCCAATACGCTATAACTAATTGTGTAGTAGCCAGGCATTCAGTTTGTTTGTTTCCTTGAAAATGTGGCTCATGCCCACTCAATCAAGCGTAGAGCACTTTTTCCTTTGAGCATTACAACTATGTGTCATAATGAATTTGTGTCGAAATATAACTGGTGTAAGGAAAGCCTCAGAGAAAGAGAGAAAAAGGCGAAAAATTGAAAAGTCAATTTGACAGATTTGAGACTTCAGGTTTTGAGATTACCAGACAGCTGCGTTTGCTTCACCTAACCATTCAGAATCTGTGGTAAAACACTTTTTGATTACACAAAATAATGAATATTTCATTGGTGATTACAATAGAATATGCTTGAATGCCTGAATAAAATCGCAAATGGCAATGAAAGCATCCCTGTGGCAATGTTCCAAAACTGAGACACCGAAGCTGAGTACAGTATCCATTGTATCTAATGCCTATTTTCAGATAGGGAATAGGTAGGTAATAAACTTTACTAAGGTTATGTTACGAAGAATCCCTGGCCCACGAGCCGTTGCCCGCGAAGCATCGTGCGATGTCCTCGGCGATAGCCCTGGCTCGCTGGACAGCCCAGATTTGGTCTACTGCACGCGGGCTGAGAAGGGGGCTCGCCACTGCTCAGCCAGTCGTCCTGGAGTACAGTGGCGACCCCAGATAAGTCAGTCCAGAAAGCTCTAAGATTACTTGATTACGATGCCTTGTCCCTCCTCTAAATCTGTATTTACACAGAACATATCTGGCGAAAACAGCCCTCTGTGCAGTCTGAGGAAAAATAGAAACCGTTGAACATTATTTTTTATTTTGAAAAGGCTTCAAGTTCTTCTTTTTTCAAGCAGTGGTGTTTGCCGCGGCGCCACAAGTTAGATATATGCGATAACTAGAAGCCTTTTTTTGTAAGTACACAGCATCTGCAACTAGATAAAAAATAATATTTAATACTTTTTATTATTCCGCAAAATGAACAGAAAACTAATGTCACCTGGCCAGCTCTGTGTAAATATAGATTTAGAGAGGGACATGACACAGATATCTAGTATTCTTCGAGCTTTCTGGACTGACTCCCCTGGGGTCGCCATGAAAACTTGAACTGGTTATATTCTGTCTATGTAGTTATTGTTTTTAACATATCAGTTCATATTGCTCATTTTATATATGTTATTGCGGTTGCATATTCAAACTCCAGCAGGACGGATTATATTAGGCCACCAAGCGGGGCTCGTGCTAAGGAATCGGCCAGTTCATTTAATCTTAATCCGCGGTGTCCTGGAACCCACAGTAACCTCAGGTGTCTCAACCGTGGTGGTACTAATGATGGAATGTGCTTAGATTTTTAGAGTTCTCAGCAGCTGTCAGAGTTGCACAAACTCAAAAGGAATCTGTCATTATGAATTCGCTGTATTGATACGCTCTGCTATTGTTAACGTCATTATTCAGAGAAGCCTGGTACCCCCTGCTCGCTTGCAAGCAATTTTGCGCAATTTTTTGTGCTGTGGCTCACGACAATGAAGGTTTATGCCAGAAGCTTTCATAATTTCCTAAAATCTCCCGCAGTGGCTATCCCCCACAGAAGTTAGGAGGACGACATCAAGCTTTTACAATTGAATAAGAGCATTCGACGATCCATGCACTCGTTGCGCAATTCACATTGTGGGACGCCTGGTTCTTTCTTTACTCTTATAAAACGCTCTATTACCCATACTGGCGTAAATCCTTTCCTGGCATCAAGGCTGCCTATGGCCAGTTTGCAGTGGTGCACCAAGCATCAGCGCGGCAAAGTGGTAGAGTAATGAGCTGGCACACAAGGGACGCGGGTTCGAATCGTAGTGCGTCTTTGGTGTTTTTATGTACTACGTTTTTTGTTCTTCTTTCTCGCGATGATGGTGACGGCCACTGGCTGCGGTGGTGGATAATTAGGGCACCACACGCGACCCTTGTTGTAATCTCACAACAGCTTTTCTTGTACATAAAGGAGATTACACTTCTCCGTCTCGCAAAAATGCCCATAATAGGGATAGAAAGCTCGGAATAATGAAGCACGCGTTTAAAGTCCAGACACCTTATAGAACAGCCAACAAGGAGTAAGTTTGCACTTTCATCGGTTATAGTCGGTGAACATGAAGGCTCCCTACACGAGACGGTGGTTTAGCGTTTCTACTTGGAGGGGCCTTCAAGCTGCCATCTGGGTGCACCTTGGTACCTTGGCACGGCATGCAAAACAACTGTTCGCATGCTAATTTAGCTAGCTAGCTGAGTCAGCCAAGCGCGGTCTCTCAGAATATTGATTGATATGTGGGGTTTAACGCCCTAAAACCACCATACGATTATGAGAGACGCCGTAGTGGACGGCTCCAGAAACCTCTACCACCTGGGGTTCTTTAACGTGCACCCAAATCTGAGCACACGGGCCTACAACACTTCCGCCTCCAACGCAAATGCAGCTGCCGCAGCCTGGACTCGATCCCGCGCCCTGCGGGTCAGCAGCCGAGTACCTTAGCCACTGGACTACCACACGGGGGATGTAAATATATTGTAAAGTGCATGATGTTCTGCTTTTTTTCGCGTGAAAAAGGAGCAGTGATGGCTGTAAAGCGTCTGAACATACTAATTTCACACTTATAACGGTTTTCTGAGCAGCCTGAACGGGTCAATCTCGTAGTTCGACTGTTCGAGTGACAGAATTCATTGCTGGACTTAACCGAGTTACGATTGGATCGTCAGACATGGCTTTTCATGTTTATGCTTCAACATGTTGAGCATTTTCTTGGTTATCTCTCAGCCAACAAAGAACTGCCAGGCATGCCCTGAACGCGCAGCACTGTCACAACGAACGCTAGAAAAGAGAGTTTAGCAGGCTTTTTTATTACTGTTTGGGTAGCAGCTTGAAGCACTCTTGCAGGGTACCCACTACGCCACTAATCGCGGGCAGGCGTTCACTGTGCAATTCTTCCTAATTCTTCGAAAAAGCTTGGTGCCTGCTGCCACTTGCAAGGAACTTTGTGCAGTGTTTGTGTGTTGCGGCTGACGACAATGAATAATTATGCCAGAAGCTTTCGTAATCCCCACAATCCCCTACAGTGGGTATGCGCCAGAGTTAATAAGTTTACAAGTTTTTGTAAAGGGTTGGAGCATTCAACGACCGACACGTTGCGCACTTTGCAATATATTACACCTGGTTGTTTTTTCGATGTCTTAAAACACTTTATTACTCATGTCAATGTGATTCCTCTCCTGGCTTCAAGCCTGCCTTGGGCCAATTTGCAAGAAATTTGCTTGCACCGGCATGGCTCAGTGGTGGAATACTGGGTTAGCACACAGCGAGGCCGGATTTGAATGCAATTGCATCCTTGGTGTATTGTTTTATTTACTGACGTTTTTTTCTAATTCGTGCGATAGTGTTTACGGACAACGGCAGTGGCAGGTAGCAGCGGTGGTGGACAACTTTAGGACCGCGCTTGACCCGTGCTTTTTATCTTATAACAGATTTACAGTAAAATTATTGATAAAGAGACCTGAGTGTAAAAGCGAGATGAGCGGCCCCCAAACACACGTTGACTTCGACGCAACACACACGCACACACACACACACACACACGCGCGCGCGCGCACACGTCCACGCACACGCACACACACACACACACACATGCACACA
Source organism: Rhipicephalus annulatus (assembly GCA_013436015.1). Lineage (NCBI taxonomy): Eukaryota > Metazoa > Arthropoda > Arachnida > Ixodida > Ixodidae > Rhipicephalus > Rhipicephalus annulatus. The sequence continues at coordinate 198,652 of WOVY01001694.1, read as the reverse complement.
CAATTAATCATGAAATTGAGAAAAAAAGAAAGAAAAGGTCAGGATGCGTGGGAGGCGCACACCAGTTGAAATCGGCATGTCTCGAACATTTTTTAGGGCTATCTCTTGGGGAGACTATTACAGGTACACTTCTATGACAGCTCAGAAATGATTTTTTCGTGAAGAAGCCTGCGCACACTGCACCTCTAAATATTACTAGGTGAAACCGCGAAGTACCCGCACCACATTGTAAATGAATTTGTGCACTTTCCTATTGCAGAGGGGTGATCATGATTGGATCATGTCTTTAAAATAAGCAGGCAGTCATGTTGGATAAAGCTGCACCAACTGACCCAAAAACACCAGTCTCCGACGGTTTATTTTGAGCCGTTTAGGTGAGTGTTACGAAAGGAGGAAACGTTAACACATGAAGGAAACACTCAGTGTGACGTGTAAACACTGATAATCGGCAATCTGATGCATCTCCTCTTCCTGATGCAATATAAAAAACAAGTTTAGGAAACTTGGCGGAAGTTGGCGCCATAATGTAATCATCGGGGTTCCACGCGTTGCCTGGTTGACTTCGTTCACCTAAAGAGTTGACACCTCCGTCGTCAGCCCATTTCATTATAGTCGTGGAGTCCGCCGTGCCTTGTCCACTGTGCGTATGCTCTACTGGTGTATTGCAGTCCTGTCTTTCATCCGTATTGATCATGTTACCCGGAATTACAGCATCCTGTTGATCCTCACTCGCATCGTTTCCTGGTATGTGCAGCAGGTGTTGCCTGTTTCCCATCAGCATCCGCTGCTCCTCTGTGTTCACCATATACAACCTTGGAACGGCTTGTCCACTTGCTGTGGCTGTGCGTGACCAGTCTCCATTATGAATGCGCACTGACATTGCCCTCTCGAGCAGTGGTAGTGCCTTGCTCCTAGAAAACTGTTGATGCTTTTTCATTGAAATTTTGGAATCGTCTTGGTGTTTGGGCAGGGTCATGCGAAGGTGTCTACCTTACAGTAGCTCGCCCGGAGAGCGACCATTTTCCAGGGAGGATGACCTATAGACTAAAAGACCCAACTAGAAGTCACCGTGGGAGTCACTGGTCTTCTTTAAAATGCGCTTAACAATATGGACCCCCTTTTCTGCCAGTCCATTTGACCAAGGGAACTCCGGACATGAGGAGATGTGCTGAAAGTCCTAATTTATGGCGAACTGTCGGAATTCTTGCGATCAAAACTGGGGCCCCTGTCAGTACATACGTGAACCGGGATGCTCTACCGAAAGAACATGGTAGATATTTTATTGACGACTTTTTTGGCTGTTGTGCTACTTGCCTTTTCGACGTCAGGGACATTGAAGTTGACATCATATACGATGACATAGGAAGCTTAACTTAACTGAAAAAGGTCGATTCCCACTCTGTTCCATGGCTTGTCCGGGATTGGCTGCATGAGCAGGGGCTCACTCGGCTGCATGTATGTATACCTCTGGCAAGTACTGCACCACCGAATGAAGGAATCAATAGTTCTGCTGAGTCCAGGCCAAAATAGTAATATGCGTGCACTCGTCTTGAATTTATTTAGTCGAAGGTGTTCATCGTGCATTCGTCAAATAATTTCTCCTCTAATAGCTTTAAGTGTGACCACTTTGCAGCCCCTGAGTAGTACTCCTACCACAGACAGTTGCCCGGCAAGGGGCTTGAGTTCACCGACGATCGTGTCAGCCCGTGAGATCCGTTCCTTCACCTCGCTCATATACGAGTCATTCCTGATTTCCTTCTGCAGTCGTGCTTTCATGGGCGCGCTTACGATGCCGGTGATGACCTCTGTCTCACAGATTTTGATGTCATTCAGCGCACTCGATAACTATGATGGCACAAGTGCACGTCACAACATGTCCGTCAGGACCAGTTCCTTGCCAGGCATGAACTGCAAAGTGTAATAATATTGCAAAAGCCTGATGAAAAACACTGTAACCGAGGTGGCATGTCTCTAACGTCCTTTCAGAAATGGCAAGCAAGGGTGTATAGTACGTTTCAATCCATACTTTACTACCATAAACAAAATCATGAAACATCTCATATGCAAACAGTTAACCTAGTGTTTCCTTTTCGATTTGCGAGTAATGGGCTTGCAGTCGGTTAGTGTTCTTGATGCATACGTCACCGGGCGCCAGTCACTGCCATGTTTCTGTAGCAGGAAAGTGCCTAAACCGGTCCCTGAAGCATCGGTCGTGATTTTGGTGTCCTTCTTCTAGTCAAAGGGCATGAGTAAGGGATGTTTTGTTAGTGCATCGCACAATACCGCCCGTTCACGCTGTTGTGCGGCAGTCCATTCAATCGGGACATTTTTTTCCCACAAGGCTCCGCAGCAAGATTGTCTTATCGCTCAGTGAGGGTACATATTTGCGGAAATAGTTGGCAACGCCCATCATTCTGTGCACGGCGTGCCAATCTGTAGGTGTCGGCAGTGAACGGACGCTTTCAACCAGGTTGCGATTTAGACGTATTCCCTGCTCACCTATTACGTCACCTAGCAACTCAATTTCTTTAAAACCAAAAAGGAATTTTTGCAGAATAAAAGTTAGCCCTGCTGTTTGTGTTCGCTTCAGCACAGCATGTAGGCGTTTGTTATGCTGATCCTTACCTTACTGACACCCCACACTAAAGTATATATATATATATATGTATATATATATATATATATTAGATCACCTGCCAATCTTTCAAATATTCCTGTTATCATTTTTTAGAAAACGCCGCGTGCTGACAAAATTCAAAAAGCGGTAACGCCCGAACGGGGTCGAAAAAGTGCACACTCGTGATGTAGCTTCGTGTAATGGAATTCGGTGGAAAGAGGCCTTGGCATCTAGCCGAGAAAAAAAATGGACATGACTGCTCTGCGTCAATTTCTTCCCTCGTTGGCATAGGGTAGTGCTCACGCTTTGTGTTCGTGTTTATTTCAATCGAATTCATGCAGACTCGTAGGGCCCCATCTTTCTTACATGCAATAACAAGAGGGCTCACCGCCCCGCCGTGGTGGTCTAGTGGCTAAGGTACTCGGCTGCTGACCCGCAGGGCGCGGGTTCGAATCCCGGCTGCGGCGGCTGCATTTCCGATGGAGGCGGAAATGTTGTAGGCCCGTATGCTCAGATTCGGGTGCACGTTAAAGAACCCCAGGTGCTCGAAATTTCCGGAGCCCTCCACTACGGCGTCTCTCATAATCATATAGTGGTTTTGGGACGTTAAACCCGACATATCAATCAATCAATCAAGAGGGCTCACCAAGTCTGTTGGTTCGTACACCTTCTTGGTAATAGAGGCAGATTCCATGCGTTCCAGCTCTTGTCGAAGAGGCTTCCTCAGGGCAAAGGGTACCCGTCGGGCTGGTTGACGACTGCAACCGCATCCTCCAGCAGGAATATTTGATATCGCTTTCTGACACAGCCCACGCGTTGAAATAATTCGGTACAAGTCTTTTCGGTTACCGGCTCGCTCCACCTTACTAAATCCGCAACTATCAGGATAAGTCGAAATTGCTGACACGCGTGCAATCCTAATATGGCCTAGCGACCTTTTCTGACTTTGAAGAAGGTCAGAGCATGTTTCTCGTCATTGAGCGACACTGAGGCGGAAATGTTGTAGGCCCGTGTGCTCAGATTTGGGTGCACGTTAAAGAACCCCAGGTGGTCTAAATTTCCAGAGCCCTCCACTACGGCGTCTCTCATAATCATATAGTGGTTTTGGGACGTTAAACCCCACAAATCAATCAATCAAACAATCATTGAGCGACAACATTTCTCCGATAAATCCGACATGTTTAATGGCACTGCCGCTGTGAGCTCTCAAAATTGAACTGCTTTACTGCTGTGGCTCTGTATTCTTGAAATCGCGAGAAACAGACTAAGGAACCATGTGGGCTTGTGAACCCGTGACCACTTTGAATCTGATTTCCCGGCCGCAGATCTTTCCGTTCACCGTCCTAGTCTGCGCTTGCCCCGTCGCTTACACCTTAGACGCCTATATCCAAAATGCCATCCCGGCTGCGGCGGCAGCCTTTCCGATGGAGGCTGAAATGTTGTAGGCCCGTGTGCTCAGATTTGGGTGCACGTTAAAGAACCCCAGGTGGTCGAATTTCCAGGGCCGTCCTCTACGGCGTCTCTCATAATCATATGGTGGTTTTGGGACGTTAAACCCCACATATCAATCAATCAATCCTATATACAAAATGCCAAATCCGTCATCTGCCTCAACTTCGAGTACTTGGTCTAAGCGTCGGCTCGGGCGGCGCTTGCAGCATATTGCAATAAGGTTTGGCTTACTGCAAGCAAAGCATGTCTTTCCATACACTGCACACTGCCGTTGCGCATGCTTTTTGTTACACTGTCGGCGCCAATATTTCATTCCGTTCCACTCTGCCCGATGGGTATAGTCTACCTGTAGCGTTTCACCGTTTCACTTGACCAAAAAATCTTCTGTCGTGCCGAAGTCTCGGCTGCTTTCAACATGTGTTCCGCCTTCTGTAAAGGTAAGCCCTTCTCTAAGGTAAGGGTAAGCACCTTTTCCCTGATCTTCCAGTTATTTGTGCCAAAACAACGTGGTGCCCCGCCGCAGTGGTCTAATGGCTAAGGTACTCGGCTGCTGACCGGCAGGTCACGGGATCGAATCCCGGCTGCGGCGGCTGCGTTTCCGATGGAGGCAGAAATGTTGTAGGCCCGTGTGCCCAGATTTGGGTGCACGTTAAAGAACCCCAGGTGGACGAAATTTCCGGATCCATCCACTACGGCGTCTCTCATAATCATATAGCGGTTTTGGGACGTTAAACCCCAGATATCAATCAATCAAAAACGACCTGGTCTCTAATCAGTAATATTTTATCGTGCCGAAATCGCATAGCTTTTCTTGTTTCTTTAGCTCTCGCAATATTGCTCCACCGGCTCTCCCTCGTTCTGCATACGAAAGCGAAAAACATGCCTCTCGAAAACCTCGTTTCTTCGTCGACACAGCATTCCTCGAACTTCCGCAGAACTGTCTGGTAATCTTCAATGCTCTCACTTTGTTCGAGCGAGAAGTTGTTGTAGACGTCGAGAGCTTTTTCAACAGCGATGCTCAGCAGGAATGCTGTCCTAATGGCTTCCGTCCTGGGTGGTTTAGTGGGCGTTGTCACGAAGAAAAGTTTCAGTTTTTGCTTGAACATCTGCCAATTAGTTCGTAAATTGCCTGACAGCTGTAGCTGTTCTGGAGGCTTGACGGTATCCATTGCCACTGGGCTTTATCACCTCTGACACCATGTATTGTGTCTTTAAAATAAGCAGACAGTCATGCTGGCTAGAACTGCACCAACTAAGCTGAAGACACCAGCTCCCGGTGGTTTATTTTGAGTCTTTTTAAAGCGAGCGATATGAAAGGAGGGAAAGAAAACACATGCAGGAAAGACTATAGGTGTGAGGTGTAAAGACTATAGGTGTGAGGTGAAATCACTGATAATCTGCAATCTGATACCACGATGAACAATGATGACTGTGCCTTTAGAACAGGTTCGAAACATTCGAATTCATTACCCACTCATTACGCAATTCAAAATGCGTGACACCTGGTTGCTGTCTAACGCCTTCAATACCATGACACACATTAGCGTGACACCTTCCCTGGCATGAGGCCTACATAGGGTCTGTCCACAGATGATTTTGTGGAGCGACCCTTGTGGACAGACCCGGCGTGGCTCTCCGGTAGAATTATTGGTTGTCACGCAAAATATCCGTGTTCCGATTCAATCTTATTGATATCTTTTCTGCTTGTTTCTTTGTTTTTAAGGTTTCGCGCTAGAGCAATAACGGACACCGACCATGGCGGCCAAAAATTTTGTCACCGAAAACAATTTTAGGGGCGAAGCTTCTTAAAACGGCACCCATTCGTTCCTCGTCGTAGTACGTAACATGTTTTACGCTTTGACCTGCAAGGTGGTGCCGGTGGGAGATTTCTCCTGTGCGTTGTTGGACAATAAAAAAATTCGCAGCATGCACGTTAACTAAAAGCCGAATTCCCTGTCTCTCATTCCCCATTAGCAGCAATTGGCATGTACATTGAGCACTATCTGACAAGAAAGGGTTGGTATATATTATACTCGCTTGGCGTAACCTCCTTGGTTTTAGAAACGTTTAGTGAGCGTTGGGCCGCAGTGCAATGATTTCATTGAACTAGTATATACCATGAACTCGAGGTGGTTAAATGTGGGAAGTAGACGGAAAGCGCACGCCGCAAGAAAGTGTGAGTGTGCCACCTCTCGTTTAGTCCTTGGAATGTCCGCTGGATGACGGCGCTTCTACATGGGGAATATATGATGCAAAGAAGCGAGATGGTGGTACTTGGAGTGTTGACTAGATGGATGAACGGACACACACACAGCTGCACGGACGGATGGATGCATGAACGGACGCAGGGATTGATGCATGGGCGGACGCAGGGAAGGACGCACGGATGGACGTGCGGAAGCACGAACGAACGCACGCACGGACGGGCGGACGAACGCACGGATGGTCACACAGACAGACGCATGGACGGACGGAAACAAAAACGAATGGACGCACGGATGCTTCACCCCACTCTCCATCATTCACCCCGTGGATATATTGCCATTTTTTGTATTCTGATAACAGCTTTCACTGCCAAAAAGCTTACCCCCATATTCAAAAACCAAACGTTTACTGGGAATTCCAACGTGGAACTTTCGTCGTTGTTCCTCTGCGTGTAATAGGAAATTTGGAAGACAATGCTCGCGACTGCTATTCAAGGTTATGCCAGGGTCACTTTGAAAAGTATGCATGTTATACTCGTGGCTGAGCGTTCGAATTATGCTGCTACTCGAATTAATGGAAATGATAATTTCTGTGTTTTAGGCAGGATTCACTATGCAACTCTTCACCATTCTTCGGAGAAGCCTGGCATCCGCTACACACTAGCAAACAATTTGGGGGAAGTTTTTCAGGTGACGCCGACAAACTAGCCTTAAGATGGGTATGCGCCACAGTTAATACATGATGGAGAACAAGCATTTGTAATGGGTTGGAGCTTGGGACGAACCACTCGTTATGCTATCCACATTGTGCCTGACTGCTCATTTGCTCTTGGAAGACGCTTTGTTAATCATAATAACTCAATTCCTTTCCCGACACCAAGCCTGCCTAAGGCAAGTTTGGAAGGGAGTTCCTAGCAGCAGCGTACACTCAGTGGTAGAGTACTACGCTGGCATAACTGGTTTGAATACCATTGTGTTCTTGGTGTTTTTATTTACTGAGTTCTTTTCCTTACTTTATGCAATAAGGGTTGTGGACGCCGGTGGCAGCAGACAACCATGGCGCCACGTGTGACGAGTGCTGTGATCCCATAACAGCTTTTGATTTGAAACGATGGTGTGAGTTCTTTCAACCTTGGAGAAAGTGCTGTGAAGAAGCAGAGTATTTTATTCTGCAAATTTAAAGAAATCCCGTGCAACAAAGTGGTAAAAAATGCTCAAAAGTAATGCATTCAACGTGGTTACTTCTGGTTAGAATGACCCCTGTAAGTAAAATATCCGCGATTGCTGCAACATTAGCATGTCTGTACGTTGGAACCGCGCCATCTCAGTTCCGTGAAAGGTAAGTTGTGCTGCTGTATAAAAAACAATTTTGAATTTGGGAAAAATCCTTTCCTGTAGAATCGGAGAAGTGGTTTTTGAGACCCTGTCTGATCATAAAAAGACAAACATGACGATAATTATATATCAGTAATGGAACGAAGCGGTGATAGTGCATCGCAAATGAACAATAATTACATGTGGCTAATAAAGAGAAAGGTGGTAAACACAAAAGTGACACTGTAAAGTGTTCATCAATCAAGCACATGCAAGCTACACACCGTAGGCATAAAAATCGAGCTTCTAGGACATCATAAATAAGATCCATGGAGTAGACACCACGTCTAATGCAGTGTAGCTGCGCGCATTCACTGCAAGTTTTCCCCTTTTGTATACAGTCGTGCGAATTCTACAATGCATTGCTAATACGGCACGTTTGAGGATAGCTTTCTTTTTTGTTCCTCTGCCAGCGGCCAAGCCCTGCAGAAAAGAGGCAAGGAATTATATCAGAAAAACGTAACAGGACAACACCAAAGCCGCATTTTTCTTCTCGTCAGGCACACAATTATTATTATTTCTTGCGCTAAAGAACAGACATGGTTTAGTTATTGAGCTTTGCCTATTATGACACGTTGTTTGCTCAGACCCTTAGGCATATGGTTATGTCATTTCAGTATCTAATTGCACAAATCAGTGGCGTTGAAAGCAGTTTCTTTTTAGGGGAGGAGAGTTCCACTATAGAGAATAAAAAAATCTGGTAATGCATATGCTGCGTTTACATTTTGTAAGTATGTGTATTCATTCGACACACCATGCATTCTTGCGTACATGCAGTTTTCAAAAACATGATCCTTTTCTTCATTGTCGTAACCTGGGCTTGGCTGTTCAGTAGTATTGTGAGCTGCATAGACACAGTATAGGTCTAAGCAATGTTTTACGCCTATATAGCCACAACACTACGCTCTTTGGGCCTAATTGAATTGTGTTTTGTTTTTTCTAAACTGCCTCTATTAGTGATCTGACTTAAGCTGAGGGAAAATGAAAAAAAGCACAGGAACACCTAACTTATCTTTTGTACAAACGATCATCCAACGGAGGTATGCTTCGCTGTTTATTTAGGCGAGGGTAGCGGAGATTCACCGGAAAGGAAGCCACTCAGATTGGATTGGATAAACTTTTATTTGGTCCTCCAAAACACAGAACACTGTGTTGCGGGCCGCTCCACAGCCGCCTCGACTGTGAATGCAATGCATCGAGAGTTTGCTATTACGTTTCCATTCCACTTGTTTGTCAAGCTTTCGCACCATGCTTTGACTGATGTGGTGTCTGAACTTCGCCGAAACACATGAAACCACTGGCGGTCGCAGTAAGACTTGGAGCACTCGCACGACAAGTATACGCACACCCAAATGCAGGTAATCTACTGGCTCATGCATAGAACACAACACATGACGGCCCTAGCAAGTGATAATCTTGACACCATGCCCGCACGTCCTGGTGCCACAGTAGCCTTTGCCAAACCGTTCGAAGACAACTCCGCAGTAAACGTATACCGTCACCGTCAAAACAACGCGGTTGTGGCAGCCTAATTGATCGAGAAACGCTGTCATTGCGAGACAAGCTCCTCTTTGGAGGCGATGTTGGCACATAAACTTCTTTCAAGAAACGATTCAGGGTAGCTCGACTGCTTCCTTGACAATCTTGAGGAAAACACTCGAGACTTTCTCAAGTCAAGAGTTTCAAGTGAGGGGTGATTTGTGGACGAGAAAACGCCACTCAAAGAGCGTTTCGATTGAAGGGTCGTGTCGAGGAGTGTTTTTCAACACGAGGTTAGATTTTTAGGCACATCCACAAAGATGCAGCTCAACCTCTGGGCTAATAGTGTGAAACCCTGGGCTCTTGTGCATTATTCTTAAGCATTACGTGCTGGGCAGCATGGAAAATACGTGCAATTTATATACAATTATATATACTCCTTGTGTGTCATGTATCTACTTCATTAAACATCTTCCTGTTTCAGATGTTCACGAAACATCTGAAATGTGCCATGGCTGGACAGGTTTTCTCATATGAGAATTAATTGTTAATGTAATACACCCTATTGAATATCCATCTTACGATTGTTTTACACTGCAAATAGGTATAAAATAAAGGCGAAACCCTTGATGCGTAAACAAATGCCGTACCTGCGTGTTTCCTACTGTACAGCTGTCTCGTCATCAAGGATTCATCATTCCACGCAGTCTGAGTTGTCTCATGTCCTTGCCGAATACAAGCGCGGTTTCATTTGATTGTACGCCTGTGTTGATCCTGTCTTCGCCAGTCACTGCTACCTATATATATATGTATATGGCACCCCCCTTCTACTTTCATTTCATTGGGCTTGGACACGGGTACCTGAAGCAAATTATGCGAAAACGTGTTCAACCTTTTCTCCCTTAGAAGACACTATCAATCGTCTCCTGCACGTGGCCAAGTTTTCTTCACAGGATCTCGTTCGTCTTCTTGTGTAAGTCACAATGGCCGACTGTTTTCTTCTGAAATGAGTATTCTCGCTGTACGGTCGTTAAAATTTACTGTAATGTCATTCGCACTTTGCATTGCGTCCGCAATATTTGAAAACATAATAGACAGCCTTTTACGTGGTCTGAAATAGGAAGACATGCTTGTGGTACGTACGTTATCGTTTGCTCCCCCGATTTTAATTTGCACCTATCTTGTCTGCGCAAGTTTAGACAGTACTTTACAAATGTGAGCATTCAACTAAACCTGACGAAGGAAGGGTCAATTCGAGGTTCGACAACGAAGCATATTTGGCCATATCATTTCAAAAACGGAATTCTTTCACACAGTGGCAAGCTTCGCTCTGTTGTCGAATTTCGAAAGCCAACTACACCTAAAAACTCACAGCGTATTCAGGGAGGGAATGATGATCAGTGGGGCGAAGCATCCGTCCGTCAGTCCGTCCGTGCTTTCATCCATGCATCCGTCCGTGCATCAGTACGTCCATCCATCCATGCGTCCATCTGTGTGTCTAGTTGTCTAATTGTGTCTCTGTCTGTCTTATACTGCCGGTTACGCTTGACGCAAGACTAGGTTAGACTAAGAGAAGCTTCGCCCCTAAACAATTACACCACCACCCATTAAAGAAACCTTGTGTACACGCGAAGCAGCGGGGAGATGGTTCGCTTGCGCTGGAGCAGGTGTACAGTATTGAGGGCTTCTACTGACGCTGGTGCTTGCGCTCATTGTGGAATTGCGCAGGAGAGAATGAGGCGCGCGCGATTCGTCATTTTATACCGTTGAAATACTGCGGCACCCCCCGCGGAGTATGCAGATGTCACAAGACCTGTCTTGCGCGCAGCTTCATTAACTCTATTAGTAAAGAGTTACAAGAGGGGAAAGAAGCGGAGGGGACGTACATGCACTATAGGTGTGAGGACAACTTTACTAGAATAAACTCAGTTTCAAAGGTCTGTATCTCCACCAGCAAAGAAGGATGAGCCAAACGGTGGTACCGAGAAATAGCGGCGCTGCAGTCAGATTTCGAGCTACTCTCGGTGCATCATGTGTACATCGGCGTACCATGGTGGTCCACCACGCTGTTGCGGTAGGCGGCTTTCTTGTTGTACTATTACCAAGCTTAATCATTTATCGTGCTTCCAGACGACATTCTCATGTCATATTCGTAGACTGCTTATGTGGATATGCACAAGGCCACCTGTTCGCAATGGATGGATGGATGGATGGATGGATATGGCTGTACCCTTTAGATCGGGCGGTGGCTAGCGCCACCAAGCCGTAATACCTAATGAACCAAAAACTATATTTATTTTTTTTCCTTAAATAGTGGGTTTGAGGATGCGTTTTTTGCAGTGAACAGTTTAATTTTCACTCGTGCCTTGACTTTAGCCACCAATCAGATAACCTTCTTCTAGTTAAGACTACCCGCTTAAAGTTTATTTTGCCCTCCCGGTCTCTAAACCCCAGTGCTTTGAAAAACTTTGCGCCATCATCCTGAACTGTAGGGTGAAGCCCTTTACAGAACATTATCAAGTGTTCGGCAGTTTCTTCTTCCTCTCCACACGCACTGCATACTGTGTCTACCCCTTCGTATTTGGCCCGATATGTCTTGGTTCGCAGTACTCCCGTCCTGGCCTCAAACAGTAGAGAACTACCCCGAGTATTATCATAGATCCTTTCCTTGGCAATTTCCTGCTTAAAAGTTCGATAGATCTCTGGTGCGGACTTCTTAATCATGCCCATTCTCCACAAGTCAGTCTCCGTTTTCTTCACTTTCTAATAGACTGTCGCGCCACCTAGCGGAATTCAGGAGCGTCTTCTCGAGTATTATCAGTAGGCACACGCCCCCTTGTTGTGCTGTGCTAGTCTCAGTGTTAACGCGTTTGCAAGAAACGAACACAGACCAGATTTTATGTTTAGTGCATCAGTGAATATACCGGACCGTCAATGACGCAATAAATCTGCTTCGTTCTTGCGAGACACGAAGTTTTCACAAAAACACGTAGAAATTCGCGCGATAGACTAAGCAGCTGACCTACGCGTCAGAGAGAAAACGACAGCGTTAAAGCATCGGATGACACCTTAGTTCGTCGAGTTGCTTAAGCAGTCGGTCTAATGCCAAATATGAAATGTCTCTATTCTATGCTGTACATGAATCTTGCCTTAAATCACCATCGTCTTGTCCGCTCGTCTATCATCTCTGCACAAAAGCAGCCGCGACCTGAAAAACGCGCTACCGAACAACCTTGGCGGCCCATGACCTTGGCGCATTACGCAACGGTGTCGACGGCGGCTCCAGTCGCAACAGTACCATATCAGCTTCGGGAGATTTCCTGCAGCCACGTTACAAAGTATAAATTGTTATCGTCTGACGCTTGTAGTTGAAACTCGCCTTCTTTTACATAGCGTTCGTCAGTACTTTTGTAGTGCATGAATCCCATTACATTCATTGCACGTGGAAAGTAGCGCAGGCTCACGACTTGCTATTCCAAACTTTGGCCAATGCTGCGTCGCTGCCTCGCAGCGCCGCTCATTTTTTACGTTCTTTGATAGATGACAGCACACTTCAAGCGATTCGCTTCTTGCCGGGTGTCTGAGTGAACTGTTCTCCGTGTCTGGATAAACGTCGTGAGTGACGGTGCGTTGGTGTTGTGTGGGGTGATTGACGCGTTGTTGGTGTAATCGAAGCCATTCGGCAGCGAGAATTTTTCAGATTACTTCCAGCAGTGGTGGTCAAAAAAATCGTCTTGACATCAATGATTTTTAACTGCCCCGCCGCGGTGGTCTAGTGGCTAAGGTACTCGGCTGCTGACCCACAGGTCGCGGAGTAGAATTCCGGCTGTGGCGGCTGCATTTCCGATGGAGGCGGAAATGTTGTAGGCCCGTGTGCTAAGATTTGGGTGCACGTTAAAGAACCTCAGGTGGTCGAAATTTACGGAGCCCTCCACTACGGCGTCTCTCATAACCATATGGTGGTTTTGGGACGTTTACCCAACAAATCAATCAAAGATTTTTAACTGGACGTTAAAATCAGCAAGAGTGACAGTGACGATAAACAATCAGTTGCTAACTCACGAGCAGTGAGTGACACTTCAAGTACGTTCGTGCGTTAATGTTTTTTTTTCACGCTCGCAAGTCACTTTGATTGTGATATTCGTATACTATCCTTCAGCAAGCTCAAAATAAAAGCATATTTTTCTTGTGCATTGCATTTAGCCCAATATTACAGCGGATATTACGGAGCGCCCCATACCGCTACACGCTCGAGCTCAACCAGCGAAGCAACGAAATGGTGCAGTTACGACTATAGTCCGCGCTTCTCTGCTAGTTTCTTCACTTCACCAGTACCATCAGAATGACGTTGTTGTTAGACAAATTTTCACACTTTCGATGCTGCGAAAAGCGTAAGCGTGTACTCATTTCGATATCCTTGTTGCGATCGTGCTGATGGAACCTACAACATTTGAGTGCATTAAATTGTGCACGGTAGAGTCTGATTATGGCAGCGACGCAAGCGCTACTTAATGGAAAGTCAAACGTTTGTGTTTCGTTGAAAACACAACTCTGTGGTGCTCACAGCGCAAGTAAAGACGACGGTGTAATTTGTTCGCACACCATATCGCTACGTTAAGCTTTCAGTTTCATGCAGCCGCGATGACGCACTACTCGCTATGGCCCACTACTGCGGCAAATTCCTCAGGCAGGCTCGGCACAAATTGTGTCGAACTGCCGTTCAGGTTATACGTCAATTCGAGTTCACGCAGTTTTCTGTAGCACGCGCTGGATTTCGGAACGCGTCGTTGACGCACGGTTGATCAGCTGACACCACCACTCTTCGCACTACGGCAAGAAATGAAGTAGCGAACAATTAGCAGTTGATATCATTTGGAAAAGTTCTTTAGCTGAATATATATTCATTCGACGATCAAGAGTTCATCCGGTGAAAGCGGCACGGGGCGTACGTGTGTGCGCCCTATCTTTGCCTATCACCGTGCTTGGTTTGATCATCCCGCGGCCATCTTGGATTGCATGGCGCGTCCCCTATAGGCCGTAGGCACTTCAAATATAGATTCGCCCGGATGCGTTTCCCTTTGCAAGTTGGCCTATAATTGATGTTCTGTCTTTATTTGAGTTGTCTGCATTGCATTTAACCTCAAGGTAGAGAGGTTCTACAAGAGTGAGCATATTCAGCGTATTATTAATGACGACCACTACCATTTTATGCAGAGCCGTCTTGCCTAGACGCAAAGCGGCCTAATACCTCTGTAAAAGCCCCAAACAAGTTGACTTGCTGGAATACAAAATGCTCCTGAAGAACAGTACTTATGTTTCCTAGTGGTTACAACAAAGACGTTCTCGTGAAAAAAAGTTTCTATGATTTACGCTGTACACCAGACGAGTCTTCGCGACGGTTATCACTCGAACGCGGAGTATACGAATCGTTCCAGCAGCTTCAATTTGTTTCTTGCATTTTAACTTTTAGGAACGCTCATAAATGCTTTTCTTGCAAAAAATATAATTCTCGCAACAATATGAAACATTACTACTATAGCCATCAGGTTTCCATCATGAGTGGTATAACCCAAAGATGCGGTGGCAACCACTCCAACCTTTCAAGCACAATCCGTAATAGGTCAACGACGATGGGGTTTTCGTGAAATGCCTCTAGGAAGCTTTCTCAATTATATAGTAGAAAGAAGGCTGCATAAGGTATGATATAAGCAGCCTTATTAAAAAAAGAACTCATTATAGTGAGTGCACTTTCGTGTGGTTTGGGCACGGCTGCCACAGGGGTATTTCTGAGAGAAGCTAGGCAGTCTTTGCACGTTGTCACTTAATGAATTTTTCTGCGAATGTGCCCACGGCTGCAGTACACTCAAGATGTGTTACTGATGTACAAAGCTGCACCAGGACGAATTGACACCGACATGTGGCACGCCCCATTACCAGCTGTAAGGGTGAGAAATGATAACGCTGCAATGGAGAAAATATGTGCTGCTGTAATACGGAAAAATTTTACAAAATATGGTCACTGGTAAAAGATGAACACTTATATACAATTGTGCTTGTTCATATAGAAAACGTATAATACAACAAAAATCGCCACGGCTTTGAACTTTGCATAGAAACTTTTACTTGTGCTAGGGGCTGTGCGAAGCCATTTTAAGTATGCCGCTTGCATGATTCACTTGGCTGTTTGCACGCAGAAGTTTCAACTGTGTCAGCAGCGAGTGAATTCCTTTCCTCTTATGGATTCCTTGTGGTAGAGCCCGAAGCATCTGAAATTGACGGAGTGTCTCCCGTTGCGCCCAGTACCTCGGTTGCATAGATAATACGCTCTTGTAGGCTACCATCTGGCTGTTGTGTGCGGTGTCGCAGCTTGTTGGTGTATGTCATAACACAATCCACGGCCGAATGACCGAAGCGTCGACAATTGTCACAGCGAGGAGTCCTGCAGTTTCGACGGATGTGTCCAACCTTACAGCACCGAAGGCAAAGTGATGGGCGGCCAGGTATCAGGACAAGGCTTTGCACTCCGCGGACAACAAGAATATGAGGAATATCAGCACCGCGAACTCCATCGTAAAAGGATAAAACAATAACCCTACTTAGCGTCCGCATTTGCTTCATGTCTGCTACTTTCCAGCTTTCTTGTAATATTGTCTTGACCTTGCCAAAGCCTCGCGAACACAGGCGTCCTCCAAGTGCTCAGGAAGCCACATAAGCTTCACTTCAATGGGTCAATAACGAGGCATCGACAACTTTCACGAAAAATTCTCCTCTTGGGACCAACTTTGTTTTTGTCAGCGCTGTCTTGCATGTGACCATCCAAACATGAGACATTTGAAATTGTCCTATGGAGCTTATTTTCTTCAATTCAAGCGTGTCCCGGAGACCATCTCTGAAATCTTGAACCCGGTAAGGGCAACCAGCTAAGTCCGCATGTAGAAAAACAGTCCACAACTACCTTACCGGTGGGAAGGCGAGGAAGTACAACATGGTAGTCATTGCCGCCGGCTGAAGCCCGAGCAGCACCTCGGCCCATGGCCGATAAATCCTTCGAAGCGTAGAACAGGAAAAACGCGATCGTTCAGAAGGTCGTCTTCGTCACACCGGCACTCGGGACGTGCTCGCAAATTTGCCATATGCGGGCTTGATGTCGGGATACGAATCTCGTTAATATGAGAGATGAAGCGTTTTAGAACAACAAAAGATCACCCAGTGGTCATACAATTCGATTAGTGTAACGAATCGGTCGCCCGATGCTCTAGCCAACTACTAAAACTTGTTCTCGATCACCTAATAACAGTGGCGCATACCCTCTTACGAGGTGTGATGAGTGAAGAAAACGACAACGACGGAAGTGCGGGGCAAGGCGCGTGTAATGTGCGCGTGAGTGTCAGTGAATCAGCTGATGACCTGTGGTGGCCCATAGAGGTGGCGTGCCACGATTGGGCCACGGGCGACCATCACGTGGCAGTGGGCTTTGTGGCTGGGGACGAGCCGAAGCAGCGGCAGACGGGATGCAGCGGGCCGAAGCGTCGGACGCAGGCGAGCCAGGTTCCGGCCAGGGAACGCGGCCGTCCACGCTGCTGCCGTCCAACCACCAGCTGGGGCAGCATTGCCGGCACGAGTACTGCATCTCGGGGCGCGGCCTGGCCTGCTGTTCTCTTCCTTGCCGAGGGCATCGCGGATCTCGGCGAGGCGTCTCCACGGTCAGCCGTTCGACACAGCGATGAACGTGGCCTGGCTAATGGTCACGGTTGCGTCGAGCATCGCGTCTCGGCGCACGCTCTTCGCTGGACGGGCTGGCCATTCCCCGCATGGAGCATCGCGTCTCCGATGCGGGTTGACTGCTCAGTAGTCGCACCCATGCCATCAAGCGCCGGTGTCACCAGAGTGTCGCACATCGGCAAGGGACGAGCGAGACGTTCTGCCGGGTGAGACGCGGGCGTGTGCACGGAGGACCACGGAGCCGGGCGAGGTCCAGGGTGGCCGAGGATCGAGGTGCTAGGGGAGTTGCTGGCTGAATCAAGGATCGCCGAACGGTGCCGAGCCGTACCGAGCGACGCGCCAGATTCGGACGTGGGCCGCGAGCTCATGAGCTGTGCACCCCAGAGTACCTAGCGGTGCCCTGGCCAAGGCGAGGAACGCCAGTGACTGAGCTGCCGCACCGCAGCTGTGGCGAGCAGCATTTCAGCATGGCACAGACAGTGTTGTGCTGAAAGTGAGTGAAAGTTAAAGCATTGCAAGTGAGAGACGGGAGACAGCGGGCCGAAGCGTCGGACGCAGGTGATCCAGGTTCCGGCCAGGGAACGCGGCCGTCCACGCTGCTGCCGTCCAACCACCAGCTGTGGTAGCATTGGCGGCACGAGTACTGCATCTCGGGGCGCGGCCTGGCCTGCTGTTCTCTTCCTTGCCGAGGGCATCGCGGATCTCGGCGAGGCGTCTCCACGGTCAGCCGTTCGACACAGTGATGAACGTGGCTGGCTAATGGTCACGGTTGCGTCGAGCATCACGTCTCGGCGCACGCTCTTCGCTGGACGGGCTGGCCATTCCCCGCATGGAGCATCGCGTCTCCGATGCGGGTTGACTGCTCAGTTGTCGCACCCATGCCATCAAGCGCCGGTGTCACCAGAGTGTCGCACATCGGCAAGGGACGAGAGAGACGTTCTGCCGGGCGAGACGCGGGCGTGTGCACGGAGGACCATGGAGCCGGGCGAGGTACAGGGTGGCCGAGGATCGAGGGGCCAGGGGAGTTGCTGGCTGAATCGAGGATCGCCAGCGGTGCCGAGCCGTACCAAGAAACGTGTGAAAAAGAGCTCGAGGGTGGAGGCCAGGAAGGCAGAGAAAGCGGTGCGCCGCTCGAGAGGACGAGTTCCTGGCAGCGTTCCTGAGCCGGACGTGAGACCCGTACGTGTCGGCCAGGTCAAGCTCCGGTGTGTTTGTTCAAGGTCCAAGGCCGAGACCAGCCGAACGGCTCCTGCCTGGGTGCAGTGGCCGGGAGCAGGTTCGTGGGCGAGGCCTACCGGGTGTGGTCCTCGTGAGCCTTGGCCTGATCCTGGACCTCCGGTGTTGCGACCCTGACTGCTGGGTTGGCCGCGATGTCCGACTCAACGGTGCTGCACACGGTAGCGTATCCGTGCGCCGTCAGCCGTTCCCCCCCATGCCATGCAATAAAAAGTTTTTAATCCTTTCTCGTCCGCTATCAACAAACATAATGACGAACGTTCCTTAACCATCACAACACGAGGTAATTCTTCATCGTCGTCAGCCACTACATGAACATTTGACGCAAAAGCTCTTGCAATTGTCAAGCGAATACCACGCTTCTCAGAAGAATGACGAAGGATAGCACAGCGAATGCAGCCCTACTACTTAGAAATCACTATTAATAACCCGTAGTGGATACCCAGCAAGTGCGCTTTCAGCATTTACCCATTGAATGTTTAGAAAACGCTCTGAAAGACCGCGCTTCTAGTTTCCCTGTGGCTGTGCTGCGCCTTCCGCGCAGGCCTGGTGTTTTTTAAAGACAATAGTCTTTCTTAGGGACCTATGACAAAAAATTTGGTGTGTCTGTCTGTACATTTGTCTGTTTGCTCGTTCTTAACGCTACTGCAAACGACAACAAACAATACTCTAAACGGCGGATCCCATCAGAAGCGCCCACCAATATTGATCAAGGTTTAGCGTTCATACTTGTGCAATTGTCAATTCAAAAGCGAATATTACACATATCTGATGCACCCCAACAACGCGTTTATATTCTGTATGCGTGCCTTGATACTAGGAAAGGCATACATAAGTAATTCTAGGGAACATAGCGTTTATTACACTGCGCTGATGAAGCAACACTTGCATGAAAACGCAAATGTTTTCAACGCTTTGCTAAGAAGAGATGGTGGCGGTACCTACCCGTCACCTTGCGTTCTACACCTCCCAAGTAACTGCCAGAAAACGCTCATGTCTCACGTGTGACATGACTCGATGCGCTCGCTCGCCTCCACGGCACGCTCAAGACACTCTGACGCAGCACCTGCAGAATACCATTCACCGATTTTCTTGCCGAGAACATCAAATAAACGTTTTGTTCTGTCTCTCCATGCACAACTTTCGTCTTTTGACGACATTTGCAGTGTAGCATGCAGATACGAGCCAATTTTTTAAATGCGAAGCATTTCTTTGCGAACTTCGGCGACTTTGAGCGTATCTATCTATCTATCTATCTATCTATCTATCTAGCTATCTATCTATCTATCTATCTATCTATCTAGCCGCCTACGACATTTAGCTCTCCTGGCCGTGTCGACAATGGTATCGATACCAAACTTGGTATGGCATAACAAGACTGTATGAAAAAAATATTTAACTAGTCATAACATGAAAATCATGACATGTATGTCATGGATGTCATGATTTAAATGTCATAGTCTTGCAGCTCTTGCCGTGGTTTCGTTCACATGGCCTGTTCCAAACTGGTATGGTATGGTATGATTACATGGTGAACACAAGCGGCAGACCCTAACATGAAAACCATGACATGCGTGTAATGTAACAACACGACTACATGCCACGCTCATGATGCGCTTGTGGCCGTTTCCATAGCGTCACATGTACCAAATTTGGTATTAGAGTACGTGAATGGATGACAAAGGTATGTGACTGATGGAAACATGATGATCATGAGATGCGTGTCATGTAACAACATGACTACATGCTACGCTCATGATGCGCTCGCGGCCGTTTTGCTAGATTCACATTTACAAGCTCTGTATTACGCGACGCCAATGAACGACATAGGTAAATCACACATCCAAACATGATAATCACGACATGCGTGTCATGTAACAACATGACTACATGCCACACTCACGGCCTGATGTGCTCGCAGCACGTTTCTCTAGCTTCACAATGCCAAATTTGGTCTTACGTGACGTCAATGGATGACGAAGGTATGAGACTGGCGCAAACATGATAATCATGAGACGCGTGTCAAGTGAGAACATGACTACATTCCACAGTCAAGGCGCCAATACATTTCAACGTGACGTGGTGCGCATGCTTGCCGGCGTTCATTTCGTTGCGTCACGCCAGCGTTGCCGCGCGCCGCGCTGCGTTTCTCAGATGCATGCGCGTTTCAGTGCGTCCGGCGTCTCTCTGTCACGAGAAGAGGGAGACGCAGTGTTGTCTGAGTAACGCATCGGCGTGAAATGCAGCATGTCGCATTGCGCGCGAGTTGACATCGGGCCGCGCCGGCGGACGCTGGTCGCGCCTGGCGTCAGAGTATAGAGTGCTCGCGTTTTGCTAACGTTGCATCACTGTGCCCAGTGTGCGCGCGCGTCAACGCTACATAGGAGTATTTTGGGCCCTTCATAATGCGCTGAAGGTTGTTTTGCTAGCTCCAAGTATACTAAATTTGATGTTACGTGACGTTGTTGGTTGACGAATTATATGACTGGTGCAAACATAATCTTGACACGCGTGTCATGTAAGAACATGACAACATACCACGCTCATAGCGTGATCACAGCCGTTTCGCTAGCTCCACATATAATAAATTTGGTATCACGTGACATGAAGAGATCACGAAAGTAAACGACACATCCAAACATAATAATTACGGCACGGAAGCCAACACGCCATCATTTACCTCCACCTCGTAATGTCGTGCTGATTCTAAAGTGACATATCAAAATTTCTGATTCGTGCTTCACATATCATCGATTCCCACTGTACGTGAGATGTGCCAATTTTTTCTTTAGGTTATTTACACTAGTCATATAAGAATAATCAGAATAAATAAATATAAGCGCTCGGATTCATACTGACTCTGTTAGGTCGGTTAGAACGCGTTCAGGAGGATCGCAGACGGAACGAGCATACTTTAATTTGTGCCAGATGAGAGTTCTATAAGCTAGTAATTTCAACATAGGGGAGGCAGGTGTTAAGATTTTGCTTAAGATAAAGTATGGTTAACGACATTAGTAATATTGGCTATGTGGGTGGCCCAGGTTAGGTTGTTATGGAGAGTAATAGCTAAGTATTTAGCACTAGGCTTTGAGGAAATGACGCTGCCTTTAAAAGAAGATTTGAATGCCGTGTAGACATGCAGTATGTTAGACGAAGCTAAGGATGTTTTGTTAGCGTTCACCACCATTAACCAATCACTACATCATTTATCTAACTTTAGTAAGTTGTTTTGAAATGCCAGGTTGTCGGTGATGTGGATGATCGGGCGATAAATGGCGCAGTCATCGGCAAATAGGCGTATATTTGAAGAAGTGTTACTGGGAGGACCGTTGATGTAAATGCGAAAAAGAAGTGGACCCAATACAGTGCCTTGTGGCACACCTAATAAGACAGAGGATGAAGTCAGGGGATGAATACGGGGGATGATGTTGAGAAGTTGAACTTGCAAAGAAGACATCTTCGTGTTACCCGGCTCCTGGGCAACATAGTACCCTAGGTGCTTTTTATTTTAACTCTTATCGTGGACAAGGACGTAATTGTTCGCAGGAAATGGAGCTCCACGAAAAGTTATATAATTTTATTGCTCTGTTTTCTTTTTTGTCCGCGAATCTCTCCTTGTCCCTGTGCAGATATACTTCCATGTACCATTACGTCAATCGGGATTTATATTTTCCTAAACTTCTAGATACCAATCAATTGCGCAAGGATCTACATCAATGAAGCCTTTAAAGTTGACAAGAGATTGGAAGCTCGAAAGTTATGGGCATGTTTGTTGCTTGCCTCTTGGTCTTTTTTTGCCACAGTTTTTTTTCTCCTTCTTGCATTGTTTTGAGTGAGACGATGATGTTCGTTCGGACGGGATCTTTTTGTTGCGTAATTTTTTCGGCCACAAGAGCAAGGTGGCTGGATGGATCATATTCTTTTATTTGATTCACCTTCATTTTGTGATTTCCCTGGCCTAGATTGTCACATTTAATTGATAGTTGCAATAAGCCATGTATTTACGTTTTTGTACCTGTTTGACGACGTGCTGTAAAACCAGATTTCAACAGCGTTTGCAAATACATTTAAAAAGTTTTTTTCTGCTTATTTGCCTTGTTTATTCGAAATGAAATAATTTTCTTAGTTGTAACCTGCTGGCGTCACATACTTCTTTAAGACAGTAGATTACGGTACACCCAGCGTCCGCCGTCATAAACGTTAGTGCAGCTGACAGGCATTTATGAAGCCAGGTTTTAAATGTGTCTGCATAAATATCCAAGACAAAAGATGAACACAAATAAATAGTAATGAGCACCGAGAACTAAGCACCAGAATAGCCACTGCCATAGCTCTGTTTCCAGAGCCCAATACCAGGAGGTCAAGATGCGTTTCTGGGCTTGGTCTACGTTGGTGAAAACTTCTTCGCTACCACGTATGTATGTGTTTTGCACCGTTTTGTTTCAGTGACAGCTGCGCAACGCATCCAATAATAAATGCTATCAACAATACTATCATAATATATTTGTTTGCATTGAGTTTGCATAATGTATTTTGATGCATGGAATCACACCAACATCTAACATGACATATGGAACAGTAAGCAACTCATTTCACAGTGAAGACTGGTGCGCAACTATACTCTTTCTCTTGGCGTATTTCAGCTGAAGCGGGATCAACTTTCAAGGAACACAAAAAAATAAAGTTTGACATAATAAAACTTGAATTTCTAGGACACTAACAAAAGGAAGCAGTGACGTACTTCATCGATGGTGATTCTAGTTACTGATAATATGCAAGAAGAAAAATGAACTCAAACAGAAAAACCGTGCCCCTGAAATCTTTATGGTATGCAAGTTTACACGGAGTGCGCGCGAGCACATTCCTTTTTGGGAAAGCACTGAAAGAAATGTCAATAATAAAAATATCAAAGCTTCGCACGTGGGAGATCGGGGTTTCTATGGTCACATAAAAATGCAGGCAAGCTTTACACTGACTCCGTAAAAATACAGAGCGTACTCGTGTCGTTGTATGCGCAACGCGTAATCCAGCTGATACCCTGTGTTGGTCCTGCCCACTGGTCTATTGTGGCCACGAGCGATGTGGTATGCACACTCTTTTTCTTTACTGTAATATACCTTCCCGTCCTGATGTCGGCCATTCCTTCATTTATGACCACGAGCTAGAGCGCTGGCCGGGAGCCTCAAAAAGGCAGTGGTATAGCGCAAAAGCATGTCGTGGAGAAGGGGTCGCGGAGGAAGAGAGTATCTTTCGTGAGCCCCTTGATGGATAGCGTCTGCGGCCGCAGCATATCCTCGCTACAGCTCCCAGGACACGACCTGGCCGGGACTTGCCACTGCAGTGCCATGGCCCACCGGCTAAGAGGGTGGCTGCTGCTGCGGCGACATCCCGCGGTCGCGCTCCTAATTGATCGTCGGCACGCGCTGCTGTTACCCTGAGAGAGCACAGAGAGCCCCGCTAAGTAATGCCTTCGCGCCTCCTCTGTTGTCTTCCATGTCGGCGTTTTTTTACCTTCGATGCGCTTCCGTCAATGGAGGGCTCGTGTGCAATATAAATATCTTTGATACATTGTGTACCCATTGCACGTAACTTCGACTGCCTGCCCGTAGAAGGTTGTTTCGAAGTTAGCGCTTACAATATACACGCGGTGGCAGGACAGCCATTTTTGTTTAACCTATTCGCCCAGATTTTACTGCTCACAGTGACGTGATAAACATGGTTCAGGTAGCATGTGCAATATTTCCATTAATACAAAAGTCGACGGCACACTCACATATCAATAAAAAACTATGCGCATAAATTAATGACGAAGAATTTCGATATACTGATAGAATCATAGAAGTCGGGGCATACAGGGCAAAATCACGGTATACAAGCAGCACGCAACTAGGCCTGAAACTAGGAAATGTCTCGCCTAATTTTCATGTAGCGAGGTGTAAGCGTTGTAGCTTTGAATTGTAGCTTTAAGCTGTGAAGTTATCTACCAAAATTACTTCACTTAAAAAATAGTAGAAAGAAGCAAACTTGAAAACATGAAAACAGTAATGGGCAAATGTTGGGTATATCTGCATGAAACCGCTGAGCTTCCGACCTCCCATTCCTGTGTTTAGCTTTCGATTCCTCCTAGTTTATGTTTTCTTTTATGAAAACGTCCGCTCGCGAATCAGTGTTTATTTTTTCTCCTTTTCTTGCTGAGAAAAAGATGGCGCGTAATGATCACATCGTAAAAATGCTCCTATAATGGACGCACGTGTAATGCGAAAGTCTCTGGAAACAACGCCAGCATAAACTTAAAGAAAGTTCATCTATCTTGTTTCTGCACAAACACAGGCAATTGATTGATTGATTTGTGGGGTTGTACGTCCCAAAACCACCATATGATTATGAGAGACGCCGTAGTGGAGGGCTCCGGAAATTTAGACCACCTGGGGTTCTTTAACGTGCACCCAAATCTGAGTACACGGGCCTACAACATTTCCGCCTCCATCGGAAATGCAGCCGCCACAGCCGGGATTCCATCCCGCGACCTGCGGGTCAGCAGCCGAGTACCTTAACCACTAGACCACCGTTGCGGGGCACAAACACAGGCAAGAAAAACAAATCAGCGATGGCGAAAAGTAGCGTGTTGTTATGGCTACCGTGAACAAGTAAGCAGAGGCTGATTATTCAAACCACACGCCGTAGAAGTATTCTAGACTCTGGCTGCAGGCCCATATAATCAGTTACATACAGGAAAAGATCTGGTAGCATGCTGTGAATGTGAGAAAGTGGCCCCACTTTGTTAAACGCCCCGAGAATGTTTGAGTTCGCATATACTCATAAACATGCTTCCAAAGTTTCAGTCTTTTCTATATTGTTTTGCCTTCTTATTACCGTAGTTTTCCACCTGTTTCTTTTTATTGTGCTCTTTATAGTTTTGTACATGTATCCATGACTGTCTAACGGTGTTGGGTTTCCAACTTTCTGTAACTAATATAAACACAGCATGATTGTTAGCGGCGTGTTTTTCATCTAGATCACGCAAAATAATCAGCTATGCATTAACTTTTCAAAACGCACCTTATTACCATCACGTCGTGCTTCTCGTTTGTGCGTCAACACATAAATAAGGTGGATAAACGCAAGCTGCATACTACGTTCGAATGGAGTCCGAAAAATATTCCTCATGAACTCTAGACGAGCCTAAAGGTCGTTGCATTAATGATTAAAAAAACTTAAACGGGAGCGAAAAGCACTTTTTTGGCAAATTTGTCATACCACTAATCGCATGAATCCGATGGTGCATCGAAATCAGTGGAGGTATTTCTATGCTCGTCAACGGAATTTATACCCTGTGTGCTAAACAGAAGCTAACCTACAATGTGTACTGGTGTTTGACCTCGCACTTAGAAATGAGGATCACTGTATATGAGGACAAAACGAGCTTCCTTATCAAACAATTAATGTACGTTTGTATGGCAGCACAAACTTTGTGAACTCTTTTTCTATACAGCAAAATGGAGCCTTACTCCCTCGGAATGCAATGTCTTTCGTTGGTTGGTTGGTTGCGAAACTTTATTGAGGTCCTGCAAGGCGCGCGTCAGCGCGCAGCGGCCGACTCCCACGTCGGGACCGTTAGGCCAAGCCTATCGGCCGCTCCGCGGGCCTGCTGGACAGCCCAAAGTTGGTCGGCCAGGAAGGAGCTGCGTAGGGCCGCCTCCCACCTGACCGATGTAGTGTTGGGGTTAGTGTACATTGCCTTGCACTCCCAGAGCATGTGCGCCAGCGTGGATACATCCCCACAAACGGGGCAAGCGTCATTGGGAAACACGTCAGGATAAATAGCGTGAAGGGATCTCAGGTTAGGGTACGTGTCGATCTGCAGTAGTCTGAGCGTAAGGGCCTGTGGCCTATTAAGATTTGGATGAGGGAGTGGATATAGTCTCCGCGCGAGGTAAAAATATTTTGCTATTTCGTTGTACGTGGCAGGCGCGTCCCTGTTTTCCGCAACCCTGTTGGCCCCGAATCGTTGCCCGGAACCCGTGCGGTCGGTTGGTGCGCGCGCGGCCTCGTGGGCAGACTCGTTGAGGTTGGGAGGAGCGCCTTGGACCTGTCCAACATGTGCCGGAAACCAAATCAGTACGTGGTGCTTGATGCCGTCGCGGCCACCACTTTGGAGCACGCGCAGGGCTTTCTTGAAGATGACACCGCGCTCGAAAGCGCGAATAGCTGACCTAGAGTCACTATAGATGACCTCCCTTTCACCTTCCTGGATGGCCAGAGCGATAGCCACTTGCTCGGCGATCGTCGGATCGTCAGTGTGAACCGATGCGCAGTTGGTGATTTGTTGTTTGGAGTCGACGACGACTGCGGAGAAGGCGCGGCTCCCACGGTACGCTGCCGCGTCGACAAAGCTGACGCCGTGCTCCTCACTGTGAATCTGCTTGAGAAGAGTGGCAGCTCTAGCCCGTCGCCTACCACGATTGTGCTCGGAATGGACATTCCTCGGTATCGATGCCACGGTGATGAGGTCACGAATCTCGCGGGGCACCTGTCTCATCTTCTCGTCCACTTCAGCCGGAGAGTGACCGAGCTCTCGGATGTCTTTCGTGTCCTGAATTATTAAGGAGCATTCGTACTGAAGTTATAAACATGAAAATTTCGATGTGCGCTTGATGATACAACCATAGATTGCGTTTGTTTGTTTAGCGAAACTCGTAGTGAGTGAACACAACGTTCACTTTGCGACTTGAACATTGGTCAGAGGCACGGATACAGGTCGGAGGCTGATCGACAGTAAGCCGCACAGGAGAAAGTTCATTTTATATTCTAAGTTGAACCAGATAGGACGAGAGCTTGTACGAGGTCATGCAAATATTTGCTGAACAAGTCATTATTACTGAATACCTAAAAGATGCTAACGTAAATTACATGATCGGCAAGTATAATATTCAGCCTATACACACCTTGCTTAGATAAAACATAACAGACGTTTTCCTCGAAAGTGCAATGAACGATGTATTTTTATGGCTTGAATACTAATTAAGTGTTTAAAATATGTGTGCCTGGCGCTCTACATTCTGTGGAAAACAGGAGAGGCGGGGTGATGTACGATGTGAAGTTCCGGCTGCACTGGAGGGCGCCCAAAATAAAAGCAGTTCTGCACTGTCCTTCTGCTCATGGGGTCCAACTACTTTTGTAATCAAATCCCTCTAGCAGAAACTGCCAGCCTTGCAGTATTGAAATGACTCATAAACCAAAAGCATTAAGCAGTGGACAGCACTACCGCGTATGCAAAAGGGAGGCAGCATGACGTGGCGCAGCCAGCTTTGGCATGCCAAGCTGTTATGGAACCAGTAGAGTCAGCCCAACACGTGACATTTTCGACAAAATCACGCCAGTATCGATTGTTGCCGACATTTTGAAGCATGACACTCGGTAGCTTTTAATATAAACGTGACTTCCACACAGAGGGGCCGATTCTCGCAGGAAATTCAAAAACGAAACATCACTGAGAGTACTAAAACCCACCGCACGCTCTGACGTTTTGATCGCCTGTTGGGCCGATGCGGTGGGTTGCAGTCGTGTGACATTATGTTCCCTTCTTTCTTTTTTTCCTCCTTCATACCTGTTTGTCACCTTCATTCGATTACTGTTGTGAGTAGGCTCCTGCAAATGAAGAGTCCTATACAGGGTTGCTTTTGGTGGCTACTTCTAGCCAATATGGCTTTTTAAGTTCCCGTCTGGCCACTAAAACTTCTGGTTGGTGGCATGCCTACGTTTATTTTAATTTAGACATTCGTTTTGGCACGTTTGTGAGCGAATATTTTCTTATTTGCATGTAACAAGACAAGCTAATCTAAAGACCCCTCATTGTTCTTAACATTTTTTTCGTGTCAGTCTCTCTGCGTGAATGTCCTCGCCCCAACAGCACGATGGCGCGCATCGTGGTGCTCAAACGCAGCGCACGGCATGCCTGCAACAACGGAGTGACGAAGTCGCGCGCTTGTTAGCAAGAGTGTGGCTAGCTCACTGTCCGCTATTTGTTCTGACATAAAATTTTAATGCTTATTGATCCATGCATGTTCTCGTGCTTATTTAGCAAAAAGCAAATATCCGCACTAAATGAAACTTGGCCTAATTATGGTGAGTGCAAGGCTGGGTAATACAGCAATATAAAAATATGGTGATAGTATTTCAGAGATCTGAGTATTTGCCTTTCCGCATCGAGATACAGTTGAAACGCGTATTTTTTTTCTCAATAGGGAAGTGGTTTTACGATGTGTCAGTTGTATTGCGCTACCGTGCGAGACACAGATCTATATCTCGTTACTTTTTTTACCGGAATGAACTCAAGTCACGAGGAAAGAATTTTTATTTCAAGTTTGTGTTAAAAAAGCAAAGGCGCTCACCTGTTGACGAGAGCGCGGTGACGGTTTACCACAGGCACAAAATGACCTATATGGCAAAGCACTCTATGCCACGCACGGCAGAACCATGGAGCCTGATCAACCCCTGCCGAAGAAAGTCACCGTCTTGTCTGTTTCTCAAGACCAATGCTGTGGATTTTTTCGGCACTGCCAGCCAGCTATTCATAACCCCCATGTGGATACCGTCTTTAAACTTAGCCTTCGCGCACACTGCGGCACTTCTAAAAGTATTTCCCATAGGTCGGGCGGACGTGACGTGAGTGAGTAGTTGTTGTCTTTGTCGCACTTTCAGCCACTTCTCCGGTATGTCAGGGTGCATTCCGACTTGGCTTCTTTGCGTGAAATGGCCTTTTGTGGTACCAGCCTCCTGCACCATTAGAGCTGTGTAGTGACCTGTTAGGGCTTGCTGAAGTGGGCACGGGTAGTATACACCAGAACACAGCAAGCTCAGTGTGTGCTGCCATATTAAAAAGGCGTCGCGCCATCTGTTTCAAGCACGGAGAAACAATACCCATGCACTGCCACGCGAGCAGGTGCTCCGCAAACCAAACGCGAAACAGCCCAACCCGAGTGTGCCTGTAAGAATGTTTCGTGCTCTTCCACTCCTGAAATTTCGAGCTAATTTCGTGTGATACGTCGAGGAGACCTTTCTTGACAGTCCGGAATGTCTGCAGCACGTGCATTTCAGACTATGGAAGCACCTTCATCAGGTACGTACAATTGCAATTGAAAGAAACGAGAACTACTGATAGCGTTGCTTTCGACTAAGTTGCACTGCGACGGGCCTTTGTTGTGGTAAGGCAGAGTTTATGCTGCAAGTCGGCGTCAACGTAGAGCTAGAATCTCACTTCAGCTTGCGCTCAACCACTGCATGTGTTCATCATTTGCCCCTCATGCCGGGAACTCGGAATACACATGCGTTTCGAAAGTGCCAACCAGAACAAGATTTCGAAATGCTACGGTGACGCCGACCGAAAGCACAGATTTGCCTAGTGAGTCAAGGCATGCCGCAGTTTGACTGAGTCGAAAGCTATGCTTTTCGCGTCATTCACGTCTATTTGCAATGGTATAGTACGTCCTTACTGTTGTATAATAAGGGTGCTCGCTTCCACGCGTGAGTTGAAATATACCCTATTACTGGCATGCAGCCTGCGAAAGAATAGGGCAATGATTTACAGGAATACTGCATGCAAATTGCTGCTGTAAAGCCGAACAGCTGCCGTCGCACTTGTGTAAACGAAATAATTATATTAACTCGTACACTTTTACTGGACCCGTAGTGTTTCTTGCCGATTGTAATTATATCCATGGGCGGCGGAGCTCGGCGTTTTTTCTTGTGTATGAAAATCTGTGCAATTGGAGAACAACACACCAGCACAATTGCCGCATCGTGTTGGGATTTTCACGAACAGTGTTGAGTAACATCTTACTGTTGCGCTGGTTGTTTGTGCATCTGAAGACGGCGCAGTGGTACACAGATGACTTCTTATAAGCTGGTGCAGCATGAACAGGTGCTTTTGTCACATTGTAAAGTTTCAGAGCCACTGCTTGCCATGCTATCGAGGCACGCCTTGGCTGTTCAAAACTAATTCTGGCGCCCCTGGGAACGAGGGTATACCTTTGAAAGCACCTGGGTGCGAGATAGGCATGCTCTCGTCTATAGGTGCTGGTGTTAGCGTAAGTCAAATTTTGACAGAGCTTTGGACGTTTTGTGTCAGTAGTGACATTTTTGGCCCAGGCGACCAGTGCTAAGTGTATTACCTAATAGTTTTTTATAAGTGACAAAACATGCCGCCTTGCTGGACTGTCCACGGGAGTACAAAGGCTGACGCTACAGCATTGACTACGAATTTCGGAGGGAGGGGGGCGGGGCTATCAAGCTTCTTTAGCGCCACTCAGAGCAGATCATCGCAATGCCCAGTGAGTCGTCTGTGAAATGAAGAATTCTCCCGGTTCCCACTTTCTATATTGAAGGAGCTGGCAGGAGACGCCTAGAAGAGGTGAAAGCCTCTCACCCCAAAAGAACGAGATTTTAGGAAACCAATGTCTGAACAATGTCGTGCTGGCATAATGTGCTCCACAGTGCGTAGAGAACCAAGTGGAATCAGCAGCTATATGGCTCGGGGCACCGGCGAAACGCGCCAGGCGGCTTTCCAGGGGCTCTCTTCGAACGTATTGAAGCAATTTCTTTCTTTTAATAAGGGACACCGAAACGGCCATGTGGTCTCGGCCAAGTCATTTTCTAGGTAGCTATTCAGCCTTACAGTCAGTGGCCTTTTGCCACCCAAAACGTAGGCGCGTGAGGTTTTCGGGTGTCACACCCTTTAAAATGATAACCACTCGATGAGCTATCGTCGCCACACCAGCCACAATGAAGTAGCGCTCTTTGCGGGGGAGATGGTCCTCTTCTGGCCACACTTGGTCGAGCCGTCTCAACTTTTAAGTGGCGTCTTGTTGTACAGTCGATTGGTTGAGCTTTCGAGTCACAACTGATTCACACGAGCTGCAGTATTTCGAAGGACGATGATGGGCAAGGCACCACTGAAGCACACGTCACCCGACCTAGAAATGGCGAATGGTGAAAGCCGTGCTGCCCGTTGTATACAGGGTGGCACGTGCTTTGAACCAGCAGAGGACAGATGTTATGCTATAGTGCTCCAAGGAGAATGCAAACTCTCGTAAGGTAGAACCGCGGACATCAGCGTCAAACTTTAAGGTGCAGCTGAGTGTAAGGAACGTGTGTTGTTAGTAGTCGTGGCGTGGACGAAGGGAGCAGACTGTAGGTTCAAGACAAAACTATTTATTTGTCCAAACTCGTGGCCGGAGAATGGAAAGTCCAATTATAGTCATACACAATGGCACTGATAGCAGTGAACTGAGCGTCAGCAGTCGATAATCGTTGTGGCGCACCGTGTTTTATACCTCGCCCATCGAACCTTTGAGCCTTATCACTGATGATCGCGTAAGCTCTGGAATAAATTTGAGTTTTTGTGTCGATGCGCAATCTTAAAGAAATCATCTTCAATAAACGCGAAGGTTGTCTCCCACTGAGGCGTTATCTAAGGCGATCATATTTAAGTCTTTGTGCGTGTGAACTAAGCACATCAAAGTTCACTCGTGGCAATGTTCCTCTCTGAAAAGCATCGTACCGATGCTTAAAACAAAACATGGACAAAATGCATGCAAGATCTCGCCACAAACAAGAAAGTACAATAAAGAAAATCACCTAAAAGAAACGCGAAGGTTATCGAACACTGAGGCGCGATCTGCGCCGAGTATTGCTCAGTCTTTCTTGGTTTAAACCGAGCACACCAAAATAATAGTCATGACAGAATTTTTTATCTCCGTTGGTGTAGCTGTGAATTAGACGTTTGATCGGGCTCACATACGTTTCATTTATTCCTTGAGGGTACATGCAAGTGGTGTATCAGAATATGAGCTGGACTTTAAGAAGCCAGAATGTCCATGCTGTTTTTGTTTTAAATAAATTGTTGGCAAGTTTGCAAGTGAATACATTGTCGCTGTGTTCAGCAAATAATTCTTTTCCACGGAAAGAGAAATAGGAAGAAAATGCCAAATTTACCACCTTGGTTTTATACATGCGAACATAAGTACGAATAATATTAAACTCCACGCACTACATGTACTTTTCTAAATACGTATAAATAGCTAATAGAAGGAAAAAACAAGTTTTAATTCTAATACGCGCATATATCACACCGCTGCTATAACAGTTTAAAGGGCCGAAGAAACTGTGTAAATACGCACAGTTTGCAGAGTTTATAGATTGCTTTTACTTCTGTTTTTTTTCTCAGTCCCCCAGCACTACCTTTGACGTTCAGGGTATCAAAATGAAATGACACAAGTTCTTCCCAAAGCATACAGTTCATTTCTGCACACTTTTTTGTGAGATTGAAAAGAGATTCTGGTGGTAAGCATGCGATGCTTTTTTGCACCAGATAGCCTGCCAGGCTAAACACTCTTGTACTCCTTGCGCTAGCCGCATGGATGCACGAAATTTGCCTAGTGAACCGGGAAGGCATCGGCCGTCGTAATTCTGCGACGTACCACAGTGGAGCGTATTCAGGACATATCTGATGACTCCTGCAGCAAAAACATATCTTTATAAATCGCCGATGCATCTATGTTTTTCCGGAACGTCGTGCGGGAACAAGAGTGTGTGCTATGCGAGGTTTGTACTTGGCTCTGTTTTTTTTCTTTCATTTTCTCATTATAATGCCGTACTGCTTGCTAACAATAGTGTACTCAGAGAACGAGTTTGAGCTTTTTATAAAGTTCTAGGCTTATGTGACATCGTGTCCCCTAAAGGTACTGCGAAGAACTCCCTTCAGAAGAAAATTTTATGGGGGCACGTAGCACAGGATGGCGGTGCTTAGGTGCTTGCTGAATTGCGAGATGTCCACTTCAAATCTTTTTAGCGCTTGGCCGGCCTGTAATATTAGTGTCAACGATTTCAAAATATTGCTCATATTTTGTTTAGATTTGAGTAGTGAGGCTTCGCTAGCTGTTTAAAGGTGAACGCATTCAACAGCAATCTGACTGGATGGGTGAAAATTCATACAAAAAATAAACTTTTGGAGCATATATAGTTCAAGGATTTTGTAGTTAGAATTTTAATACTAAGCCCGACGTTTCGGAACTGATTCAGCCTCTTCATCAGTGGTATGGGTTCAGCCGGCTCTGAAGCTAGCAATGATTTTTGACGATGACCTTACTCCATGTTTCTTCTTCCCACCGTTTTTGTTGCTGCGGTGTTTTTTCACTGGTTTCGCAGACCCTGCATGTATACAGTCGGTGATATCCCAGCTGAGCGGTTAATCTTTCCAGGTGTTTTTGGATATACCAGGACTTCAAGAGTTGTCTTTTTGTGTGGCTGCCCTCCGTGTCAATGACCCGGGCGTCGTCAAAATTGATGCGATGGTCCATCTTTTAGCTGTGTCCAGCGAGAGCATTTCGTGTAACGTCGAAGCTGCGCACCTCATCTCGGGCCCGACGTATCCTTTCGGGGAAAATTTTTGTCTCAGTGATGTAAGTGGCCTGACAGTCCGTGCATGGAACCTGCACACCTGACTAGCCCAGGAAATCTCTTTCCAGGCAGCGGGTCTCTCATTCCATTATTTTATTAAAACTAATCAGAACAACACACTATATCCAGCAGCGTAGTACAAAAAGCGCGAAAAGATGGTCAGTGAACAATGAAGCAGATTAGTAATTTTTTACTTATATGCTTGTTTTAGTATAGGCAGCAAATATGTGTGTTGTGCACAGTATCAAGTCATGCAGAATACACAGCAGGTATCAGCATTATATTTGCATATTATGCAAACATATTATGTTTGCATTATGTTTGCATTATGTTTTCATTGCTATATAATTAAAACTAAATGAAAAAACATTGTGACGACAAGAGCAGTTTTTTTGTGGCTTGCTATGTTGTCACTCCTGTTCATCCTGAGCAGCCATGAAATATAGAAGCTGAAAAGGAGAACGCAACATCAAAATAAGAAAGCGGTATCGCAAAGAGTTTGCAAAACCTACGCAATAAGTGATGAACGCAGGCATAAAGAAGGCTTACAAAACAACAAATCATGCTAAACACAACCACCAAGAAGCAGCTTTCGTAACATGTGAATTGGTGATAAACTGTAGCACACGTTGACGTGAGTGTCTTTTACGCAGCGAAGGCACTTTTTTATAGGCGCCTTTACATAGGTGCCACTCTTTTTGCTATACGTCGTTTTGTCCAACCTAGAAAATGCAGGACCGACCACCTGGATGACAGGGAGAACGCCACTGTTTTTATTTTAACGCAATAGCGTTAGGGAGCTCGTGTCGCAGAAATTCCGCCATCAGCGTCGGCACCTTTGGTTGTGAGCGAAAAATTGAGAAAGAAGCAAATAAGATAAAGAACAAAAAGGTCCTATTCAGGATCGAACCCGGGCTGTTCGCATGGCAAGCAGATGTCTTACCACAAAGCCACGATGTAACTTGCAGCTGCTTCGGGGAAAAACCACTACATAAGTGTCATGTAGTGGAAGGAGTCTAACGCATTTCGTTCGACAGGTGTGCAATCGGCGATTTATAGCCGCATTTCGGAGGCCATCAAACTACGTAAAAAAAGCCGGGATAGTGCAGCCATCGCCGCTGTAAACACATAGGAACTTTCAAACAGCTCCAACCTGGACAACTATGTCCATTTATCGGAAAACATATCATGCCTTTCCAGAAGCGTCGATCAAGCAAACAGCAAACACTAGATAATGTGCTGCCATCTGTGAGACATTTGAGACTTTTTATGGCCTCCGAGATGGCAAGTGAGTGGCATGTATTTTAGAGGCCATATAACTCTTGCTTTAGATGAAAAGCCTGTATGTACCATTCGCACGCACGCGCTGGTACAATTGTGTGCGCGCGTGCGTGTGTGTGCCTGTGGGCATGTGTGTTTGTAACAAAAGATAATAAATATGCGCTTAGTGATTAAAGGGCGCCCTAGGGGCCCGAATTCGCTATCGCATTCAACTTTTAAAGGCGAAGCTTAAGGGTCCGCCGATTTTTCCAATCACTAAGGGTGAGGCACAAAATCATCGCGTCAATTTCATTTGCTCGCATGTAACTGTCAACTGGACTGAAGGTGCTGGAGAAGAGATGCGGGATTCGAGGAATAACGAACACACAAATACGCACAGACTGATCACTTTGATTTCGACTACCATTTTTTAACACACCGTCACTCTGTACATGCATCTGGCATGAATGTTTTGTTTTAAATAATTTCGCCACGAAAACAAACTTCCACGCGAAACAAAGCGGAGAAGTTGGTTCACAATAGGTGAAGCCCTAGCCAAGCCTCCCGCTCCCAAACCCCGAAACAAATTCCTCGCTACGGGCCTACAATAGGCACTGGCTAGCATATGTGAAAGCCCTTTTTTTTGGAAATCACTTCAAAATTTCTTTTCAGAATCAGCCAAGACAAATTTCAACAACCAAGCACATCCTCTGGCAGGCAGGGGCATGCCGTCATCGGTAAGTTCCATGGGTTTTAGCAATGTAACTCATCCTCAAGTGCCGAGATCAGCAGATGCAATTACGAGAGCTTGAATCACACGAACACGCGCAGATGCCGAGTAAGTTTACATCAGACATGGAATAACCTACAATTTCGGTACGTGGATCCCAAAGCAACTTATACTCACTCCATTTCGTTATAACGCTGAACAACCATCGCCAATGTAAGCAAAGCACAAAAAAAATTGCCCGCAGCTTCCCTCGGGGGAACACTGAGGAGGATGCGGAAGCATGTAATTGGTTAACGGGTGTTAAATTGCGACTTACTTGGGTCGATGGCTAAATTGGTTAACGTGGTTGTGAAATGGGGTGTTAAATGAGTGAACACGCACGGCACGTATGCGGAAGGGCGGTGTTTTATTTATTGCGACGAACCAACGGACGAGCGGCAACTGAGCGAGCGAGCGCCGACCTTGAGTATATATACAGCGCGACGGTGCATGCGCTGTCAGCTGTCGAATGTTCTCGAAGGAGAAGCGCGCGCGCGGCACAGATGGCGACGGCGCGACGGCGCATGCGCTGTCAGCTGTCGAATGTTCTCGAAGGAGAAGCGCGCGCGGCACAGATGGTGGGCGACGGTGCGACGGCGCATGCGCACGCGTCAGCTGTCGAATGTTCGAGAAGCGGTGCGGACGGCGCGGACGGCGCACTACAAGGCGCGAGTATAAGATGCTTCCGCATCTAATATGTTGAACGATTTTGAGTACTTCGTACTCAACTATGGGAGAGCACTGAGCCGTCCCGCTAAAACAGTTTAGTGGCTGGTAACAGAGTTAGACACATGCCTGAATACACAGGCATGGTTCAGTGTGCACCGACGCTCGCGTAGGTTTTAAATAGCTAACTTTACCGTAGAAGCTCATGTTTGTGTTACTGGTTTCCGTACCAATACTTTACCTTCCTGGTGCATTTAATGTGAAACTTTGACCGTTTTAACTCGGACACATGTATGCTTTTGAAGTGCAACAAATAACCTTATACTTGATGAACGCGTGAATATTGCAGTAGCAGAGAACGAGTGATTATTGTATCAGACGTAATGAATTAGCTCAACTAAGGCTGTGCGGACGGCGCGGACGGCGCGGACGGCGCACTACAAGGCGCGAGTATAAGATGCTTCCGCATCTAAAATGGCAGATCCCACCCATGCACAGTGGGAACCGATGATATAAAAAACACGAATAGTATTGTTGATGCGTCACTTCAAAATAAGCCCAACGATACGAGACGGACGTACATTAATCCGTACATTACTTCCATGCTATGGTTATCATGTTTGGACGTGTCATTTACCTTTGTCGTCCATTAACGTCACGTAATACCGAATTTGGTGTATGGGAAGGTAGCGAAACAGCGTTGAGCACGTTATGAGCGTAGCACGTAGTTATGCTTTACTTTACACGCACATAATGATTATCAATATCAGACGTGGCATTTACGTTCGTCATCTGTTACGTCCCGTGATACCAAATTTGGTAAACGTGGAGCTAGCGAAACGGCCGCAAGTGCGCTATGAGAATAGCAGGTAGTCTTGTCTTACATGACACGCATGTCTTTATTATCATGTTTGAACGTCTCATTTACCTTTGTCGTTCGTTCCCGTCACGTGATACCCAATTTGTTATATGTGGATCTAGTGAAACGGCCGTGAGCACGCTATGAGCGTAGCAAGTAGTCATGTCATACATCACATGATTTTCGTGATTTCCACGTTAGGGTCCGTCAATTATGTTCGCCATGCAGTCATGTCATACAATACCAGTTTGGCCACGCGTCTTGTGAACTAAACCACAGAACGAGCAGAAAAACCTTGAAATGTTAATCATGACATTCCTGACTTACATGCCATAACTTTCATGTGAAGGCTTGTCAACTTAGTCAGTTATGGCCACCTTAGAGTCATGGTATGTCACACCAATTTTAGTATAGCTACCACCATCGAAACGGCCACGAGAGCTAGAAGTAGTAGGTGGTTGGATAGATAGAAAAATACGGTGAAAGACAGCAAAGTTCGCTAAAGGAATGCTTCGCATTTAAAACAGTAGACAGTATTAAGGGAGAACTGTTAGAGTTGGCGCCCGCCATTTGAAGCCTTTTCATTTACAGGTGAGGTGTGTCCTAAACATTTCACGACTACGGCATACCTACTAGGTGCATCGCACTATATCTGCACTTTAAATGTCCGTCTTCAGGCACACAAAAGCCATTTGATACAGTGCGTGTCTGTGCGCAGACGTTTTGTTTACCTTTCCCCCCGCAGAAGAACACTGCGCACTAAAGTATTGATGGAAGTGTACTTATGACGTAGTCTAAAGCGCATCTCTCGATGCTATAAAACAATAGGCCAGTCACAAAAAGGGATCAGCTAGAATGGCCCTTTATATGTGATTGCAGCACTGATGAGTGATGCGATCATTATGGGATAATTGAAATATACAAGCTGCCAAAGAAAGCGTTTGGATATATAGCAAACGTCGACTGCTACGTACACGCTGATGGACTTTGCAAGCACCTAAATATTGTCCCAAATCAGAAACTTTACGACTATTCACTAGCAATCAGATGCAAGCAATCTATTTTTCACAACAACCGTGCCTTCTTAAACTTCTTTGAACTGGAAACAACCAATACTTCATACCCTACTCGTCACCTAAAACACTGGAACATTCCGTTGTGTAAAACGAATTTCGGGCGACAAATGCTGCGTTTCAATGTTCACCTGTGTCTTCATAAACTGCTTAAAAGAAAAGTATCAATTGAAAAATGCAGCGAACGTGTCGTAACAGAGATATTTTTATCGCGACAATCTAGAGAATGAGGTTTTGTTAAAACTATATAAATTTGTGCAAAAACTTGTTGGTCCTATGTATCAAATATTTGTGTTATGCTTTATATTGCATAGCTTTACAAAATTCATCGAGCTAAAAACTGACACTGTATATTAGTCCTTTGTGCAGTCATTCACATACATATTTCTACTTGTACTACGCTCTTTTTTTCATGATCTTCGTTTTTTTTCACCCATCATCCATTGTCTTTGTTGCTTGCCATATATTAGAGAGGCTCGGGTCCTCCTCAAGTGGCATACGCCACTTCTCTCCCAAACCATGCCCTATTCCTTGAATTGAAACAAAATTGAATTCAATTGAATTGAGTAGCTGACACAACTACGCACATAGCGGGGCTGCTTTGTTAAGTGACAGTGTTATTATGGCGTCTGCAACAGCCACGCGGATGCATGCTACTGTTGTAAATGGCTAGAAGACTACTTCCGCAGAGCTGAAGCAGATTCCCACCTTGCTCTGCGTAACTAGTACTTACAAAATGTCACTGTTTTCCCAAAAAGGAGAAGCAATGAATACAATAGCAACATCATCATCATCAGCCTCACTACGTCTACTGCAGGACAAAGGCCTCTCCCATGTTCCACCAGTCAACTCGGTCCTGTGCTTGCTGCTGCCACTTTATACCCGTAAATTTCTTAATCTTATCTGCCCACGTAGCTTTCTGTCTCCCCCTAACCCGCTTGCCCTGTTTAGGAATCCAGTGAGCTACCCTTACTGTTCAGTGCTTATCCTGCCTACGCGCTGCATGCCCGACCCTTGTCCAATTCCTCTTCTTGGCTTAAACTATGATATCCTTGACGCCGTTTGTTCCCTATTCCACTCAACTCTGTCAATTTCAATTCCATCCCTCGCTGTGTCGTCCCCAATTTAAACTGAACCCTCTTTCTCCATGCTTCTGCTGAGTGACCTAGTACCAGTAAGATGCAGCTGTTATATACCTTCCTCTTGAGGGATAGTGGCGATCTACCAGTCGCAATTTGAGAGTGCTTGCAAAATGTGCTGCATTCAATTCTTATTCATCTCATTACTTCAATCTCGTGATTCCGCTCCGCGGTTTTTACCAGTTCTAAGTAGACGTAGTCTCTTACAACTTTAGGTGCACTAATACCTATCTGGAAGCGCTGCTCTCTTCCGAGGTTGTTGTGTATTACTTTCATTTTCCGCAGATTATTTTAAAACCCACCTTTCTGCTCTCCTTGTCTAACTCCGTAGTCATGAGTTGGAATGTGTCCCCTGAGTTTCTCAGCAATACAATGTCATCGGCAAAGTGCAGGTTACAGAATCACTTTCCAATAACTTTTATCTCTAGCTCTTCCCACTCGAAGCATCTGAAAACCTCCTGTAAGCACGCGGTAAATAGCATTGGGCAGTTTTGTCCCCCTGCCTTACACCCTTCTTGATTGGTATTCGGTTGCTTTCATTATGGAGCACTATAGTGGCAGTTGATTCCCTGTAGATTTCTTCCGGGACGTCTATATATGCTTCATCAACCCCTTTTTCCGCAGTGTCTGCGTTACTGCTGATATTTCTACTGAATGAAATGCCTTCTCGTAATCTATGAAGGCAATGCATAGTGGTTGGTTGTACTCTGAGCATTTTTCTATTACCTGATTGATAGTATAAATGTGCTCGATAGTTGAGAAGCCTGTTCGAAATTCTGTTATGTTTTCAGTTGACAGAATTTTAATGTCTTATTTCTGTCAGCGATTACCTCTGTAAATAGCTTGTATATGCCCGAAAGCAAGCTGATCGCCCTGATTCTTCAAATCCTTGTCATCTCCTTTTTTATGTGATGAGATGATATTAGCATTCTTTCAAGGCTCTCATACTCTTCCTGTCAGGAGACGCTTCGTAAACAGGGTGGCTAGTTTTTCTAGCACAACCTGTCCTCGGTCTTTCAGCAGATCTGATGTTACCTGGGCCTCACCAGCAGATTTTCCTCTTTGCAGTCCCTTCAAGCTTTTCTTACTTCTATCATTACTGGTAGGATGCTATCTGATATATTGCTAGTTTTTATATTAAGGTCACGGTTGTGCCGGCTATTGTACAGCTCTCTGTAAAGCTACTCCGCTATTTCACCTATCCTATCCATATTGGTAGTTACTTTGCCTTCCTTGTTCCTTGGTGCATATATCTGGTTTCTGCCTATCCCAAGTTTACTCTTCCCTGCTTTGAAGCTTCCTCCGTTCTTCAGACCATGTTCAATTTTATCTATATTATACCTTCTTACGTCGGATATCTTACGCCTAATAAGCAACTTCGTAAGCCCTGCCAATTCTGATTTGTCTGTTGTATTTGAGACTTTCATGCTTTATTGCTGCTTAATGAGGTTATTCGTCTCCTGGAACAGCTTGCGAGTGTCCTGTCTAACTACCGTACCTCCGACTTCCATTGCAGACTCCGTAATGATACTTGTCAGATCATCATTCATTGCGTCAACGTTAATACTGGTTTCCTAGATAAGAGCTGAGTAACTATTCTGAAGTGAGACTCTGAATTCCTGTACTTTCTCTCTCCGTGCTAGCTCGTTAATTGGCTTCTGCGTATCAGTTTCTGTCATTCTGTCTTCAAGTATAGCAAAATTCAAGACCGTGTCGATCTATGATCACTGCATAGTACCTTGCCAAGCCCTTCAACATTCTGCACGATCCCTGGGTGTGCACTCAGTATAAGGTCTATTTTGTTCTTACTTTCGCCGTAATTTCTTCGAATTATTAAGTTTTGTAAAGTATTAGATTTGTAAATAATTATGTTTTGCAAACTCGACTAATAGCTTGCCCCCTGGAATCACTATTATCAATGCCATAAACTCCTACTTCCTTGTCTCCAGCTTGCTTCTTCCTTACCTTGGCATTGAAGTCGCCCATCAGTACAGTATACTGTGTTTTTACCTTATTCATTACCAATTACACATCTTCCTAGAAGCTTTCAACTGACGCGTCATCATAGCAAGTTGTAGGCGCTGTTAGATCCGAACTGCGCACCATTTCAGTGTTCGAGTTTTCAGCGCACAAGGGCAATGTTTACCAAAGAAGTCTGACACTGTGAGTCCTCCTCTGAGTGACGCCTTCGTGCCACGGCCGATGTGTTTCATGTTCCACGTTAACGACCCGGGGGCGATGGCCTCGCCAAGCTGTAAGATGATGCAAGCTTCCATTGCCATCTGCTGCCGCGTGCTTGCGCAACAGTAGACCAACGCTGCAAGTAGTACAGCTACCCGGCAATACAGCCCTGGGTCTCCCACTGGTTAAAAGTGACGCCATCTGTTTGGTGATGCCGACTGGATGAACCTGACTTCACTCGCCCCAGTTCATGATTCACTGGAAGTGACGGGATTTAAAACTATATATATCAAACAGCCATCGAAGCAGGGGTCGTCTTTATCTGGCCGAGGTTCGCAGCGTGCAAGCTGCTGCCGACCAAAGCGATGCGTCTTAGCGGCCAATTCATATCAATACTTGCTATGATTATCTTATGTTGACACTAAAGTTTTTCTCCTGACGTTCCCGTCATTCTCGGCTAATTCTCATACATCAGCGGCGAGATGCAATAGTGCGTAAGCCTGTACCACCTTCATCTTGTATCTCTTCTTGAGTTGAATTACAATACTTACCGCCCTTTCATTATTGCTATAGTTATACTCTATGCTACCAGCTACTTTTATGGGGTTAAGAAACCCTACGCCCACTTGTTTTCTGTCAGACAGCCCATAATCGCAAAGGACGTGCCCATTCTGTAGCACTATATTGACCTCATCTGTCCTACTAACCTCACTGAGCCCTATTACATCCCATTTAACACCATCTAGCTCCTCGAATAGTACAGCAAGACTTGCCTCAATAGATAAGGTTCTATAGTTAAACGTTGCCAAGTTCAGGTTCCAATGGTCACCTGTCCGGACCCAAAGATTCTTAGCACCCTCAGCTGCGCTGTAGATCTGCCACCGCCGCAGTCAGTTGCTTCGCAGTCGCTGGGGACTGAAGTCCATGAGTTAATGGTGGTATGCATGTGAGAGGTAGCGGCCGAATACTGCACCAGCGTGGCCTATCCTTCTCTGGTGAGGGAGTGCGTTACTGGCGGAGGTCACTGGTGAGGCCGCACCCTGGGCCACCTAATGCAGTTCCATCACCATGCGGATTTTTCTTTTAATCCGGTTGGGAACTGCGTGGCAGCGGGATTTGAACCATGGAACTTTTGCACGCGTGGCGCGTGCTTTAACCCCTGCGCCATCGGTGCTTCTACAATAGAAACATATTCGAACGTTTTACGAAGCAAGGCTGCCATGTTTAGGAGCGGTATTCATTGCAGTAACTATGCACGTTAAGTAACTAAGTTTCCTACGGTGAGGCCACAGTAGATGACCACAACAAGGCGCATGCGTAGGGACGGCGTTGATATACAAAGTGAAGCTGGCAGTCCACTCATTTAGATCCGATCTCACGTAGCTCTACAAAACGCTGGTGTAAGAGAACACCACCGCTCCAGGTGGGCTTTTGACACCATTTTTTCGTGTTGAGTGCACCGCCGGTAGACGCTACCGCCTGATGTGGGCGCACAAGGCGCGTGCTGATCGTTTTCGCGCCAGCCCCGCCCCGCTTCCGCGCGCCCGTAAATGCGATAGTCACTCCTCAGAAAGAGGAGGCTAGCGCATCCTTCCTCGTATATATATATATATATATATATATATATATATATATATATATATATATATATATATATATATATATATATATATATATATATATTTATTTTTATATCCTTTTGCAATAAAACAGTACACGCACCGTTAACAAGCGAAAGTAGTCTGTGTCCTAAGGTCTATTAATATTCCTTACTCCAAGCGTCACCAGAGATGCACATGTTCACTCAAACTCAAAGCTACAAGGCACGCGACCAGCGCAACCATTGCAACTCACTCAAAAGACGGAGGATACAAAGCATTGATGCAAACCACAATTTTCTACATTTATATTCACTGCTACATTTTTTTTTCAGCAGATGTAGGTGGAGCCTGTTTTAGTAGTTGATAACTACGCCTATCTTCTGTACTTTCAATCAGCTTGCCGTTTGGCCAAATATTTTCTAGACCTGTGCGCTTTCTTGTAGAGGGCACCACGGAAAGACAGAAAAACACCCGAACAAGACTTGTTTTCTTTCATCACGCCGTTTCCACAATTTTGAACACGTACCGCCTTACCTAAACTTATTTCACTCAGTTCCTCTTTAAGCCTTCCTGTTAAGGTATTTCACATATAGACTTTCCTCGCAAAAACACGCAGTGGGCATAAGCGCCTTTATGAGCATTACACGGAAAAACTTATCTAGGTTTCACAGATCAATCATTCAAGCCGCTCATGATATCCATGTGCATGATTATCATTCTTGACAATAAAGGTTCGTTTCCCCCAGTATTTAGAATAATGTCGCCTTAGAGAACTGCTATTTTCATAGTGTGCCACCGATGATGGCGCTGCGAACAGCGCTTGTATGGCGTCAACATGTGGATTCGCGCGTCTTTGTTTTGAGACCTCGCGCAGTATAAAATCCACCGTACGTGATAAATGATAAAGTTCAACAAATAAAGCAATTCAGTTGATTATCTGATGAGTGGTGGCTACCGACTCTGTTTGAATAACTGTGGGGGTCCGCTTTCAACTCGCTTTGAAAGCACAGCGCTGGGTTGCATAAAACTGCATGCAGCCGATTGTCGATGCGGCCTGTGCTGAACAATTTTAAATGTTATGTTAAACAAACGTATAGATTATGTTAACTACGTTATATTACAATGTAATTGACCCTCCCAAGCTGAAGCATGAAAAATCAATTATTACTCCACCTCACCAACCTGCAGTTTATGTTGTAATGGCAATACATAATTTGAAGCCCTAAATATTTATCGTCTTCTTCAGAAACAGGAATATTAAAATTTTTGGTGCCCCGCCTAATTACTTGAATATTAGGTTGAGAACATTCAAACTAGTTCGTAGTTGTAACTCGGTTCCTAATTTTATAGAAACATTAAGTAAACGAAAATGTTATACGAGCTCGGCAGAAACCGCATATTAGCTTTGAACATATTTTCAAGCTAGGTTACTCGAAGACGTTGACTAAACCTGCTTCACACATGTTAAGTTACACGCGTAGACATAGCCCCATTCTGATTTGCACAAACACCGAGCATTCAACACTTTGCCGCAGTCGATCACGACGGAGATGTGCGGCGGGTTTGCAAGTACACTTGCTTGCAGGACGGGAGCAGTGATAATTATGTGGTCTGCATTGACCGCCACTACCGCGCATTGAA
This sequence comes from Rhipicephalus annulatus, assembly GCA_013436015.1. Classification (NCBI taxonomy): domain Eukaryota; kingdom Metazoa; phylum Arthropoda; class Arachnida; order Ixodida; family Ixodidae; genus Rhipicephalus; species Rhipicephalus annulatus. Next base: position 153,923 of record WOVY01001694.1, on the reverse strand, counting down.
TGACGTGGCCTGCGTCGTACACCACCTCGCCCTCAATGAGACACCACGACGTTTCCCAAGCTTTATCTTCATACCTATAGATGCTGGAAAAAGACACTGTTATTCAAACACAAAAAAACGGAACAAATTAGTATCGTTCAGTGGAAAGTGTAATAACGAGTGACAACATACACACATATTTCATTTTTTTTAATCTGCAATGCGGTCGGTGGCTTCAGTGCAGTCGTCGGCCATCCGAAGGGTTTCCTGGCCCTGTTCATTGAGCCGCAACTAAAGAAAGATTATAATCGCACTCGAAAATAGTCATTGAAGGCAATTGTTGACCCTCGCAAAGCTGTTAGTTTGATGAAGTATCCACCTGGAGCAGACAATGTGCGTACAGGACCTGCGGCGGATGCAGCGACGTTGAAACTAGAATCTTTAAATTGATGTCATGCGCGAGAGGGTGCCCCTTCAAGATGTCGAATCAAATTTCCTTCTTTTGGGCCAGCAGGACACTAAGAATGTTTTAAAACAAACGATCGTGAAATAGTCAAACTTATCCTTCTCTCTTGCGGCCTCTTTAGTTGAAAGAGCGTGATTACAAAGTTATGCCTTCATTAGGCCACGTAATATGCCATTTCCAGAGCATTACGAAAATCGCCACATCCCACAAAAGTGACGCCAAATCCCTGAGAGAGGCAGAAATTCTTTCGATATAAGGATAAATCTCTTGCGTTGGCGTCACTCATAAAGAGAGAGAGGGCAGGTGGAGGCAGCAGTGGCACTGGCGGAGGCACCCCACCGGTCGCGACACGCGACACCCCGTTGCCGGGGTAAAGAAGAACCCTCCACAAAGACGCCTAACGGCAAACGCGCGATATGTATGGCGTCTTCGACACGGAAGGCAATGAGAACGCGTTTCACGAGAGTTCTGTAACTCTTTAGATGTGAAAACTTTGTTTTCCTACAAAAAATATCAAGCGAATACCCGAAGAGAATCAACGTGTCATAAGCCTCCTCTGGATGCTTTTTTTTCTCCCTTTGAGTGTACTGATAAGATTGAAATAGCGGACTGAACGGCGTATCAAAGAGCGCCAAAATGATATTTTATGCAGCAGTGCTGTAGCTTTTGAGAGGGTAAGTGACATCTTTTTTTCTAAGCGAGCAAAATTTAGGAACCGAGTCTGAGATGAATTTCATGGGAGCATAAAACACAACTTCCAGGACCATTGTAATCTATCTAAACGGGGAGATGCGTCATTGCACTGTGAACCGGAAAACGCAGTTTCAAATCAAGATTGACCGAAATCCTGCGTCCATTCAAATCAAACAAGTGCTGCATCAACAATCTTGACCAAAACGCCCAATATGACACCATCAATTTCCTTTCACTTGTGTGCTACTTGCTTTCCGATATCGCATTTCCGTTCGACAGTTAGTTTATGTTGTGTGAGTTGGTACTTACTCAAGGACATCATGGTGAAGGGCAAAAGTAGAAGATAAGAGGAATGACGCAGATTTTCCAACTTTTTTCTGTGCGTTATTATTTTTTCCGACTTTCGCGCTAGTTTTTGACGTCCCGTTTTCCAAGACGTTTTAAGACGTCCTCCAAGACGGTGCGATTCAAATATAATAATTGTAAAATAAAGATAATGGGCACCAGTCCACTGTTTAATGAAGAAGCAATGACTGAAAGGGACGTGACATGAAGCTAGCTGAGAAAAAGAGCTAAAGCAATTTTAGAAGGCCTCCAATATATTTTAAGAAAGCACTGCGCTTTTTGTCCAAACGCTGAGCCATTTGCGTAGGAGGACCACTCGTTCTGCAGAAGTGGTCATCGCCATTACGGCCATGAAACAAAGAAAGCTGTCACCAGAAGCACAAGGATAGTGTTTATTTTGTCGCAAAACATTCTTGCGTCACTCATTAGCTGTCATATAACTTTTTTACGAGCCAATCTCACTCAAACGAAGTGTTCAAACACAAAACCAAATGTCAATTTCACGCCTGAATGCATACAACACTAGGCTATGTAGAATTTAGGCGCAATATGTGGGCGACATGAGTACAATGGTAAAACACTGTTGGAGAAGGCCCGATCATAATGTCAATAGGGAAAAAATGCGTTTTTTTCTGTTACATAGAAAGTGGACTCAGCTTCTTTAGAAACGGAAAGGCAATTGAGAATCATTTCTAGACATATACTCATTTAAAGCTCGTGCGGGCTCATGTTCCTCCTCAAAAAACATATGCTGTTGTAGTGTATGTCTATACGATGGTGTTTCCATTCATGAGTGCAATCGTAAAGTACCTAATAACGAAACACGCAACATTGTATTTAGAATGCTCAAATTAATTTAATCGCTACCGTAAAAGTGAGGATATATTTTAATTTTGTCCTTCATGACTCAAGCCATAACTATGAAGCACACCGTACAATTATGCATCATTCATTGTATAAATTGCCCCTATTACAGCCCCGAAATATTGCAATCAATAATGTGATAAGTCGATAACTGAATATATTAAACGGTTAGCAAATTTGTGTCAGACAAAGTAACCATGGTCGTTGGTAGCTTTATGTGAGAAGCTTGAAGTTTTCGGCAAAGATCTCTAGTGAGTGCGCTAGGTGATAATGAAGATGAATTGAATAGAAATTTTGGATTGCAGCATTCATTTCTCAACACTGTGAAAACGCGTTACAAAGAAGAGCAACTACAAAATGTGCCCAAAGCCTCCTAATGAACAAACGTTATTCTATGAAACGGCCCCTCAGCTCCTCGTTTAGGAATCTCTAAAATATTTCCTGCGATTTTGCGCAGGCTGCGAAACTTTCACATTCAATAGCGTAGAAAATAGGCGCTCAATAATGTCGAGAATCTACATCCAGGCACCGTTAGCTTTTTTTTTTACAACAAGTGGTTTACTTTTTCAGGCATCCCTAATCCTTATCAGGATCGGACCATAACCTTCTCTGCAAAGAGGTTTGCCATGTTTCCCGTTGCGGAAACTATTCATCAAGTTGGGTAATAATCATCTTAGCATAGCTAAGCTCAACTACCCTGAACTGTCATTAGCTTAACAAAGCGAAAGAGTTCTTGCGCTATTGTTGGGACTGCACATAATGATTAGTGATTTATTTCAAAAACACAAAGAGTGAGTCTTGGATGGCAAGGCAAAAGTCAGAACATTGTCTGCCTGAATAAGGCCTTGCCACCTATACATTGCTCCAACAGCGCTGCATAGAACACAATATGACATATAAATTTTGTGCAAAAGGGTAAAAACAAAACGAAAATATGTTACATGTAAATGACGAAAAAACTAACATCACAATTTCAAGAAAAAAATTTTATATGCTAATAAATAGTAATATAAAACATCTCTACAAGTACAAAGTGGCACTGAAATGTAGCAAAATAAAAAAGAGAATAAAGCATACAGCACCGAAAAAAATGATACGTTCAAACGAAGGAACCTTTCATTGAATTCAGTCACTAACATAAAGCAAGTAGGTCTTTATGGCATTTTAAAGTAACTTAAAAAGTTGCAGACATGCGCAATACTGATAGTACTGGGACGTGCATTTATGAAGGATGCGATTTAGTAGGTAAGGTGTTTAGTACCGTATACTATGCTCTACAAAAGTTAACATTATATTGATCCTGCGTAAAGTTGTATTGAGTGTTATTTAAACGGTACCTTTGAAGAAAGGGGGTTGCATTTTTCGTCAGGTTACCTCGCATGTGTATTGCGAGGTGAATCATGATAAAAATAGAAGTAGGACTTAATCTACAATAATGATGATGATAGGAGGACTGGATCTATGATATTCTTCTAGCCTTGCTACCGACACGCCAGCATTCTTCTCTCGGCTTAGACTCGGTTTAAAAACAATGTTTTTCTGGTCGAAGTTTCTATTCGCCATCTAAGGACGTTGTTCTGCACTTTCCTGTCTACCCAGGGCGACCACGAGCTCCTGAAGTGAAGGATAATTCGAAATAATCACAGGCTCTAAAGTCTAGGCAAAGTGCCACAATGCACGTTTAAACCAGGCAAGTTTCTCAAAGATCTGTACGCATGTTTGTGGAATGAGAAACATTTTGGCCGTGCACCAACTAGGGGTGCTATGCACGATGGCCCGAGCTTCTCGTGCAGACGAATTTGCTTTGAGCTCGCTCTGCGGTGGCCATGGCATGAAAGCAGCGTGGAAGTTGTGACAGCAGCATTGATAAATATGGCTAAAAGTACGTGCGTGGCGTTGTAAACTCATGTGGGGCGTTCGCATCTGTTCTCAGAGAAGCACCTTGTGTGAACACGTCAGCGTCGCCACTCAGTCAACATTTTACACTGCACCGGCGTCAGCGTGATCGCCACGCTATCTCTTTTGCCAACTCAACACGTGCCTCCCACAGGCGTGTTCTTGGGCGCACGTTCTTTTTCGGGCAGGTTTTTGCGTTCCGCCTGCTGCATGGAAATTTCCCCTCAAGAAGGCAGCAAGGGTGCACACGCCGCACTCTTGTGCTGCTCGTTTCACTGATATCAAATATTGCCAATAAATATAGAGACAAGTGGTCACCAGGGGCACCCGCATCATGGTGGCAAAGCTGGTGTGATTAGCAACGCCGTAAACGCATTTAAATTGCATTCAAAACATTGTAACCACGTGATGATATCACTCTCAATTTTGTGTTCTTTGCGTAAATAGTCAGCCCAATAAAGCTGATAGATAAATCGTGCCCGACGTGAGTACTGCTTCTGGGCGAGAGCAAACGTGGTGGGCGTATTTGAATTTTGCCGCGGGCGTCTATCAATCAAACTGATTGACTCGTGAACTCGGTTACAAACTGGTTGATTCTGAGAAGGCCCGAGTTCAACTCGGGACTGTTATGGTGCCAGTGCGATTGTCAAACATTAAAGCAAGCAGCTGCTAAGCGGTAGCGTCTCTGCATATAAATTATTTTGGTGAGCTTACACTACTTGGGCAAGGCGAAATCCATGGAAGAGCTTGTGATAACCTAGCTTCTTGCAGCTTTTTAAATTGGTAGTCTACTCATGTGCGTGATCGGCTTTGAAGTGAAGACCGCATCAGCTCTGTCTTAAGTTTAATTGAACTAATAGACTGAGGCTTAATGACCAATATAGTGAGCTGTCTTGTCTTCATTGATAAGGCTTCAATGAAAAGACTGTGATACTGGGCACAATTAGCAAAGGCCATGATCAGTATAAAGCTAATAAACGCAATTTTTATTAGCAGGACACTAATTGTCATAATACAAGTAACAGATAATAATTTCTACTTAGCGTGCTCATGAATAACGTGGCGTTAATTAGCATAGCTTAATTAGCTTACCAACTTGCAGTGTCTACACTTGTACAATTTCACTTATTTCATCATTACGAAAGTACAGCACCTATTTCGCGTAAGCGGTGTGTAATGACGTGCAAGCCGTGATGTTCGCCATTCCGCTTCCTTCACCATGCAACCATCGTTGAATACCACACTATTTTAGCCCGGTTCTAGCTTTACATGGCTTCATCAGCACAAAGTTTTTAAGATGTGGAGTAATTACTTCGGCCTTACCATGACTTGACGTAATTAGCTTAATGATAGCATGTCCTGATCTAGCTAATAAATTATACCGTCCGTCCAAATAGCTTATTAGCCGGCCACACGTGCTCGGGTGCTAGCAAATGATGACAACGAAAACGACGCGCACCGGCTGGGCAGCGTGCTTGATTGTAAACGCTGACACGTGACCACGTTAGATTGTACAGACCGACACGTGACCTCGGATATAGGTGTGGTCGCGATGTCATAAGGTGCTCGCCCGGTACTGATTTCATAGGTCAGCGTGCTGATTATTCTAAAACAGACTTTGTGCAGGCATTAAGAGCTTCAAAATAAATTTAAACCCCTCCAGCTGCCTCTAAAAATTATCATTACGAAAATTTTCTCACACTTTTATTTCATGAGTGTACATCTACACTCAGTTGAATAACAAAGAAATGAAAGGAAATGCTTCTGGTGTGAAAACGTCGCCCAACTTAAATCCTTCACAATCCTTGGCGCGATGAGAGGTGTATTGGACTTTGTCATCCTGTTGGCTTCTTGATTAGGGTCCCGGCTGCAGCGGCTGCATTTCCGATGTAGGCGGAAATGTTGTAGGCCCATGTGCTCAGATTTGGGTGCACGTTAAAGAACCCCAGGTGGTCGAAATTCCCGGAGCCCTTCACAATGGCGTCTCTCATAACCATATGGTAGTTTTGGGACGTTAAACCTCACATATCAATCACTCCTTGATTAGGGGGTGTCGCGAGAGCTGGGGAATATTCAGAGTATCGCGAATCTTGGCCGAGCCTGCGTAGTGACCTAGAAAGTTTTGGGATCACTATACTCCTATAAGAACAAGCGCCAGTACATGAGTGGTCAATATACAGACAGCATAAGACTTATTTGGTCTTGCATCCCTAGTCAGCAGCTTTTTGTACGAGGTTTCACGAAAAACAAAACGATAAAGTAGAATTTTCATCACAGAAGCACAACAGAAGCTAAACTAGAGAAATGTTGGCAACAAACGATGCCACCGTACTAAAATTTTTTTATGCCCTTTTCAGGACGGGATTTCTTTCAGATGGCTACTTGGAGGCAGATGGGATAGCCGCGAGCGCAGGGCAGTGGAGTAAGAAATATAATAAAAAGAAGGTGGCTGATACTTCCCAAGCCCCGGCATCGTTGTAGGCGTTATAGAGCGAAATTCTTTTCTGGCCCCGAGCGGATGGCGCCTATTTATCAGACGCCAGAGTGGCTTCGTTTGAGTCGGCGCTGGAATCCGCCGTGGTTCAATAGCACGGCTCGTTGCGAGGCAGGACGGTGGTTCGATCTTCTTGGCCGCCAGAATGAATGGTGGTGGCAGCGGCTCCGCTAAGCGGATTACCCGTTCATCAGAGGCACTTGGGCGTTGACCCTCTCCCACCCGCTTCGTTGCACCGGGGCCCCGTGTCACTCCTACCGGAAAATCGTCAGTCTTCCTTCCCCAGGCCCAACCTCTTGTGGTCGACACCGGGCGGCCGCCTCGCGGAAGCGGCGATGGCTTGACCGTCTCGGACATGGCGTGCCGAGCACCGTGCCGTGGCGCCGCACCCGTTACAGGCGCTTAAGGAGGAACCCATCATCCCGATCGTTCGTCCCCGGCAGCGGGTCGGTGCGCTTAGCGTTCACTCATTATCTCCCTTATCGGCCCTGTTCTCCAAGATTACACGAACGCGCACCGAAAGTGGGCCACATGGCACGCTGCTTTGTTCGGTCTGACATCTCCTCCCCGATGGATCCACAAGTATAGTTTGATCCAGATTATCCCGACTCAACACCTCCCGGTCTTCTCGGCATGACATTCTTTTTGTGTGCTTGAGCCTCGGGGCGTGCGTTTTCATTCATTCGGGGAGGGCTTTCTCTTATTTCGTGTGTGAAGCAAGCCAATTTCTAGGGCGAAATTAAAATTGCTTGTCTTGGTTGAAAACATTTACCTTACAAAGGAATGCTACTAACGCGATGTAATCAGGCTAAAAAAATTTAATATAGATGCTGCAGCAGCCGCAACGTAATGAATGGCACCTCCCCAGAAAGGCAGAAAAGCTGTGTTCAGAAAAGCTGTGCCGAAGTTCTTTAGGGCGATGCTTCTTTTGGTTCAAGTGGAATAAATTTCGTTGCAGCGTTTCAGGAGAAGCTGCGTATGCCTATGTGAAGAGTGCGTGTGTCTTTAGGTGTTCTGCTTGGTCACTCATTTATGCATTTAACGCTTTTAAGCGAAATACATTTCTGTATATTGCTGCTGCGTGGCACGCAGCCTGCGATTCTTTCTGCACAATTATGTGATGGGTGGTAGTAGTCAAAGATGAGCTTATATATATATATATATATATATAAATATATATATATATATATATATATATATATATATATATATAGAGAGAGAGAGAGAGAGAGAGAGAGAGAAAGAGAGAAATATGCGGTTCTGGAAACTCTTTATTTGTGACGTTTCGATCGGAGACCAATCTTCATTTGACAGTGGAACAAACTTCCAAAAAGGTCCGATAAATATTGGTATACGATCGAAACATGACGTTATTCAAAAGTCGCTGGTTCAGTTCCTGCCCACGGGAAGTTATCTTTTCAACCACTTTTTTCATATTTTAATTTTAATTCGGTCTATTAACATCTCTTGTACTTTCCTTAGAGTTATTGTCGGTTCGATCTCATTATTAATGTGTCAAACACGGAAAAACAAGCCCTTACGTATAAACTTGTTTCCCTTATTCATTAATGAGGGTCTCGTAGAGGCAGACCTGGTGCCTTTAGATTGTATACGAGAAACTATCGGTCAGCTGCCAGCTCATAATAATTTAAGGTGCTACGTGACGCCAAGCATTCTCATAAAGATTGTACCACATTCGCCGCCATGGCTGCTTGTGGCGCTGACTGATCTATCCCACGTTTAAAATCCAATATATACCCAGTAAAGAGGCTGGGGGATCGCCGCCATGGTAGCTCAGTGGTTCAGCATCAAACGTGCTCAGTGCGTCATCGCCAACTCAAACCAACTCAGTGCGTCATCGCTGCTGCAAGCGTGCGCCAAGTACGCGGTCATCGGTACCGTGAGTGATGGCTACGAACCCCTTGATTTTGTACTGGACAAGGTGCAGGAACGTTCGCCTGTGCTTACTGCAATACAAAAGGACCGAGACTTAGCGGAAGTGTACTTGTGTAGCGGGTAGCAAGTCTATGTGTGTGACTTTGTTTGTTGGTGAGTGTGTCTGTAAATGTTGTCTTGTCCCCGAGTTTGTCTTTGTCTGGGGTCGTGGGGTTCGTATAGGCACGAGTATAATTGGACGTGTTAGTGGGTTGTCATAGCCATCGCGTTTCGTAATAAAGTTCCTTTTCCCAAGCTGCCCGTGTATAGAGTCACTCTGGCTGCCTACCTTGGTGGATGGTCTTTGGAAATATGTAGAGAGCATGTGGTCATAAGCTTGTGAGTCACTCGAATGCCTTCTTTCTTGTACCGTAATGGCTTCGCTGACGCTTCAGACATATGAGTGAATGGTGTTTCTGTTCTGGTGTGTATTAACGGGCCGGACACTCACTTTTTAGGTGAGCGTTATTATGCCTTCAGAAAGAGGTTTCTTAGGTAGCTGTTCTTGGTTAGTTCAATGATAGCGTTTGCTTGACATTTGTGTAAAGGCACACGCCACCACTTGTACTTGAGCCTCTAGGCTCTGGCGTTGTTGGCCAACTGTACGAATTTTGGAGGTGAGGCGGGAGGGATCCCTGAGCCCCCTCTTGCCTAAGTGCCTCCCTGCAAAACATGTCCGGAAGTTTCGTTCATGAATCTTTAACACAAATTTTCGTAACGATTATCCGTACAAAACGTCCCCAGTATCAGTCTCACTTTACTAGCCAATCAGAAAGCCTTCCTTGTGAACTTTAGCGAAGTTCAAACATCCATAATGCATTGCAGCTATACAACGCTGTGTGCGAACACGAACGAAAGATGAAAAAAAAACGCCACGACTGAGCCGGCTTAATTTGCATAGCCATTCAGGCCCTCGTTAAAATATTTCCTTCCATCGCCGATGAAACTGTGACTTGGAAGTAAGATTCTGAACCCGTGCAGCCAGCGAGGTGGGCATGTTCGCACGCGGGTGTGCGTGCAGGGAGGAACTTGAATGGGTCCGGATCTCAGAGTGTCCTCTGCTGGGAACGTGCCCAGTGGCGGCCTGAATTATTCATACTAGAATCTATATTACCATAAAAAGCTAAATAAACATAAACCGTGCCTGAGAAAGCCAGGTTCAAGTGCTCTCGAAAGCAACTTTTCCATGTGAATGTGATCGGGTAATCGGCTCGCTGCGATGAGTGCTGCGATGAGGTTGGACGTGAAATTGGAAGTTTCCGCTGCATGTCGCTGCAATGAAGTATGCCATAGGAAGCGTGACTGAAGGCTTCCTCGTTTTTCGGAACGATTATTATTCTGAGAATCTTAGCTAATTTCTTCACATTCCTGCCAATATTCCTTGACCGTGCCATGCAGACTTTCCCCTTGGAAGAACCAAGTCAATAAGGTTGTCATGAGTATGCCCTTGCGATTCTAAATCATATCTAGCTTCTATCAATACCGGCTAAAACGTTTTGCGTCTTGAAGGCTGTTAACGAAAAAATTGGACTTTATTTTCAAAACTCGGAAATTTCATAGGGTGCTTAAAAAGCTTCAAATAATGAATTAAGGTATACAAACGCGACACTGCATAAAACGATGCACAAGAAGAAGTTCGAAAAAACGTCGGTGATCAGGTGATAAAGAAGCGCAGGAAATACAACCAAACCTGATAAAAAGTCTGCACAGATTGCAAGAAGGCAGTTGATTCGGACGAAGTAACAGCAGACATGCACGAAGTGTGGAAACGAAACATCAACGAAGCCTGTAGAAACGTACTGGAAGAAATTTACAGTGAATAAACAGCCACCATAGTTCTCCATAAAAAGCGACAGGATCCAAATAAAAAAGAAGTGTAAGCCATTGACACACCATCTCCCCAATGCCCATTACTGCGTCTTTACAGGAGTTTTTCAGAGCTTTGGAGTGTAAAGAGCTAGCAATAAGAGTTAATGGAAAGTATTTTAGTGACCTGTGATTATCTCATGACATTTCACTGATGAGCAACTCGAAAGAAAAATTACAACTCATGATTTTTAAACTAGAAACGGAAAGCAGAATAGTAGGTCTGATGAATAATATGCATATAAACTAAAGTAATATGCAACAGACTAGGAAAAAAATTGCTATTGGTGGTGAAATATTAGAAGATGTAATGAAAAAAATTCGGCACATCCGACGTACCTCGGAATAGGCGTTGTCCGAAGCGTGCGGAGGGAAAGCGACTGTGTTGCAATTTTTCTATTGAGCGACACGTCATGGAATGACGCTAATTATATGTACAAATGTTGCACGCACATACATATGCTGAATTGTTTTAGACGTTTATATACCCAGTTGTTAGCACTTACGCAACGATGCCAACTGGAACAGGCGTATTAGCAGCACCAGAAGCCGATATGACGCGCTCATGCTTGCGAGGATGCTGGCCCTGGACACTGCTAGATAAATCAACTTCAGCGCATAGAAGCTAGCCATAATTGACTTTACCCGCCGTGACGGCTGTATCAACTGAGTACATATGTAATGTTTATAAAATTGGTGTAAGGTCTCGCATCGAAGGCTAGGGGGGTGAGTCTTCTTTGTCGCGAACGAGTGTGCTTCCCAAAGAGCCGATTCTTGGGCGATGGTACTCCCGGCGTAAAGAAGATCGTTCTAGTAAGAAGACCGCGGTCGGTCACCGCTTTTGACAACGAGCTAGGTGGTCCCCGGCCAGCGGAGTTCCGACGGGCGACGTGAGGATATCCGGTGTATCGACAGCCATCCAACTGGATTAGAGTCCGCGGGACGGCTGTCACACTGGACAGCGTAATCATCTCACAGTGATGGTATGGGCTCACAGCCGAAACGGCGCCACGATCGTGTGCGTTCGCACAGTTCACAGAAGGTCGTGTGCACGCCAGTCATTTCGTGTCTCTCTCTACGACCGAGAGGTTGAGTGCTTGAATAAGACAGCGAGAGGAGAGGACTGCAACAAGTGTGTTTTAGGCTGTCCAATAAATGGACTCAGTTGTTTCGGTTGGCCGTGAGGAGAATTCGGAATGGCAACCGAGGGCTTAAAATCTGGCTCCCGTTTCTTCACGGTCGTTCTGGTCGCAGCAAAGAGTGCTCTGCACTATCAGCTCTGCCGAGGCAACATGTGATAGTTCCGACGGTGAAGAGTATTGTAAATTTGTACATGAGTTCCTGACATAAAGTCGAGTTGTTGCAACGTATCGAAAGGCACTGGTCTCCATCCTTTACAAGCAGCAGCAGCCACGACAAGTCAAGACGGACACCATGCAACCAACCTTCCACTCCCTTGTATAGCAACAGCCACTACGCAGCTGAGAGAGCTTTGCTCACGAGAACAGAGGGAGTGGGTAGAAGGTTGAGTTTTACTGCCGCAATCAGACAAGATTGATACAACTACGACAAGAAACGATCTGCGTACCAAGGTGTTCATCGTGTTGTGGAGGACACAGAAGTCGAAAGCCAAGACATCGGCAGTTCCAACGAAGAAGCAAGCCGATCAGCTGAGGAGGCTGGGGTGCCGCAGTCATCGACCCGAGAAAGTCAGCAGTCAAGCAACGGTCATCCCAATTCATCGGTCCGGCGACAACCCGGGCGACATTGGGCGATGTCGAGCGTCTGATGGCGTGCAAAGTGAGAGGAGAGCGAGCAGGAGCTTTGCAAGTGGTGAGTCCTCTGGTGTTCTTACATCTCAGGGGTGCCGCTGCCTTTCTTGAGGGAGTGTGTAGAAGGTTGAATTTTACTATTGGTTAGGCAACACTGCAACCATTATTGACGTTTCACAAAGATGTCTATGTGAAGAATAGTTCAGGGAACGCGCATAGCTCTGGGTTAAAATGCTTTATTGTTACGCAGAACGCTTGGGTTAGATTCCAGCTGGGACCCTGATATTTTGTGTTCGAATGTAAACATTCCACAGAAGTCTGTCTGGTTTGGTATGAAACTGGGAGATGATTCAGTGACGTTCTAAACTTTTGATTGAAGTCTAAATCATCTCCCTATCCCTACTTTTTCTTTGCATTCGTCGAGTCGGCGCTACCAATGTCGGGTATTTATTAACTCTCGCACGTTGAAATTGCCCATATGTGTTCTCGTTGTTCCTGGGTAAATACTAAGTGTCAATAACCTGTGGCACATACCCGCATACCAGTGGCACATACCCTCCCGTGGGTATGTGCCACTGTCTGGCGGCAAATGTTTGACGACGTACATGATGGTATTGTGACAATATTCATGTCTTTATCAGCACGTCATATTCGTCAAACCATCGTACCCTACCATGGTAATTTTTGTTCACGCCAAGTTAAGGGGCAAAGCAAGAGAGCTCCCAAACGTAAGCGGCTAGATAGATAGATAGATCGCTAGATAGGTAGATAGATAGAGAGATAGATAGATAGATAGATAGATAGATAATAGATAGATAGATAGATGCCCTCTAAGTCGTGGAAGTTCGCTAAGAATTCATCGCATTTGATATGTATACTCGAGACAGGTATAACCGCGGAGCCAAACCATGAGAGTGAAATAACTCTATAAATCAGAATGAGATGGAGCGCATTTGGGAAGCATTCTTTAATGATTATTGGAATTTTGCGGTTATTCTTCCAGAAGGAGGTATATTGCCACGTTCCTTACCTCAAGTTTTGTTATCACCCCGTTACTCTATGTTCAGGGCAAACCACGCCTACGATGTTCGAGAAGCTTCGGGGCTTTGGTAGATCGTTCTGTTAAAAATGCGCCCACTTCGAGAACGTCACAAATTATTCGGGAACCAACATCGTCGCTGGCGAAACGTTAGACTATTCTATTGCAGGGGTATAAATTCCGACACGCTTCGCCGCTTGTCAGTTGATCGATGGCCGACGCTGCGTTCGCCGCTATCAGTGCAAGACTGCTACTGTAACCCGACTTTCCACTTACCATGCACAGGTTCACCCAATTGAAGAGTTTCATCTGACCAACCAGTCTCCCACCTTCAGCCCCATCATAACCACCGTGACAATATAAGAGCTGCATCTTACCATTATTACCAACGGAGCATAAATCTTAAGGCTTGCAAAAAAGCTTCAACCTAAACTATGAATGATGCAGCGAGTAATATTACGAAAAATGATAGTTGTAACCTTAAGAGACATCAAGTGAGTAAGAGTGCGTCTGGGAACAAATTGGGTTAAGGATATGATAGTTGAAATTTACAGGAACAAATAAATATATACCAAGCACGTAGCCCATTGGCGAGGTAATTGCTGGTCATCAAGGGTAACTGACTGTAGTTTAAGAGAAAGCAAACGCGTAAGACAGAAGGAAATAGTACGTAGCCAAATGAGATCATAAATTTTATAACATGGTAGCAGAAAGCACACAACCAGGTTGTTTGGCAAACATTGAAAAGTCCGTCGCCCTTTAGTGGGCGGAGTTAGGCTGGTGGTGATGATGATGATGATTAGTAGGTGACTTAGGTGAAGAAGCGACAAGTATCAGCTAACGAGAACAGACGAAGTATTAGCCGTGGCATGATGATTTAGCGTTTCCTTTTCGAGGAGCGTTCAAACGGTCAAACGGTGCGCCACTGTACGATGGCATGGTGAAGGCCATGCCTTGCGGGTTAATGTGGACATAGTTGACTTGAGCCAGCTAGTGAAGATGTTAAGGTATGACCTCTCAAAACGTCATTAAGTGCACGAAATGCGGCTTTTTGCATAATTTGTTTGTGTAGACTATTTCGTGGTGTCGACAAATACAAGTCTCACTGCAAAAATGAGTAGTGTGATATGTACAGCGTCAAGACATACCGATCTGGTAAGGAGGTGTTCTGCAGTGGCTCAGTTGACTCAATAAGCGGCTATAGCAGATCATCTGCGTGGTTCAAGTGTTGGGTATCGGCCCAGAATGTACCGAGTTCAGATCTGAGTGCCAGGCAGGGTCATATTTACGCGTCTATGTATTCAGCATTTCCATGGTTGCATCCTAGCAATCGATCACCTGGGCACTGCAGTATATACTGCGAGTGAATTATCCCACAAAGAGACGTGTGAGTTCAGCCTAAAGCGCACTGTAACAATAAAAATGCTAGGCAAGAGTATTGAAAACATTTCCAAAGGCGCGATTTGATATTTGCGCCAAACGAGGCATACTGGTTTACTATTTAGCCGATAGTCAACGCTGGGCAATGGGAGAAAAAAAATGTATCTTACATACTAATATCGATAAACTTTGAGTGTCTTGTATCTACTCACACGTCTGGCTAGACTTATTACTGCTGCGAAGCGCCTGAAACGCAGCTGCGCTCACAAGTTGTCGTATTCACACACACACACACACACACACAAACACACACACAAACACACACACACGCACACACACACACACGCGCACACAAAAAATAGGAACAGTGGCTTTGCTCGGCTTTTCCAGCACATAGGTAGCGGGACCTACGCATGGATGGATGGATAAATGGATAAATTGGTGGGTAGGTGGATGGATGGACTGACGAATATACAGACAGACAGACAGACAGACAGACAAACAGACAGACAGACAGACAGCTATAGGAAAGGATCAATGGATAAATGAATGGATGGATGTATGGATAAATGAATGAATGAATTGATGGATGCATGGATGAAATTGCAAACAGAACGGTGGACTAGCGAGCGAACTCACGCGAGTGAAGTGCCATCCCAGTTGTGATACGTCACTACGGGAGCTTCCTGGCCATCGTGAACTTACTTACAGCGCAACATCAGAAAAAAATACAGGACAGGGAAGGAGAAAAAGAGAAAGAAAAGACAGCGCTGTTCTCAATTCTTTTTCATGCAGTATGACGGATGGTTCACTAACGCACTTGCTACCCCTAATCTTTATACGATATGCCTCAGCGATTTCTCTTGTTAGTTGGTTAGGATGCTTGAAGATGATGGTGGTTCTCTCAAAAATGGGATGACAACTGCATGACCTGCAATGTTTCGGCAGAGGAAGTCGCGGAATTCCTTGAAGAGATAACTCATGCTCCCTTAAACGAACGTTCACACATCGTTTCGTTTGTCCCACGTACTCCTTACCACAGGATAACGGAGTTAAATACACTGCTTTTTTTTCTCTTTGCGTTCCATCCATGTCGTGTATTTTTTTCTAGTGTTGCGCTGTAAGTGTGTTCACGATGGATCCTAACCAACTGGCCCAACTTACCGGCTTCCTGGCCTTCTGCTACTCGGCAGTTCTATGCCTTGAGACGTCACTGCACCTGGGACATGTGCAGCATGGCTCTCGATATGCCATGCGAATTCGCTCGACTAGTGTAGCTTATGCTAAAACACTGTTAAATCTTTACGATTCATTGATTATGAAGCTAATGAACTATGTATGCTAGTAGAAAAGTGAAATATAAAAGCCGAGTGAATTTATTTTATATTGTCTATGCGTACCCGATGCGTCACATAAAATATTGTCGCCCACGTTGTTTCTGCTGTACACTTGTCCAGTAATCTGTTAATCAGTTCAAGGTACTACGTTCCTGGTAAAGAATAAACATGTTCTAGAATAAAGAGGTTCTACTGAAATAAAATAATATTGCGAATATTTTACATACAAAAATATATATTAATTTGGAGATACTTTAGAAAGTATAGTTCCAATAGAACATTGAATCATAGTGCATACAATTTGAGAAGTAATTTGAAAACCATTCATAGCAATTGGCGAAAAATAACACAGCACCTCAAAACCATAATAAGTTTGTGGTCTCAGAACACACTAATGTTCAGTGTTGTTTTAGGCGCATAGAAGGACTTGGTTGTGCATTCGCTAAACTGCGTATTTAACAACAATTTTTTATGATATAATATAAAGACATAAATAATCCGTAGTCGTCAAACAGCTTTAATTTCACTATTCTACTATTAACGAGCATTTGTCAAATGAGGCTGTTACTAGAAAAGTTCGCAAAGAAACATAAAACTTCTTTTCGTAAGCAATGCGACGACTTGTGGGTTTTGTTCTTTCTTACCCCTAATTACGTTGTATTAACGCACGTGTGATGTAAACCAGCCTAAATTCTAACATATATTTTGAAATCAAGCTCATAATGTTTGGGCAAGAAGGAGAAAGAACTGTGAGATACTAACATTCATGCTACTGAAATGAAACAAACTTGAGCACTGCTAAAAAAATTTGAACAAACCTTAATATTGCGCACTGGTTCTTGCTCCACACAACATTTGGATCTAGAGTAAGATGTTTGCGAATGCGCCGAAATATCTCAAGATACGAATGAGGAGTGTATGTGATACAGTGATTGTGGTTTGGTGTTGTATTCAAATCTGAAGTATATCCTTGTGGCAGCATTTTTCATCCTACCATTGGACAATTTTATTGTAAAATTGAGCAGCCCTGCCACACGTACATGCATCGTCAGATCTAATACCAGAAGCACACAAAGGCACTGCGTGCAAGTGATCGCGTTGGGATCTTAAGGGTGCTTTACAGCAAAAGTGGCTATGAGATCACAACAGGGGTTTATTATGGCGCCTCAGTTGTCCGATGCCACTGCCGGTGTTCGTAACAGCTATCGCGCCTAATAAGAAAAAAACGACAAATTATAGATGACGTGTCTAGGAGAGAATCACAAACTAGGGTCATCTGTGTGGCAGCCCAATACTCTTCCGCCGAGATACGCCAGCAGCTTAAGCTTTTTACATGGTATTTATTAAACTGTGTTGTTGAAAATATCATAAATGTTACGAGGTAGTAATGCTTTTACTCAACGACAATATTCGCGCATGCACTCGTTTCAAACCGACCCTGTGCTGGCTTCATGTCGCATAGTGAATCGCGATATTTTATGCTATATAGTGTTTCAAAACGGTGAAGTAACAGTCCGCTGTCACAAAATACAAGTTGCATAAAAAGAGGTTTATTCAATGCTCCAACCCATTGCAAAAGCCTCAGGCACTTCATGCTCGTCAACCACAGCAGACACCAAGTGCTTATAATGTCTTAAAAGTGGGCAGCGGGTAGCACGGTTTACCGAAGAATGACGAATAATGGAATCGTGGATGCCTCAATACTAAAGAAAATTTTGACGACTTATGATGTAGTAGGTACCAATCATGCCAGCTTGTAGTTGTGCTCCAAGAGTGTTTTAGGAGGCTCTAGAAGGCCGCTCGTCCACCTTTCACTGTGACTATGCAGCGCGTTCCGCGCAGGCCTGGCGTTTTTTCCCGTAATTCTTTCGTTCTCTCTCATTTGCTGTGAAAGCCAGCGCCTTGCCGCTTTGAGGAGTTTGTAGTTTTCTGCAGTCAGTGTAATGAGAATAGAGAGCTAAGGACGATTACTGCCGAAACTACTGGTAGATGGTTTGTGTCGTAATTTTTAAATGCAAATGCATTTTTTAGTCGGGGCACGTCAGGTGTCTGTTGGCGTCCGCGCACCGCCAAGTCTTATTTCTCCGCTCTCACTCGCTTTCTTTTGGAAACAGCTGCGGGCGCACGCGCTTATTTTCACCTTACCATCCAGAGCAGATGGTGCGGGCGCAGTAGCAGAGTGAGTGGAGAAGAGGAGCGTGCTCTAGCGTGTGAGGACGTTCGCTTCACCGGAGCTCTGTGTTGAGAGAGTGTAGAACAGTGTTGGTGCAGTGCTTCGCTGCTCCTCCTCTCACCATTTGCTCTCTTTCTCCTCCGTGTGCCCCACCCTCCCGTCCGCACTCGTAGGTATATATATTTGCAATGAAGCGCGCGTAGTAATCTAGTAATCAATGAAGCGCGCCTAGTAAGGCTTAGTAGGCTCACGGGTTCGAAGGACCAAATTACTGTATGATCATGAGGCAAGCCGCAATAATGAGTAGCATATTAGTTCGGACAACCTAGAGTTGTTTAAAGCCTGGATAATTATAGTATGCTGGCGCTATTTCATTTTGACTTAGGCAATAACCAAGCCACCGTGGCCAAATTTACTCTGTTATTTTGACCTGAGCTTAGCGGTGCACCACCTGAGCCAGTTAAGCTGCCGCAGTGAACTTGTTTCATTTGCGGTAATGTGTTTTGCGATAGCATTCATATGGACACTCTCGGCTGGATTTTGCACCGGCGTCAACGTCGGCATCGGGATCACTCACTCTTATATGTATACGTATCTTTATATATGTAAACGCAAGAACGAAAAATAATCCAAAAAAGTGTCCGGCGCGTGGAATTGAATGTGGGACCTCTGAATCGTGAAAGCGAGGCATCAACCACTAAGCCACGGAGGAGTACCTCCTTCAACGTTCAAATGACAAGCTGTGTATATCTACCACTTACCGCTGCTTACAGGAGTCTCGGGAGGAACTATCGTGTTTTCAGCATGACCAGCAAGATGACGCCATGAGCACGCATCGCCACATGGTCAAGACGCTTCGGCGCACACTGTTACTTCCCACGTGTACTTTGTGCCACCAAGAAGAGGGAGGCGACGCTCACTCGTGCGCCCTTTTCTCGTAGTGGGGAGGATCATACGTCTTGGCTGGCCTTGGGCTTTCATTGTAACAATTCTGTTGTAGTTACCGGGCGCACAATGGTCACTGCAATCATTGCACAGTCTGTGTTTGCGAGAAGGGGGCACTTTTGAGACACATTGAACTAACAACTGAGACGATCATTCCCGTTCATCGTTACCGGTGAGCACGTTTCGTGCGTAATTTGTACGTGAGAAGCGAGTGGCACGTTTCGATCTGCTTGCCATTCTGCGCGTACCTTCCAATTTGTTTCTATCGCGTTAATTAAATCGCAATGCGAAATCGGAATGCGAAAAAATTAGGCAGATCCCACGTACCTGGGAATCAACGTATGCGAAGCATGCGGAGGGAAGGTCATCGTGTGGCCATTTTTTAGGGGCGAAGATCCTTAAAGTGGCACCCGTTCGTCCCTCGTAGTCGTAGTCGTAGTCGTAGTGTGTAACCAGTGTGACATTTTGACCTGCAAGGTGGTGCCGGTGAGAGATTTCTCCTGTGCTATGTTGAACAATAAAAAGTTCGAGTTCGCGGCGTGCGCGTTAACTAAAAGCCGAATGCCCCTGTCTCTCACTCCCCATTAGAAGCCATTGGCATGTACATTGAGCACTATCTGACAAGAAAGGGTTGCTACATTATACTCGCCGGGCGTAACCTCCTTGGTTTTAGAAAGGTTTAGCGAGCGTTGGGCCGCAGTGCCATGAATACAGTGAACTAGTATATGCCATGAAGTCGAGGTGGTTAAAGGCGGGAAGTAGACACGAAGCGCAAGCCGTAAGAAAGTGTGCGTGTGCCACCTCTCGTTTATTCGTTGGAATGTCCGCTGGATGGCAGTGCTTCTATATCGGGAATATATTATGAAAAGATGCGAGATGGTGGTACTTGGAGTGTTGAATTGATGGACGAACGGACACACAGACAGATGCATGGACGAACTCACGGATGGCTGCACTGACGGATGGATGCATGGACGGACGCAGGAGGAGATGCGTGGACGAACGCAGGGACGGACGCACAGATTGACGTGCGGACGACAAAAAGACGCACGCACGTACGGGCGGATGGATGCACGGACGGTTACACACACGAACGCCTGGATGGACGGAAGCAAGAACGAATGGATGGACGAATGCTTCGCCCCGCTCTGCACCATTCACTCTGTGGATATGCTGCCATTTTTTATTGAGGGACACGTCATGAATTGACGCTAATATATATACATATGTTTCAGGCACAGACATATGCTGGAGAGGTGCATATGTTTATATAACCAGTTGCTTGCACTTAAGCAGTGATGTCAACTGGAACATGTGTATTAGCGACACCAGAAGTTGATATAAAGTGCTGATGCTCGCGAGGATGCTAGCCCGGAGCACTACTACATAAATAAAGTTCAATGCATGCACCTAACCACAATTGATGTTAACCCGTCATGACGGCTTCATCAAAGGAATATATATGTAATGTTTACGATGTTGGGTGAGCAGCACTGCAACCACTGTTGACGTTTCACGAAGATTAGCGTCTGTTTGAAAAGTAGTTCCGAGACCTGGCATAGCTCTGGGTTAAAAGTCTTGACTGCCACGCAGAATTCTTGCATTCGATTCCTGTTGCGACCCTGAAATTTATTATTTCCATTTGTCTGGGGGTCAACACTGCCTATTGCAAGTTTTTTTTAACCCTGAAATATATTCTGTGCGTTCTTTGGGCCGACGCTACCGATGTCGGGTTTCACTTAACGCTCAGTTAACATTGCCCAAGTGTGTTCTCGTCGTTCCTGGGTAGTGTCAATAACTTGTTGCATACACCCTCGTACCAGCGGCACATACTTGCCTGTGGGTATGTGCCACTGTTCGGTGGGAATTGTTTGACGACGTACACGACGGGATTACGTACACGACGAGATGAGACATTACTCATGTCTTGAGCAGCACGTCGCATTCATCAAACCATGTCACCCCCCTTGCTAATTTTGGTTTACGCCAAGCGGAGGGGGTGACCACGAGAGCACCCAAACGTAAGCGGCTAGATAGATAGATAGATAGATAGATAGATACGCTCAAAGTAGCCTAAAATCCCTAAGAAATGCTTCGCACTTAAAACTATTTGGTCGTTGATCTTCTCTTGAAAAAAAAATGGCAGATCCCACGTACAGTGGGAATCGATAATATCCGAAGCACGAATTATAAAGGATGATATGTCATTTGAAAATCAGCGCAACGTTATGAGGGGGAAGGGGTAAATGATGCTGTACATGATTTCTGTGCCTTGATTATCATGTTTGCTTGTGTCGTGTACCTTCGTCATCTATTCACGTCACGTGATACCAAATTTAGTATATGTGGAGGTAGCTAAACGACCACGAGCACGCTATGAGCGCGGTATGTTGTCATGTTCTTACATGACACGCGTGTCAGGATTATCATCTTTGCACCAGTCATATATTTTCGTCATCCGTTGACGTCAATAATACCAAATGTGGTGTATTTTGAGCTAGCAAAACGGCCGCGTGCGCATCATGAAGGGCCCAATATACTTCAATGTACCGTTGACGCGCGCGGACGCTGGGCACAACGACGCTAAGTTAGCAAATCGCGTGCACTTTATATAGTCTGACGCCCAGCGCCACCAACGCTGCAGCGTCGGTGGCTTTGGTCGTCAGACTATATAGGCTGCCGCGCTGGGCGTCATACTATAGGCTGCCGCGCCTAACGACGCTAGCAGCGTCGATAGGCGCGGCCCGATGGCAACCGGTGCGAAATGCGGCATGCTGCATTTCCCACCAATGCGATAGCCAGACAACACTGCGTCTCCCTTTTTTCGATACGGAGGGACGCCGGACGTGCTGAAACGCGCATGCGTGAAAGCAACGCAGCGCGGCACGCCCCAGCAAGTGTATGGCAGGGCCGGCACCTGGCGACGCACCGCTGGATTGACACGTCGAAATGAACGCCGGCGAGCACGCGCACCGCGCACGTCGAAATGTATTGGCGCTTTGACTGTGGCATGTAGTCATGTTCACACATGTACACATCTCATGATTATCCTGTTTGGACTAGTCACATACCTTTGTCATTCATTGACGTCGCGTAATATCAATTTTGGCTTGCGTGAAGCTAGTGAAATGGCCGCGAGCGCATCATGAAGAGCCCAATATACTCCAATGTAGCGTTGATGTGCACGCACGCTGGGCACAGCGACACTACGTTAGCAAAACGCAAGCACTCTATGGTATGACGCCAGGCGCGACCGGCGCCACCAGCGTGCGTCGGCGCAGCCAGATGGCAACCAGTGCGAAATGCGACATGCTGCATTTCGCGCCGGTGCGTTACCCACACAACACTACGGCTCCCTTTTTTTGTGACGGAGGGATGCCGGACGCGCTGAAACGCACATGAGTCAAACAACGCAACGCGGCGCGTGCCTGCAAGTATAAGGCAGGACGGGCTCCTAGCATCGCAACGCCGGCGATACGCGTCGAAATGAACGCCGGCGAGCACGCGCACCGCGTCACGTCGAAATGTATTGCCGCCTTGACTGTGACATGCAGTCATGTTCTCACATGACACACATCTTATGATTATCATGTTTGCACTAGTCACATACCTTTGTTATCCATTGACGTCACGTAATACCAAGTTTGGCTTGTGTGAAGCTAGCGAAAGGGTCGCGAACGCATCATGAGTGTAGCCTGTAGGCATGTTGTTATATGACACGCATGTCTTGATTATCATGTTTGTAAGTGTCATTTATCTATGTCTTCCATTCGCTTCGTAGAGTACCGAGTTGGGTACATGTGAAGCTAGTGAAGTGACCGCGAGCGCATCATTAGTTCGGCATGTAGTTATGTTGGTACATGACACGCATGTCGTGATTAATATGTTTTTATGTGTCATTTACCTACGTCGTCTGTTCGCGTCGTGTAATAACGAATTTGGTACATGTGAAGCTAGCCAAACGGCCGCGAGCGCATCTTGAGCGTAGCTTGTAGTCAAGTTGTTACATGACACGCATCTCATGTTTAGAAAGTTTGCACCAGTACCATACCTTCTTGATCCATTCACGTCCCGTAATACCATATTTGGTATAAATGAAGCTAGCGAAACGGCTGCCAGTGCATCATTAGCGTGGTATGTAGTCACTTTGTTACATGACACGCATGTATTGATTATCATGTTTGCACCTGTCACATACCTTCGTAATCCATTCACGTACCCTGATACTAAATTTGGTATATGTGACGCTAGCGAAACAGCCGCGAGCGCATCGTGAGCTTGGTATGCAATCATGTTACATGAAATGCATGTCATAATTCTCATGTTGCGGTCTGTAACTAGAGTTCGCCACGCAATCATGTCATACCATACCAGTTTTGCAACATGCCATGTGATTTATACCATTGCAATAGCTGCAGGACCATGAAATATAAATCATGGCATTCATGACATCCATATCATGATTTTCATGTTATTACAAGTCAAATATGTTCTTCATACAGTCATGTTAGGCCATACGAATTTTTGTGTGGATATCAATATCGAAACGGCCAGGAAAGCTACAAGTCGTAGGCGGCTAGATAGATAGATAGATAGATAGATAGATAGATAGATAGATAGATAGATAGATAGATAGATAGATAGATAGATAGATAGATAGATAGATAGATAGATAGATACGCTCAAAGTCGCCGAAGTTTGCTAAGAAATGCTTCGCATTTAAAAATTGGATGCAGAATTGTTTTTGGCAGTTATTCACCAAGACTTTTTCCAACATATTTTTTGTGGGAGAAGTGACGGTAGGTAAATACACACAAACAGATGTCAGAAAAACTGTTTTCTTCATTTGGATGTGCAGAGAGTGTATCCGCGACAAAAGTTGCAGATTGCTCCACATACTGCACTGTAAAGCACATGCCCAGTGTTTCATTCACACCTTCTCTTTCTTATCCGTCTTGATGCAGTCAAGTGCTGCATCATGAAAAAGGAACCACATTTTAAGCAAATGCCGATTTTGATAATTGTGTTATTATTTCTCATTTTGCGATGAGATAATGCGATAGATGTGAAAAATGGCTTTTGAGGTGTCTTTCTCATTTAGTTTCATTTCATTTCAGTGTCAATCTCATTTTATTTCATCACCCTTTATTATACCCCGTGGGCCGAAGTATTACAAAAGGAAGTGGTTAATAGTACATAAAAAATTGAAACATTTACCAACAGAAAATGTGACTAAGTAACACAACAAAATAATTGATCAGGTAAGTACTAGAGTGATGGTATCCGAAATATTATAGCGAAGCATGATTGCCGGGAAGTTGATTGCATTTTTGAGATGTCGTGGGAATAATTATTTGTTACTGGTTCTGGTAAGCAGCGCATTATTGCAACATTATCATATAAACACAATGAATGCGAGAAGAAAGGAAAGAAGGGGACAATATCAGGTTGTCATGCCGGTAGGAAATGTAGAAATATAAATTTTGAAACAAAGTAAGGCGAAAACACTTGCGTCGGAAATAAAGGAGAGGATGTAGTAAGAAGTTTTTCATGAAAGTTACTCTTGATGTTCGGCTGTGATTGCTATGAATGAAACCAACGGCTATATTTTTAGTTCTTTCAAGCGATTGAATATGGGTTGCAGAGAGAGGGTCCCAAAGGGACGATGCGTAATTACTTTTTTCTAATGAGTGTTTGATTTAGGAATAATTTTAATGAGGAAGAAGCAGAAGAGAGTTTCACCGGATATATCATAACATGCGGTTAGTACTGCTAACGTGAAAAGACCAAGAAAGTGTCGAGGTTACGTAAACGGCAAAGCATTCTGAGAATTTTACAGCTTTTGGGGGAATTTTATTAAGATGATAGTTTGGCGGAGGAATTATGTTACGAGTCACACGCGTAGTTTCACTTTGGACACGTTTAGTTGCATTAGCAATACGTCACACCAGATAGAGACAGCATTATTATTGTCTTGTAGAGATTTGTCGTTGTTAACTGCGAACGCAGTGGTCTGTGAAGACGTAAGTGTTAGGGGAAACATCGTTTGGTAAGCAGTTATTGCAGATGAGGAAATAAATAGGGCCTAAAACTGATCCCTGTGGCACACCAGACTCCACAGAGTTGAACAAAGATGTATGACTGTTTAGTGTGACGTGTTGTAACCGAAATAAAAGGAAGTTTTCAAAGCGTTTAAGCAGGCTGGGATTGAGAATAAGTTAACAAGATTTAAAGAGGAGAAGCTGGTGACATACTCGGTCGATGGCAAAGCATGTCGGTGATATACTTGGGATGAGCCTGAAGACCCGCCGGCTAACAAGCTGTCTTGTGGAACAAGAGACGGCTCGTCCGAAGTAAATGCTTTATTGGAAAATAAAATGACAATAACAGATGGCTTTGTGCCGTCTACTGAGAGGCAGCTCGTGAGGCGCCATTGCGATGGTCATAAACAATGTCTTATAGGTGGCAGACGACGAAATTCCAACATTCTTTTGGCCCAGCACTAATTACAATGCTAGGCTATCGATTCCCCCCTCCCCTCCCACCGAATTTTCAGAGGTCTAGCCCAGCCACCTTTATGCGTTCACTTTAGTAATAATGAATCTCGAGAGCACTTCTTTCGGACGATACGAAGACGCGAAAAAAACCAAAATATTACCAAAACAAATGAACACATTTGAAAGTTGGACCGAACTTTGTCGCTTCCGGCGATTCTTTCATTTGGTACAAGCCCATTGCGTTTCAGCCCCAGAATCATTTTCAACGCATTATTCCACTTTTTACGAGAGTATAAAATACTTGAGTGCAGTTCAACTATGCTGTATTTGCAGTTGTCAAAATATCCTGTTGTTTCGTTGAATTTAGTAGCCTATAGTTTCTTTTTTATAATCTTATAGGGCGAAATAATTATTCTGTAAGGAATAAACAATTTATCAGTTAAGCCGTTCCCTCAATAAGTGATTCACTTTACTAATCAATGCACCATTTTATGGAAGGTCTGTCCCACTTAGTGGGTCATGCCAAGATGCTGAGAAACCTACCAACCAGATGGCGTTACACGACTTTCAAAGAGTAGGGAAGCTATAGGGTGGTTGCATCCTGCTCTGACATCAAAGAGAGTAAACAGAACGAGATTTCGCACACGTAATAGCCTGCCCTTGTCTAGGAAAACTCGAAGATAAATTTAGCAGTGTTAATTCGTATTTAGTGATCTTCCAGCTCAGGCTGTAAGCATGTACTTGTCGTTGTGTAAATGAAGTAATGCCGCAGTGTTGTATCCTGTATATAGTACCTGTAGTTTCGGTTTCTGTGTTTGAGTTGGCAACACTGGGTCCTTATGATTGTATATATTTGTGGAACGTCTAATAAAAAAGAGTATGCAACCGCTACCCGGGTGTGCGAGGCACGTCACTCGTTCACTACAATGGCGACGAGTGTTTAAACCCCGTCTGAGATAGTCCCTGGGGGATAACCAGCCACGCCCCCAGATG
This sequence comes from Rhipicephalus annulatus, assembly GCA_013436015.1. Taxonomy (NCBI): domain Eukaryota; kingdom Metazoa; phylum Arthropoda; class Arachnida; order Ixodida; family Ixodidae; genus Rhipicephalus; species Rhipicephalus annulatus. Next base: position 127,249 of record WOVY01001694.1, on the reverse strand, counting down.
GCTTTCGCTGGCATCGCCCACTGGTTCCGTTCTTTCCGACACCGGGTCGTCCCGTGCAGCCACTGTTCCGATGGCACGACATGTTCAAGGTCTATGTGCTGGCGTCCAGTGCTTCAGAATTCTCCCCAGAGCGACGCAAGACTCTTCTACTACATTCCTTGGGACCCGAAGGTCAACGTATCTTCAATACTCTGTCTATTTCGCAGGCGGCCGAAAATACTGAGGAGAAAGGGACCGGAGCTACGCCCGACGTGTATGACTCCGCGGTAGCGGCACTGGCTAAGCACTTCGATGCCACCTGCAACCTAATCGTCGAGTGCCACCGATTTCACCGACGAATTCAGTTCCCAGGTGAGTCTATTCAAGAATACGTGACCACGCTAACAGAGCTTGCCGCGATGTGCTCATTTATGTCGCAAGAAGAGTCACTACGTAACCAGTTTGTTGCCGGTGTGTCTTCGCATCGTATTCGGGAACGTCTTCTGTTAGAAGGGTCTTCGCTTTCGTTCAACAAGGCAGTTGCTCTCGCGAGTCAAATCGAGCAGGCAGCAGTGGAAATGAAGGGATTTTCCGTCTCAGTGCAACCAGTATCTGCGCAGTCTGGCACAAAAGGCGGTTCATCGTTGCAGTCACCGAATTCACTGCCGCATGCTCGCACTTTCAGTCAACGTGATAAGGCAGCTACATCGGGAAACCGCCCCCCATCTCGACAGCGCTCTCCATCGAACTCGCAGCAACACGAAAATTCTTCGTATTGCTTCAGGTGTGGTTCTAAACAGCATCGCGCTTCTTGGAAACGCTGCCCAGCTAAAGAAAAAAAATGCTTTTTTTTCCTTTAGCCGCTCCTTCCTGTTCCTAGTGTGACGCTTCTGGATTATTCCAATAGACCAATTTCGGTTCGAGGCTGCTTCTTTTCTGAGGTATTTTTCGAGAATCACAGCGCACCGCTTTTGTTTTATGTCGTCGAACAGGGTACTTCTCTCGTTGGCTTGGATGGTATTAAGGCCTTGAAGCTGTGTATTGAACGCTCTCAGCTGCACTGTTTACAAACCAGCACGATACCGAACGCCGAAGTAGCTTGGACATGTCCAATAGAGCCAACCATGCAGCTGCCGTCAGCACTTCGGCAAAAGTTTTGCTCGCTCTTCACAAATGAGCTGGGCCTTGCAAAAGGTTTTGTTCACAGGATTAAGACACATGCGGCTGTTCAGCCAGTAGCATCAAAACTTCGCCGGCTTCCTTTCATGTTACGACCACGCGTTTCTTCCGAACTGCAGCGCCTGGAAAGCTTGGACATCATTGAACGTATCGATGCGTCAGAATGGGTGTCCCCTATTGTAGTCATTGAGAAGAAAGATGGAAGGATTAGGCTTTGTGTAGATTTACGCGAACCTAACAAGGTCATCGTTCCGGACTGCTTTCCGCTGCCTCACATGAATGAGTTGCTTCAAACCTTGGTGGGTGCCACGCACTTTTCCAAACTCGACTTAGCGTCTGCCTACCACCAAGTTCCGCTGGATACTGAGAACAGCGACTTGACAGCGTTTATAACACATGAAGGGCTGTACCGCTTCAAACTCGTTTGTTTTTGTCCAGCCTCAGCACCTGCTGTTTTTGAGATTATGATGTCTCGAATCCTTCGCAATTGTGCGGGTGTCCTCTTTTACATTGACGATGTAATCATTCTTGGTAAATCAGCTGAGGAGCACCTCAAGAACTTGGAGGCAGTGTTGCAGCTTATCAAAGACGCAGGTCTGAAGCTCAACAGCAATTGTGTGTTCGGAGTTCAGGAGCTTGAATTCTTGGGCCACAAGGTGACACCTAGCGGTATTTCGCCACTGTCGGGGAAAGTGGACGCAATTGTAAAAACCCCAGTTTCAAGAAATGCCGCTGAACTCCGCTCTTTTCTTGGGTTGGTGGAATACTACGCCAAGTTTGTGCCACACTTAGTCGAGATTGTAGAACAAATGAGGGCTCTTCTTAGGAAAGGCGAAACCTTCATCTGGTCTGTTGAGGAGGATAACGGTTTCTGCGCGGTAAAGGAGGTATTATCATCAGATCTTGTCTTGCACATGTTCATTCCTGCGCTTCCAATTATCATTTCTACTGATGCATCCGAATGTGCTCTTGGACCAGTCCTTCAGCAGCACTCCCATAATAAGCTTCGTACTGTTGCTTTCGCATCACGCACGCTATCTCCGGCTGAATGAAAGTACGCAGTTGGCGAGAAACAAGCACTTGTATGCATTTGGGCATGCGAATATTGGCATGCGTAGCTGCGGGGACGGAGCTTCACTCTCCGAACAGACCACCAGGCCCTCGTTTCGCTTCTGTCTTCGCAGGGCTCAGGCCAACGCCCTCTTAGAATTGCACGTTGGTGCACAAGGCTACTACGTTACAATTTCACGGTGGAGTACCAGAAAGGCTCATCTAACAGAGTAGCCGATGCTCTTTCACGGTTACCCGTTCATATGGCAGATAGAGAGCTGACTTTTGAGAAGGAACTTGTTCCCATGGTTCAAATAAGTTGCCTGACCAAAGAACAGTTCGAACAAGCGGTTCTTGCTCACGCCACTCTAAAAAAAGTGAAGGAGTTTGTAAATGGGTCTTGGCCGTCATACCGAGACTTGCCGGAAGGTCCGGAACCATATTTCAGAGTTCGAGACGAATTGTCAGTGGTGAGCGAACTGTAGTTGCGTGCAGAGAGACTTGTAGTTCCATCATCTCTCGTGGCTAAACTTGTGGCAACAGCACATGAACCTCACCAGGGTATCGGACGCACCAAAGCCAGACTTAAAGAGCAATTTTGGCGGCCCCGCATTGACGGTCACGTGCAAGAAGCAGTCCACAATTGTAGCATCTGTCAAGCAGCAGATAAATCGGCAAAGACGTCGCCTGCCCCCCTGCAACCTATCGAGCTACCAGAGAGACCATGGCAGAAACTTGAAATAGATATTGCAAGTTTCTATAGATATTGCTCGGTGCCCTGGCGACAATGGCCTTCAGCAACATTCTGCAGGGCATGAATATTCGTTCAATCACGATCCCGTTGACGCAACGCTTCTCGCTGCAACATGGAAGTCAGCGTCCGCTGAGGCAAGTGCTCCCGTAGCGAAACCTGTGCCTAGTGCAGACTACGATTCCCGCTCGCCAACGAGACCAGCCGCCGGACAGTTTCCTGCTTCAGAAACTTTTTCACGCCCGCCCGTGAACACTTCAGAAGTACCTGTGGTGTCGTGCCCACCTGGCCGTCGCATTCGGCCGCACCGAGAGAGACGGCGACCGGACAGATATGGTTATAAAGTGTGAATGTGCAAATGTTCCTTAGTTGGTGTACCTGTTACCTAATGTATTCAATATTTTTGGCATGTGTATAGATAATTTTGTGTGTATATATTGATGTGTATTTCTTGTTGTGTATTTCTCGTTCCAGTTATAGACTGTGCGTGATAAACCTATACTAACGTACTAACACCTTCCCAAAATAAAAAAAAATAAATGAGGGAGGGAAAATGTTGTATCCCGTACATAGTACCTGTAGTTTCGGTTTCTGTGTTTGAGTTGGCAGCATTGGATCCTTGTGATTGTATATATTTGTGGAACGTTTAATAAAAATAGAGTATGCAACCGCTACCCGGGAGTGCGAGACACGTCACTCGTTCACTACACGGAGGTTGAATTACGATGCTTGGCCTTACCTGCCAAGGCCCAGGACGACCGCGTTACAAGCGAGGAAGACAAGTGGATGGATGAGGCGGACGCAGGCCCACAACGACGACTGTTAGACCTCTTCAATGACATTAACAAAGGGTTGCTTTGTCGTATTTGTGAACTGCCATCTCGAACTGTGAGAACGTTCTACTATACCGTGACTGCATGAAAGTAGCCACAGAGAAGCCTTCTTGGCTGGAGTCTGGTTAGGGCAAAGGTGTGGAACTTGACTTCGATTGGTCTTAGTTACGGTTTCGTAGAATATCCGATTATTATGTACATGTTTATTTTTGCATGAATTGTTTAATGTTGTCTTATAAAGTGTCATTTTCTTGCTATCATAAACTCCCGTCTCTTTCTCTCAAATCCGAATAATTGGCAAGCGCTCCCGAGATAACCTTGACAGAAACACCACTGGGGTGAGCGAGAAGGATCATTTATATGAATCTGGCTAGCTGGATTCTGTGCCGACTGGTTGTGCCCACGCGATCTCCGACGTCAGCGTAGCTCTGGCCGACTGGGCTCACCCTGCGTCATCTCCTGACGCCAACCTCCGACGACAGTGTAGGTATGACCGACTGGACTTGCTCTATGCCACCTCCTGACGCCGACAAGAGCTCTCGCAAGTGGTGCCTCGTTCTCGGACTGCTGTGACCATGTTTCCATCTTTCCTATCTCTCCTATCCTCTCGATATGTCGTCGCTCTCTGGCTGACCACCTCATGCGTCTTTTTCTCTCTCTACACCTTTATTCCTATCCTTTTAATCCCTCCTCACCCCCATCCCTTGTGAGCTACTGTTAAGGTGTCGCTCGCTGAAGCAGACAGTTACGGGGCTCACTTTTCTCTTCCTTGCTCTCTTAGAACCACTTTGTGTGTGTGTTGTGGTGAAGCCAACGGAAGCGCGCCATGGCGAGAGAAAATGGTAGCGTTGCTTTCCCCGTTTTAGTGACATTAGGTCGTCTTTGCCTGTGGCGCAATGGCGGCCGCTTGAAACGCTAGGCACACTAAGCTGTGTCTACTACCTGCGGTGAGCCACACCATGTGTTTTGATTGAGCCGCCTATGTTATAATCATCATCATCATCAGCCTAACAACGCCTACTTACAGAGATAAAGCTTTTCCCATGGTCCGCCAGTCAACGCGGTCCTGTGGTCGTTGGTGCCACTGCATACTCGAATCTCATCTGCCCACCTAACTTTCTGTCTTACCCCCACGCGCTTGCCTTCTCCGGCAATTCAGTCAGCTACCCTTATTGACGAGCGGATATCCTTCGTACGCAGTGCGTGCTCGACCCATGTCAATTTCTTCTTAATTCCAACTATGATATCCTTAACCCCGGTTTGTTCTCTGACCCACTCGGCTGTCTTTTTGTCTCTTAAGGCTACACCTATCAATTTTGTTTCCGCCGCTCGCTGCGTTGTCCTCAATTCGAGCTGAAAGCTCATCGTAAGCCTCCAAGTTTCTCCTTTATAGGTAAGTAACGGCAAGATGGAACGTTTAGATACGTTCCTTTTGAGGGATATTGACAATCAACCAGCCCAAAATTGTGGTTGCTTCTCGAACGTGCTCTCCTACTTTCTCATTCAGCTATCTTGAATTGTTTGCGCAGGCACTCGGAGACACAGAACAGAACATAAACGGGTGCAAACAGTGTCTTGCACCCATTTATGTTCTCCTTAGTGCCCCCATGTGCCGGCGCAAACATTTCAAAATGACTAAGTTCTAACTGGGCTAAATCGTAGTTTTGCTTCAGCTTATTCTTCTAGTTATTTCTATCTTGTGGTTCGCCTCCGTGGTTACTACCAGTCCTAAGTAGGCGTATTTTTTTACAACTTTCGGTGCACTGCTGCCTTTAAAGAAGCGCTGTTCTCTTCTGAAGTTGTACATAAGTTTCGTTTTCTGCAGAGTAATTTTAAGACCTACGTTTTTGTTCTTATGTAAATCAGTATTCATTATTAACATTACTACCCCCTGAGTTACTGAGCTGTGCGATATCATCGGTGAAGCGCAAGTTACTATGCTCTTCTCTATTACATCTAATGCCTATCGCTCCCAATTACAAGCCTCTGAACGCCTCCTATAAGCACGCGGTAATAGCCTCGGGGAGATTGTAACCACTTGTCTTACACACTTCATTTTTTGGTATTCTGTCACTTTCATTGTGGAGCGCTATAGAGGCAGTTGATCACCAGTATATCTTTTACAGGATATTTATATACGCTTCGTTGGCACGCTGGTTCCGCAGTGTCTTCATGAAACTAATATCTCTACTAAATCAAATGGCTTCTCGTAGTATATAAAGGCTATGTATTCGGTGTGTACTGAGCACTTTTCTATGACCTTTTGATATTATGAGCCTGGTCCATTGCTGAATAGCTTGTTCAGATTCGTGCTTGGCTTTTCGGTTGATAGATTGTTGTTTAATTATGTTAGCTATTAACTCTGTAAACAGCTTCTATACGATGGAGAGCAAGCTTATAGGCCTGTAATTCATGTCCTTGTCGTTCCCCTTTTTATGAATTAAAGGGATCTTGGCATTCTTCCCGGCTTCTACCATCTCTGTCAGAAGGCACTTTTTAAACAAGTTAGCTATTTTTCTACCGCAATGAGTCCTGTGTATTTCAGAAGATGTGACTTTACCTGATCTTCACCAGCATCTTTACAATTCCCCATTACTTGTGGGATGTCACCTGCGTTACTTCTTACATTATGGTCGTAGTTGTCCCAGCTGCTGTACAGATCTCGGTAAAGCTCCTCTGCTGCTTTAGCTGTCCCATAGAATTTGGCAGTGACTTTGACTTCCTTGTCCTTTAGTGCACACATATGGTTATTGCCTAATCCCAATCTCTTCACAGCTTTGATGCTTCCTCCGTTCTTTTGACCATGTTCAATTCTCTCCATGGGATACCTTCTAACATCATATATCTTACGCTTAATATTGAAGTTCTCTTTTGTCTGTGGTATTGGAGGCCTTCATGCTTTGGCTTTTCTTATTGAGGTCCTGCGTCTTTTAGTACAGCTTGCCAGTGTCCTGTCTAACTACTTTACCACCAACTTCCACTGCACATTCTCAAATAATACTCGTCATATGATCATTTATTGCACAAACGTTAAGGCTGCTTTCCTCCATAGGAGCCGAGCATCTCTTTTAGATAAAGAGTGCTTACCAGCGCAAACAACAGGGCAGGGGGGAACAGGAGAAGGGCCGAGGCAGAGCGCTGAACTGCCAACAATTTATTTCTTGCGAAGGACTTGGCTTTTATACAGTTACCAATCGCAATCGTCATGCGCGAAACACAATGACAATTCATAAGTACATCACACCGAGAAGCAAAGGAACAACTTTTCCTTATCGGTTAGAGCGACAGAAGGGGTGCTAACACAAGCATCTATAAATGAGGAAATCTTTTCTCCTTCTATGATCTCGCATGTGGTGCGATCTCTGCATCTTGCAACAATGGTACATTTTGAAAATATTGGCTGGCAGCCCCACGTGCTGCAGTGAACGGACAGCCTTCCTGGTTTATAAAATCCACATTGTACATGTGTTCCCTCAGCCTCCTATTTATGTAACAACCTGTTTTACCGACGTTATACCTTCCGCACGATAACAGGCGCTGATACAACACATTACAGGTGCAATCTCTAATTTTATTTGCATGTTTTGTAGTGCAACTGAGGGTGGGTCTGGACGGAGCAACAAACAGCTTGCACAGGCGACTCAATTGAGTCGCCTGTGCAAGCTAGTAGATAATGCTAATAGATAATGAGCAAATCTTTTCTCCTTCTATGATCTCTCATGTGGTGCGATCCCTGCATCTTGCAACAATGATACACTCTGAAAATATTGGCCGGCAGCCCCACGTGCTGCAGTGAACGGACAGCCTTCCTGGTTTATAAAATCCACATTGTACATATGTTCCTTCAGCCTATTATTTATATAACAACCTGTTTTACCGAAGTTATACCTTCCGCACGATAACAGGAGCTGATACAACAAATTACAGATGCAATCTCTAAATTTATTTGCATGTTTTGCAGTGGAACCAAGGGTGGGTCTGGACGGAGCAACAAACAGCTTGCACAGGCGACTCAATTGAGTCGCCTGTGCAAAGTTTGTACAGGCCTACGCACCTACATACAGCCATGATGAGGTACTGATGACGTACGTACTTGTTGATGAAAAGGACACTTAGTGTCGTCTAGAACACATGAACCCTAGGAAAGCAGGAAGACCGGATGAATTGAGAGGAGGCTCGCTCAAACATTGTGCACCATTCATCGCACCCTTTCTTAAGCTTCTATACTCGAAATCATTGAGAACGGGAAGCCTGCCTAATGACTTTAAGGTACCATGTATTGTGCCTGTGTATAAATCAGGTGCTCGAGCATTGGTCAACAACTACGCACCGTTATCCCAGATATGTATAGCCTTCAAAATATTGGCAAACTTGTTATGCAGCAATTTAATGACACACACAAGCAATCAATATCTTCGTAATCTAACACAGCATGGTTCATGTCGAGCGCTTTTCTGCATAACTCAGTTACCAGAAATTGTTTTCAAAGTTTGCAGTGCACTGGACGAATGCTCCTTTGTCAATTCAACATTTGTAAACTTCAAAGAACCATCCGACGACGTGATAATAAACTGCTTGTATGTAAGCAACGTGGATTTATTATCAATTAACAGGTGATAATATGGTTTCGGGAACACGCGTACTTGTCCTTGCGTTCTCAGTACATAGTAGTAAATGGCGCAGAATCAGGTTCGGCAAGCGTATTATCTGGAGTCCCTGAGGGCTCAGTGTTGGGCCCCTTGCTCATTTTAATATTCATAAATTATCTTTCCGACACCATCACTTCTTATGCCAGCTTGTTTTCTGATTATCTAATTATATATAGGAAAGTTACAAGCGTTGATGATACCATTAATTCACAAAATAATTTAACAAAAATAGAAAACTGGTGCCACGAATTAAATGTGAAAGTAAACGTGGAGAAAACTGTTCACATGCTTTTTACAAACAACTATATGGCTCCGCCACTTTTTGATCGCTCTGGTTCTTCATTACAAACAATTTTTAGTACAGGTACTTGGGTGTATTTTTATTTCGCTAAAGCAAACACGTAAGGTGTTTGGAACTTCGCGGCCTAACACAAAGCTGTTTCCTCAGCTGGCCCACGTTCTTTTCAACAAGAGCTACGTCAGAAGAATTTTAGAGGATATGCTCGCTGTGTAGGACCTTCCCACAAAAACGGATTGCAAGAAGCTCTAGCGAGTTCAGAACATTGATGAAAATTATGTCATCGGTATCTATATATCGAAGAAACTTTAGCACGACTGCTGCAAAGGAGACATTAAAAAGGAAGCTTCCGGAAGAAAGAAGACAAATTTTGCGCTTGAACCTTTTTCACTATTTATATCAAGAACAAAGTGAAACAGACCGTGATTAGTACATTGTTCAGTCTCATTATATATCCAGACGATCACATCATGGAGCTCAAGGTTAGAGAATATAGCTGCGGGACTCATCTTTTTAAAAGCACGCTTTTCCCCAAAACAGCTTCTGTATGAAATCGTCTATTGCTGACACTGTGAGCATACTAGCTAACAAAGCTTTGGCGGCCGCTCTCTGACATCTCCTTTTGTCTTGGGGTGTAGTAGAATTTGATGGAATGTTTGACTCGTATCACGTTGATTGTTTTATTTTAGGAGCGTGACTCCTAATAGTCAAACCATGTCCCGCGTGTGGCGTAACAGAGAGAAGAAAAAACAAGTAGAAATTGGCAGATCCCACGTACAGTGGGAATCGATATTATGCAAAGCACGAATGAGGAAGGTTGATAAGTCACTTTGAAATCACCACAACGTTACGGGGTTGTGGTAAATTATGCCGTACACGACTTTCGTGTCATGATTATTATGTTTAGATGTGTCATTTACTTTTGTCATCTACGTGATGCCCAATTTAGTATATTTAAAACTAGCGAAACAGCCGCAATTACGCCATCAACGTGGTGTTTTGTCATGTTCTTGCATGATACGCATGTCATGATTATCATGTTCGCCCCAGTGACGTACCTTCGTCATTCATTGACGTCACGTAACAGCAAAATTGGTATATGAGGAGCTAGCGAAACGGCCGCTTGTGCATAATAAGGGTTGCAATGAGTCATGTTGTTACCTGACATGGATATTATGATTATCATGTTTGCACCAGTCACATACTTTCATCATCCAATCACTTACCGTTATACTGTAGTGAAGAAGAAAGACGTTGATACCATCAGGTGAGCTATCATCAGCACAAGAAGAAGGCACGAGATCGGCGATCAAGCACCGTCATCTGGGTTCGCCTGCGTTCCTTTCAGAGCTACCACCCGCTTGCTCAGTCCTTCAATAAAGCCCCTTTACATTTGGTGGATCGTGCTGGGTAACTGCATCACCTACACCCTGGAACTCCGATCCCGCACGCTGCCGTCGACCATGCAAGTTGACGCTGCCCAACAGACAGCACCTCTCGCGGCTCCTACTTGCCCCGGCCCGGTTCACCAGCGAGACCCCCCGATCTTTTCGGGCGCCGAAGACCAGGACGTCGAGGACTGGCTGTCGTCCTACGAAAAAGTCAGTGGACCAAACAGGTGGGATGACGCTGCTAAGTTGAGCACCGTCAACTTTTACTTGGCTAATGTGGCGAAACTGTGGTATACAAACCACGAATCCGAGTTCGAGAACTGGGCCACTTTCAAGCAGGCAATATCCTCGGTTTTCGGTCGCCCTGCCGTGCGGAAGTTGCGCGCCGAACAACGCCTGCGCTCACGGGCACAAGAACCTGGCGAAACGTTTACCGCCTATATTGAAGATATACTCGATCTCTGCAAGCGCGTCGATGCCGCAATGAGCGAAAGTGCCAAGATCCAGCACATTATGAAAGGTGTTGATGACGACGTCTTTCAAATGCTCCTGGCTAAGTCTCCTTGCACGGTGTCTGAAGTGGTAACTCTGTGCCAGAACTACGACGAATTGCGACGGCAACGAGCTCTCACCCGTCGTCCATTTCAGCCTAACCAACCACTCGCTGCCCTGGACGTCGTACCTGACCACTCGCGCCTTCTAGCACAAATGAAAGACTTTGTGCGTGAGGAGGTCGCACGTCAGCTTTCCCTCCTGCCGTTTTGTCAGCGCCAAGAGCTCCCGCAGCAGCAGCAAGAGCAACCACCGACACCGTTAGCTCCCATGCTCCGACATGCACTTCAGGACCAGATTGCCGAGGCTATGCCAGTGCCCTTTCAGCAGCAAGTTGTCGCCGCGCCCCTTACTTATGCTGACGCAGTAAAGGGGCAGCAGCCACACCAGCCCTCGCCGTTCAATGGACTGCCGCATGTCACCGCTCCTACTCAGAGTTCCGTCGCATGGGCTCCTCCCCTCGCTACCACAGCCTCGACTCAGCCGTATGCCGCGTGGGCGGCGCCCCTTGCTGCAAATGCCTGGCGAACGCGTGATAACCGGCCGATTTGTTTTGCGTGCGGCGGACCTGGCCATATCTCCCGATACTGCCGTCGTCGCGTGCCCGCCTACACAGACGTCCGACCACGAAGCAATTACATGGACCGACCACCTTTTGGCTATGAAAGTTCGGATCGTCAGTCAAACATGTCTTCCCGTGACTATCCGGCAACTTCGTCTCGTCGCTCACCTTCACCCAATCGACGCTCCTTGTCACCCATGCGTCCACGACCAGCCCCTCAAAATGAGGGAAACTAGCCGTCGCAGTTCAAGGGGCAAGAACTGCGCTATCGAAATGTTCAAGTCCTCGCACCTTGCCGTCAAATATCGTCGAAGTTTTTGTGGACGGCGCCCATGCATACGCTCTTGTGGATACCGGTGCCGCTGTGTCTGTTATAGACGCCAAACTTTGCCGCAAGCTCCGAAAGGTGACCACGCCGCTTGATATGTTCTTACGTGCAGCAAATGGAGAACCTGTTCGACCTATAGCCGCCTGCACTGCCCGACTCAAAATTGCGGAGGACCACTACATTGTTGAGTTTATCGTCCTTTCCTCGTGCTCTCATGACATCATACTTGGCTGGGATTTCCTATCCCGTAATCGTGCCGTTATAGATTGTGCCCGTTCCGAACTTGAACTGCTTCCGTTCTTCGAGCAGCCCTACGACCACACTAATCAAGCCGCGCACAAGCTAGTTGTCAAAGAAGACACTGACATTCCACCGACAACAGCTGTTTTGCTCCCTGTGGTCTCCGACGGCATGCGTGATGAAGTAGCATTTTTCGAGCCATCACGCCTCTTTCTAAGTCGGAAACCACTTCTGCTCCCTTATTCAGCCCTCTCAATTTCTAATGGAGCCAGTGCTCTCTGCCTTACCAATCCCTTTCCGCATACCATCAAACTGTTTAAAGGCGAGTCTCTTGGATGCGTACAGCCCATTGATAACGGACAAATTTTTACCGTGCCGCAAGAATCATCCCAAAGTGACCTCGCCGCCCTCAGTGCTCTTAACCACTCTCATCTACAGGCTTCAAAAGTGTTCGATTCGGCGATCGCAGACGGACTGTCACCATCTGAACGATCTGAACTCCTCCAACTGCTGTACCAGTACCGCGAATCTTTCGATGTTGTTCAACCTTCACTTGGCCGCACTTCTACCACTCTACATTACATCGATACCGGCTCCCATGCGCCAATACGACAGCGACCATATCGTGTTTCCGTGACGGAACGCCAAGTTATTACCGAACAGGTGAACGATATGCTGCAACGTGGCGTCATTCAACCTTCCCAAAGTCCATGGGCCTCACCTGTAGTGCTCGTTAAAAAAAAGGATGGTTCCGTTCGCTTCTGCGTGGATTACCGGCGCCTAAATAAGATCACTCGAAGAGACGTGTATCCTTTACCCAGGATTGACGATGCCCTTGATACTTTACAAGGTGCCGAGTTTTTTTCATCATTAGATTTGCGCTCAGGGTATTGGCAGGTCCCCCTTGCCGATGCCGATCGACCAAAAACAGCCTTCGTGACACCGGACGGTCTGTATGAGTTTAATGTCATGCCCTTCGGCCTCTGCAATGCGCCTGCCACCTTCGAGCGTATGATGGACTCGGTTCTTCGGGGTTTGAAATGGCAAATCTGTCTCTGCTATCTCGACGATATAGTCGTCTTTGCGCCAGACTTTAGAACACATCTCGAGCGCCTCAAACACGTTCTCACGTGCCTGAAGAATGCTCAGCTCCAACTCAACCTCAAGAAGTGTCACTTCGCTGCTCGCCAACTTACGATTCTCGGGCACGTCGTATCAAAGGACGGTATACTTCCAGACGCGGCTAAGTTACGTGCTGTCGCCGACTTCCCCAAACCAACGACTATGAAGCAGTTACGGAGCTTCGTGGGGTTATGCTCCTACTTTCGCCGGTTCGTGCGCAACTTCGCCTCTATCATTGCGCCTTTGACCGAACTTATAGGCAGCACCACTGATATTTCGGCATGGTCTTCTGAGTGTGACCAAGCCTTCTGTACCCTTCGTCGTCTCCTCACTTCGCCACCAATACTGCGTCACTACGATCCTACGGCAGCAACTGAGGTCCACACTGACGCAAGTGGTGTCGGCCTCGGTGCGGTTCTCGCGCAACGCAAGCCTGGATTCGCCGAGTATGTCGTCGCCTACGCCAGCAGAACTCTTACCAAGGCTGAATCAAACTACAGCGTCACCGAGAAGGAATGCTTGGCGATCGTTTGGGCGCTTGTCAAGTTCCGCCCATACCTTTATGGCCGTGCTTTTGATGTAGTAACGGACCACCACGCATTATGCTGGTTATCGTCGCTTAAGGACCCATCAGGTCGTCTTGCCCGTTGGGCTCTTCGGCTTCAAGAATATGACATTCGCGTGGTATATCGTTCCGGCCACAAGCATGCCGATGCTGATGCACTGTCACGATCTCCCCTATCCCCGGACATCGCATCTGTTTCCTCGGACAACACGTTGTCAGCGCTTGACGAGGACACCATCTCTTCTGCACAACGCAATGACCCATGGATCGCTTCGCTTCTTGACGCGTTATCCGAGGCACCGACACTTCCAACCACTCGAACCCTGCGCCGCCAGGCTCCGCACTTCAGTATTCGGGATGGCCTTTTGTACCGGCGCAACTATTCAGCAGATGGTAGGAAATGGCTACTAGTCATTCCCCGAACGCTGCGCTCTACCATTTGCGCGTCGTTTCATTCCGACCCGCAATGTGCTCACGCCGGTGTTTTCAAGACCTACGAGCGCTTACGAAAAAGGTATTACTGGCGCGGAATGTTTACCTTCGTCCGCCAGTTCATTCGCGGCTGCCACGAATGTCAGCGGCGGAAAAGCCCGCCACATCCTGCAACAGGTTCATTGCAGCCACTTCCATGCCCAGACCGCCCATTCGACCGTGTAGGAATTGACCTCTACGGACCACTCCCATTAACAACGGCAGGCAACCGATGGGCTATCGTGGCAGTGGATCATCTAACACGGTACGCTGAAACTGCTGCTCTCCCCACAGCTGCAGCACAAGACGTCGCAACTTTCATACTCAATCGTTTTGTGCTTCGTCATGGTCCTCCTCGAGAACTCCTCAGTGACCGAGGGCGTGTTTTCCTCTCCGATGTAATACAAGCACTTCTTCAACAGTGCCATATGGTTCACCGGAAGAGTACAGCCTACCACCCACAGACGAACGGCTTGACTGAGCGGTTTAATCGTACTCTGGGGGACATGCTCGCTACGCATGTCGCTTCTGATCAAACAAACTGGGACCTCGTTCTCCCATTTGTGACATACGCGTATAACACCGCTACGCAAGTCACTACAGGGTTTTCCCCATTTTTTCTCCTGTACGGTCGCGAACCATCACACACCATCGACACTTTACTCCCATACTCGCCAGATCCCTCCGAATACAAGCCTGTCTCAGAAGCCGCTCGTTACGCAGAAGAGTGCCGCAAGCTAGCCAAGCGGCTTACTACATCCGACCAACAGCGCCAGAAGGAGATCCGTGACGACGACCATCGTTCTGCACCAACGTTCGTTCCTGGAGCACTTGTATGGCTTCATGTACCGCCCTGCGCCCCTGGTGTATCACCCAAGCTACTCTCCAATTATCATGGTCCCTACCGCGTGATCGAGCGTGAACTACGCCATTGAACCCCTCACGCCACCGAGCGACCGTCGTCGGCGTGGACGTGATATCGTTCACGTAAATCGTCTGAAGCCGTACTTTGACCCGCTTGTCCCCACGTGTTAGATCGCCAGGATGGCTTCAACTTTTTCGCCGGGGGTAATTGTAGTGAAGAAGAAAGACGTTGATACCATCAGGTGAGCTATCATCAGCACAAGAAGAAGGCACGAGATCGGCGATCAAGCACCGTCATCTGGGTTCGCCTGCGTTCCTTTCAGAGCTACCACCCGCTTGCTCAGTCCTTCAATAAAGCCCCTTTACAATACCAAATGTTGTATATGTGACGCTAGCAAAATGGACGCGAGTGCATCATGAGCGTGGCGTGTAGTGATGTTGTTACAAGACACGCACGTCATAATTTTCATCTTAGGGTCGGTCGCTTGTGCTTGCCATGCAATCATGTCATAGCATACCAGTTTTGCAACACGTCATGTGAACGAGACTTCCGAGAGAGCAGCAAGACAATGAAATGTAAATCGCATATGTGCCATGATATACATGTTATGAGTAGTCATATATGCTCATCATATTGTAATCTTATGCCCTACCAAGTTAGGTATTGATACCATTATCCAAACGACCAGGAGAGCTAAATGTCGTAGGCAGATAGATAAATAGATAGATAGATAGATAGATAGATAGATAGTTAGTTAGATAGATAGATAGATAGATAGATAGATAGACAGACAGACAGACAGACAGACAGACAGATAGATAGATAGATAGATAGATAGATAGATAGATAGATAGATAGATAGATAGATAGATAGATAGATAGATAGATAGATAGATACGCTCAAAATCGCTGAATGTCGCTAAGAAATGCTTCGCATTTAAAGAAGAAGGCAGTGTATTCCGAATAGTATAATAGACGGCGCTGTCTCATATATTTACACAGAAACTGCAGTTGAGTGAGGATATTCTAGATGGCATTGCACCACTACTCCCCGATTGGCATCTGCGTGGGTTGGGCCTGGGTGCGCGAGGAAGGAGTGCCTTCCTTAAGCTCCTTGATAGTCGCCGTACGTGGCATATCGTTGATGGGGCATTCGACGAAGCGGAGTGGCGGGCGCGTTGAAGGCGCTTGCGCCCGGCTTCCTGAGCTCTCGTCTCGTCAGTGTTGCCCGCGCGACATCTGAATTCTCGAACGCGATCGGACGCAAGCATGGACGCACGGATACACAGACGGTTGGACGATCTGATGCATGCACGGAAGGACGGCCAGACAGACAGACGGACAGACGCACGGACGGATGGACGGGTGTATTAACGGATGGACGTATGAACTGACGCACTGATGAATGGATGGATGGACGCATGATCGGAAGCATTGATGGACGCATGGATGGAAACACTGACCAAGGCGCGGAAGAATGCATGGATAGACGGACAGAAGCACAGTTGGACCTACGGATGCTTCGCCCCACTCATTATTATTCACTCCGTGGATATGCAGTGATTTTTTTATGTTTAAGACATAATTCATTTTTTACTCTCTTCATCTAGGTTAGACGAACTTTATGTAATTGTAATAACAACAATGTGTGCCGCTATTTCTCCTTAGTAATCTTGGTTGTAAACCTGTTTTTTTTGCTCTTCCATATTGGTTGAAATTTATGATGTATGAATTTTTTGTGACCCTCTCCCACTGTAATGCCTGAATGGCGCTGCTGTACATCGTATGTCATAAAGAAAAAAATAGTTGAAAGCTTCTATGAAGACCTGGAATCGGTAATGAGTAAGGTA
The DNA here is from genome assembly GCA_013436015.1 of Rhipicephalus annulatus. Taxonomy (NCBI): domain Eukaryota; kingdom Metazoa; phylum Arthropoda; class Arachnida; order Ixodida; family Ixodidae; genus Rhipicephalus; species Rhipicephalus annulatus. The sequence goes on along the minus strand of WOVY01001694.1, from coordinate 110,564 downwards.
AACACGGAGTATACCATACTAATGTGTGAGTGCGACTCAGTGCCAATGCAGGGAGCAATCAGGCTGGAGAACAGGCAGTAGGGAATTAGGGCATCGGTAGTGGAAATGCCAGAGGGGAGTTATCAGTAAAATTCACAGAACACCGTAATTTACAGATCAATACGTTCAACCGAAAACCAGAGATACGTAAGTGGACATGGGGAGCTCTATAAGTAAAAGTAAAAACACAACGGACTTTAAACTGAGTTCTCACCCAGGCATCATGCAGAATGTGGAAGTGCTTGTCAAGATACGATGCAGTGGTGAGGTCATTCTTCTACAGTGTGCTAATAAACGAGTATAAGTATACATCTGAAAGAATTATACGAAGTGCAAGACACACCAAGTTAAAGATTTATTGTTGCGATAGCAGTTATATAGACACTCTCGGCCGTATTTCGCCGCCGCCGTCGGCGTTGACGTCCGCATCATTGTCATGCACCGTATATGTATACGTATTTACATATATATATATATATATATATATATATATATATATATATATATATATATATATGAAAACGCAAGAAAGAAAAAACGAAGAAGAAAACTCTGGTGCGCTGAATCCAACGTGCGACCTACGCGTCTTGAATGCGAGGTGTTACCACTGAGCCACCATGGAATACCTCCTTGGACGTTGAAATGGCAGGCTATTTATATATACCACTTACCGCTGTTAGCGGGTACGTCGAGGGCGAACTTTCCTGTTTTCTGCATTATCAGCCAGATGGCGCAGCTAGCACGCGGCAACTCTCATCTTTCACGCGTACTTTGGCCCACGTAGAGAATAGGGGGCGTACGCTCTATCACGCGCCATTATCTTACAGTGGGGCGGATCGTACGTCTCGTACGTATTCTTTTGTAGTTACCGGGCGCACAAAGGTCGCTGCAATCATTGCACATTCTCCGATTGCGAAAAGGGCGCGCTTCTCAGACAGGGCGAAGTAACAACCGGATCGCTTAATTGCGTTCATTTGTAACTGTGAGAGCGTTTCGTGCGTCTTTGTTCGTGAGAAACGAGGGGCACGTTTCGATCGGCTTGCCATCCTGCGCGTAACCTCCCAATTTGTTGCCATTGCGTTCATTGCTTTGTCTTTGCGGCAAAGCTGTGACTTTTACTTGTGAATAGATTCGTCGTGATTGGCTCACGAACAATATCTTAAGGCAGCTGATTCCATTCATTAACAGCAAGCACTGAAGGAGAACATAAAATATTTTAGTACGACAAATAAAGGTTATTCTTTGAATTCTTCGTCCAGGTTAGCAGATGTGAGGTGGGTAGATTTTCAAAAAGAGTAGACAGTTGAGAATTGTTGAGACGTATTTTGTGAAAGAAGAACATAAATGACAAAAGTCTGCTTGACTCTAAAGATGAAAAATTTAGTAACAGTTTGATTTGAATAATACTGGATATATAAAGTATTTTTTTCTGAAACGGGCAACTTTTGCCTGAATTGAGCATTTTCGTTGAAGTCGGCAGCACTGCATAATGGGGTGGCATGTCAGGTGTAGAAGAGAGCGTATATATGCTTCAGAACAAATTAGGATTCAGTTGCCTGCGTGTAGCCCGTGAAGCGGATGAAGCCGTTGTTCAGAGGTATCTACTTTACCTTGGTCGCGAAAACCAGTGGGCGAGTTTTCGGAGCAATGTCATACTAACAGTGCTAAAATTGTTAAAAACTAGGCAAATGCTCGAAGGAATAAAATAAAATAGGAAGAAAAGAATGGCAGGGAGGTTAACCAGCCCACAGGCAGCCAGTTTGCTACTTTGCACACGGGAGGCTGATGGGGGAGACGAAAGATAGAGAGCAGAGAGGGAAGAGAGATAAACACAGCCCATTCGGCAGCTCACGCGCACACACTCCGTCATAGTCCAGTGTTGTCTTTCGTGGTGTGTGACATTGCTGTTACAGCCGCTTCAAGTCGGTGTCGCACAAGAATTTCAACAGAGCTTTCGTCGCCTTTTTTTGCGATGTCTTCTCTCGGGCACTTGACAGAATAATGTCCACAGGCATTTGGCTGCTGTCGATGCACGCAAGAACAAACGCTAGTGACTGTCTCTGAATGTCATACAACGGACAGTCGCACAGGATGTGAAGTGGCGTCTCTTCGCAATGACAGGCATTGCAGAGAGCGTTATCGGCCATTTCTATAACAAAGGAATAATATTTTGTGTATGCCACTCCTAGCCATAAGCGATAAAGAAGGGTGGCTTTTCTTCAGTCGAGCCTAGTGGACATGCGGAGAGCCATCAAAGAGGACAGGTGGTGTTGACGATTCGTTTCGTTGCTTGGTGGGTAACATAGTGATAACGTGATTTCACGCTCAAGTCATCGGTGAATACTGGCTGCATCGCTCCACGAAAGTGGTATGGCGTCTTATCGTGTTCCTTCAAGAGCTGCCCTATCGGCAGTATCGGCATGTTCGTTCCCTATGACGCCGCAGTGACTTGGCAGCCACTGAAACGTCACACGATGCCCTTTTTAGGGTGAAGTGGGGAGAGGGCATCGAATTCCGAAAACAGGCTGTTGCTACGGCCTGCGACGCAGTGCTGAGAGCACGGATTGTAGCGCAGCCCTTGAGTTGCTGAAAATTGACCATTGTTGCGGTGGTTCCCGATTGACCACACAAAATGCAGCGCGCAAAGCAGCTAGTTCCGCTGCTGTAGATGCCGTGGAGTGGTCAGTCCTAAAGCTGATGGTAGCACCTCTTGCTGGGACAACTACTGCACTTGATCAACACTGGCGGTTCGTGGAGCCATCGGCATATATATGTACACTGTCTGAATATTTCTCGTACAAAAGAAGAAGAGACAGTTGTTTTAGCACGGGCGATGAAAGCTCAGATTTCTCCCGGATCCCGGGTACACAAAGATTCACTGTTGGTCGAATAAGACACCAAGGGGGTATTGATGGTTTAGATGAAGGAGGGAAGCCCGAGGGAAGTTTCTCGTTGTACTTCACAATCATTTTAGCGAACGATGCTTGGCACCTCTCTGAAGGCAACAGTGCAAGGTGGTGACAGGGAGCACGTGCGAATTGTCTGATGTCCGTTCTGAGGAACTCTACAACATTATGAGTTTGTATCGGATAGTCATAAGCAATTGCAATTGTTGCCGCTGTTGACGTACATCTGGACAGAACAAGGCACACTCTCAGTGCTTGGGCTTGTACTGTCTGGTAGCCATGAACATCGGTCTTGCAGGCATTGCTAAGCACGGGCCAGTCATTTCCCTGGAAACCGAGAAACAGGGCTCTGTAGAGTTCTATCATTGAATCTACTGACATCCCCCACGTCTTTCCTACCAGGAACTTGAACAATTGGGAAATAGCAGTCAGGCGCTTCTTCATATATGCTACATGCGGACTTCAACAAAGGTCCCTATCAATAATGATGCCCAGAAACCAGTGGGTTCTTGCGTAAGAAATCGGTCGCCCACAGATTGAGATGACAAAAGGGGCCATTGCTTTGCGAGTGAAGGCCACCAGCGTGCATTTTCCTGGTGATATGCTTAAAGCTTGTTTTAACAAGTAGTTGGCAATCATAGTTGCTGCACTTTGAAGCCGGTAACGTATCTGAGGACATGTGACTGCCCATGTCGAGACACAGACGTCGTCTGCGTATACTAAGATTTTATTGGTACTTGGCAAGTATTCAGCAAGGCCAAATAGTGCAAGATTGAATAGCGTAGGGCTAAGAACTCCGCCTTGCGGAACACCCCTGGGAGTATAGCATCGCGTAGTTGGGCCATCTTCTGTTAACACAAAGAATGATCTTGCAGCCAGGTAACTCGAAATCCACCGAAAGGCTCGACCACCAAGGCCAACCACCGCAAGAGCACCCACAATGGCTTCATGTAGTACATTATCATACGTGTCTTTCACACCTAGAAACAACGCTCTAGATAGTCGCTTACGGGATCTTTCATGCTGAACGTACGAAACTATATCCACAATTTTGTCAATGGTAGAGCGGTCGCGTCAGAAACCGGCAATGGACTTCGGATAAATCTTATTGTATTCAAGATACCACTCCAGGCTGCCTATTATCATCTGTTCCGTTATCTTCCCTACGCAGCGGGTCAGTGCTATTTGGCGGTATGAGGCGAGTTCGAGTGGGTATTTGCCCTGCTTCAAGATGGGTAACAAGCGGCTTACTTTCCTGTCGTGAGTAACATTGCCATCCTGCCACGAGATGTTGTAAAGGCTCAACAGTTCTCTCTTTGCACCTTCCCCATGGTTGCACAAGGCTCGGTACGGAATACTGTCTGGGCCCGGAAAAGTTGAAGCCGCGCAGAAAGCTAGTGCCACCTCGAGCTCCTCCATTATAAAAGGGAGGTCCTCGTGGTAGTCACGGGAACGGGAGACGTCACCTCTGACGGGAGAAACTGGACGAGTGGCTTGGTTGATGATCTGCGCACAGAAATCTTCTGTGACATTGATGTCTTGCATTCCTTGAAATAGCGCGAGCTCTTTGAATGGAAAACGCTGTTCCGTAGGGTGACGCAGACCTTGCCCGGTTTTCTAAATGTGTGAGAGTGGCTTGCGAGGGTCTAGTGGCTGGCAAAACGTTGTCCATCGTTTCGATGCTAATGTATCCATGCGACGCCGAATCTTCTTTCGAATCCTGCTGGCTGCCCTAAGATCGTGAATTGATTTTGTAGGCCGTTACCGACGCTCCGCCCAGCGTCGAACTGCTCGGAGTCGCTCTAGCTCTATGTCCAAGTCGTTTCACGTGAAGATATCGTCACTGTGTGAGTGGCGTTTTGCAATGTGCTGTTAATTGTTTGCTCTACCCAGATCGTAGGCCATCGCTGCAAGCATCTTCCATGTCAGGTTTGAAGTTGGTTCATTGGACTGCTCAAATGGTCGTCCGTGGACCACAGCTAGACAAGTCTTTGATGTTAAGGTAGATTGGAATATGATCACTTCCTCGTGTCACAACATCTGGAAACCATTTGACGTATCTCGTGAGGGAGTTGAAGACAAAAGCAAGGTCGAGACAGCTGCCGTACGTCACCACTCGAAGAAAAGTGGGGCTACTGTCGTTCAGGAGAGTGAGCCTTACTTGTAGTGGTGTTTGCTGGCCAACCTGCGTCCTCTTGCATTTGTCCGAGTACTTCCCCAGGCGTGATGGTGCGCATTGAAATCACCTATGATGACCCATTGTGCAGGACACACTCTGAAAATATCCGCTAGTCTTCTGGAATCTAGACTATTCGACGGCGATATATAAACGCCTATGAGAATAAAAGTTAGTATAAGGCACCAATTACGAGCATGTTGGGTGTAGCGCAATCAATGTGGCTGATGTAGAGCCCGTAGCCAGCTCCCAGCCCGTAAACTAGCGAAGCCGATTGGTTCCGCGAAGACGAACGCGGAAAACCCCGAGCATGGGAAAGAAAGAGCCTCCTCATTTTCACGGTCAAAGTAATCGCCGTTCGGGACTAGGAGGAGAAGGCTTACTCGGAAACGCGTCTAGCAAGAGGCAGGTCAGGCGCCACAATCTGATTTTAAGCCATTGTTGGCATGCACGCGTGCCATTGAGAATGACGTGGGGACGCGACCACTTGGCTGACCGAGACAGGGAAACGACCATAATCTCCCCCCCCCCCCTGTTGTTAGGATGTCGGGGCGCCTCGCTGTCGCATGCACACCTGGTAAGCGCACGGAGCCCAATGGTGTACCCACCGCTTTTAAGGAGGCTTCTAGGAAGCAACAATTAATGCGAGAACTGATGGGGCTCGAACGTGAGAATGGCTGCCAACGGAAGTCGGCCGACGGAGGCAGCATGGCCTGGCATGGGAGAGAGTGTCACACGCGCAGAACCTATCTATTTGCGTGTTTTATTTGGTAACGTGCTTTTAACCAATGTAGTACCTGTTATGAAGGTGTTTCTGCGATTGGTTGTGATGATGCGAGTCCCAACATGTGATTGGTGTTTGTAAAGACTCTTTGTTCAACCGAAAGTTGAAAAGAGGATGTTCGAATTTGAAATAGAGCGGAGGTTCCAGCTTGGACTCGGGCAGTCGCCTGAGGCTGTAATAACGCGTCTCTTCATCGGACTACGGCTCTTCCTTCGCGCTGCCACCGTGCACTCGAGTCATCGAGGGGACCCATTCCGAACCTCAAACATCTTCTCTCCTTAGCTAGTGTTGAAGCTAGTCGAGGAGAAGGAAAGTAACTGTAAACAAGAGTTGTTCTTTTTCACAGTGATGCAGACATACTGATTGTTATCGTGAGGCGCAATTGGTTGCACAACATACGTCAGTTCACGACGAACAAAGACGACGATTTTGCTGCACGCACCGTTTGTTGAAGACATGACAGCTTCATACCCCGAAAGTCTCATTGGTTTCGACAAATTGCGTTCACAAATGACGATGAGTGGAAACACGTTGGTAAATAAAACTGACGAAAATCTGAAAAGCGTGATTTCAGTCCTCTGGCGTTCCATTGGATGACAATTGCAGCCTTGACTTTTTTACAAAATTATGAGGTATGAGTAGCCATCTTTCTAGTTGAGAGATTCAAGCACTGGGCTTAGGGCGTTGAATACTCCAAGTGCGCTTCGAGCAGATGCCGTCTTCATGTCGACTAATATCGCTCGAATGGCTTCTATGAGGGAACGCATCACCGAGGTCAATTGACGATCTATTTTAAGCAAATCTTTTATGGCTGGAGACGGCTCTGGTGTGGGCGCAACCTGCTGAGGTTCCTTGGCAGAAGAACGGGTTGGGAGTGTGGGCCATTCTTCCAGATAAGGTAACTTCTCCACTTCTTGCATAGAAGTTGTGGGTACTTTTGCGGCGCTACTGGGTGAAATGGCTTTGAAGACTTTCGATGATGCCGACGTCGACGCCGACGCTGGACTACTTCGGCTGCCCCCTTTGTGTCGAGTTGTCTCGGGCCATTTTTCAAAGAACCGCGCGCTCCTTTTGGATTCGAGGACAGTTTTTTGACGAGGCAGCGTGAGGACTGCTGCAGTTGACGCACTTCAGTGTAGTCGCCCGGCAGCCGTCTTCGGCATGAGGTTCAGCGAAACGGTGACATAGTCGTGAGTTGGGGCATACGCCCTTGACGTGTCCTAGCCTAAAGCACTGATGACATTGAAGTGGCCTTTGGACGAATGGTCGAACCGGATGTCGGAAGTGTCCAACTTTAACGTGGAACGGTATGCAATTTCCCTTGAACAACACTTTCACGCAGCGCGTATTTCCAAGGTGCTGCACTTGCGTAATGACAGTTCCCTCATTTGCAGGCTTGATGAGGATAGGAAAGTCAACATTAGGAATGGCAATGCCGATGTCATAAATTAAACTGGCAATTGGTTTATCATCTGTCGGGATAAAGGGCTGCATTTTAATACCGCCTAGCTCAGTCATTTGCCACAGCTGTCCTAGCGCACTCACATCGGCAACGTCTATGGAGAGAATATTCTTTCTTGAGTTTACTCTTACGTCCTTAATTTCATCTGGCTCCACACGTTCCACAGCAACGGAAAGGGCTTGCCTGTTCAGAAGTCGTAGGTTGCTTGAAGGATCTTCCGGCAGGAAGATGATGAGGTGCGGCCAGCGCGCACGCCTTGACTGTACACTTACTATACTTGCAGGAGCTGATGCTGATGTATTCGCAGTCCTTCTCTTCGGCCTCTTACCGCGGACAGGTATAAAGCTGTCATCGGATTTGTCATCTTCCGACGTAAAATACAAATCAGTGTCTTCAGTGTCACTGGGAGCCAGCTCGCTTCTTGTGGTTGACAGGTGTGAGGACCTTTGACTAGGCGGGCCTCTCGCACGCTCCGAGGCCATCACCGCAAGACGGGGAGGCAAGGCAACTCGAAAAACCGATGGATTCACTAAAAAGTACAGAGCGCAGAAAGAAGCGTTTTTCTAAAGAGACACTTCTTCTTCCTTCTCTCCGAATGCTCGAACCACCTCAGAAAGCCTACGTGGATGATGCGATGAAACACACACTGCTATGTGTCGGAAGAAGTTTCGGGAAAGTGAGAAGTCTGAAGAGGACGACAATCACTGTGAATGTCTGTCGAAATCAGCAGTGGACGACTCTCTGCAGCGAGCGCATCATGTATTGAATAAGGAACAGGGAATAACCTCTGCGTTCAGAAATACTTCCTGACTTCACTTTTGTTTGCCACCGCCTTCAATGCAGTGTACTTAAAAGGCATTTGTGCGTTTGTGCTGCTTCGCGTTGTCTAAAGCAGCGCGTCTGAATCTCGCTTGTGTTGCGATAAAGGCGGTGGCAGATCAAGGTCAGGTCAAAGAGCTTTTATTATTATATAGGTAAGTGTTCGAATAATATTCGAGGAGTGTGCAATACTCAAAACAATCGTACATTGTGTTTCGACGGTATCTTCAAATGTTGAGATCCCTTCCGAAAACGGTGCTGAAAGTCCTGAGCAAAGAGATGAAGTAGGAGTCACACCACTCTGATTGATTGCAAGTTTCAGGCCAATATATATGCGGCAGCGTTGCTACGGCCTCTTTACAGCCACGATCTGGCACCACCATACTTTTTTGTCAGCACTGATCACAGGAACTTTGAATGCAAATGGGCATTGGGCACTGAAAATGGCAAAAACATCTTCAACGATATCAATGAAGAAGGTTCTCGTTGATGGCTTCCGGGCCTCCATCAGCGATTGGTTCAAACGTTGGAAAAGGTGCATTAATTCAAAGGGATAATACTTTCAATGGTTGTAAAACTATTGTAAAGTTTCGTTGAATAAATTATTACTAAAATAATTATGTCTGAAACATTCGGACGAAGTCTGTATGCATATCTGTGGGAACAAGTCTGGCATTGGCATCGGTACCAATGGCATCGGGACTCATGTCTAACAACTGAACTTGAGGAAACGCTACCTTTCAACATGGCTATATTCTTTGAGCTCATCAAGGCCATCATTATGAAAAAAAGTTCTCGTCGATGCACTTAATACACAACCTCGTTAGCGACAGCCGGAGCAGCAACGGAGACGTAAAGCAGTCAGCCTCTAGTTTGTCCTCGTTAGACAAATATAGTTTACTGTTTGCGTGGTAGCAGAGGTTAAGGAAATGACACTACCGTGAAGCAAAGGTTCGTTGCGGACAGCGTATTATAGATTATCGGGATAGCGTTTACGTGGTTTACGTTCCCAAGCTGAGATGGTGCCGCCACCTATCGGAGGGCTTAGAAGTAGGAACAGTGAAAGTGTCTGCCTGTGTCACCACGAGAAGCATTTTTACAAGTCGATTTTAGTATAATAAGAGTACATAAATATGAACCGCACAAAAAACCCGAAAGCGTTCATTTTGCTGATTTGTTTACACCAATCTTGCAGTTCGGCCTAGACTCGTGCGAAATGGGAAGCTATCTCACAAACTACGCACACTTATCGGTAGTACTCGGTCGTTCAACTTTGTTCACAGCAAACGTTATTGAACAGACGTTTGCTGTGAACAAAGTATTCTTTCAACAACTACGCCAAAATCGCTTCGAAGCGGGCGTCCGACAGCGCCAACACATTTTACGTACACAACGTACACCTACGTTGACACGGTAACATTAAATATGAAAAATAGCGTACGGGTAACGTACGTATTTGTGCGTGCACCTTGGATCTCGCTATCACGGTACACCCGGTATTCTGGTAAGCCCAGAATACTAAACTGTCTGTTGTGTGAGTGTCTACCAATAAGTTGGTCGCTATATTCCATCGGATGCTTATTTTCATATAGACAATTATTTTGAGGGACAGATTCTCATTTATTAGTTCAAGTGGTCAACGAAACAAGCGCGTGAAACCATTCCAAATGAGGCTTAAGCGAGCCGGTGGATTGCTTCGCCGGCCGTGCACACCGCGCCGGCTAGGTAACGGTAAAAATCGCAGTAGAATTGAGGAGAATAGCGCCCAAGCGCGGAAGTGATTGTTCCTTCTTCCCAGACAACGATGTTCTAGCAGTCCTAGTTGCAGCGTGTCAGCGCGACGCTTTCAGATGCAGCACCGCGCTTTCTTGCTATGGAGAGAGAGAGGGCGTGCTACTTCGTGTGGCTCGTACCCTCAAGCCGGGTTAATGATACAGTGCACTATCGTACTTCACTGTTGTGCAGGTACCTGCATCCTGTTCTTAATTTTTCTAGCACAATTTGCAGAGCAGATATAGGCTTCGTTGATCCTAGTTAGGCTTCACACGTGGTAAGCACTGTTATTGTAAGGCGAACAGTTGCTTATGGAGTGCACGGCAAATGCCAGTTTCCTATGTCCAGTTATAGGCACTTCGATAACAGGTGCAAGCGGACCTGTATTTAGGTTTTACATAATGATCACCATGGCTAACCACGCCTTTTTCACATTCGGCATAATCCTCATGAAACTATGTATACTACGTAACAATTAACTAGAACCGGAGCAACCCTCTGTGACAGATATTAGTGTTCATTTATACGACTTTGCTAACGCGTTTTATGACGCTGTTTCGGGGTCACTAGAGGTCGACGCTTTATGCCACTAGGCGAACGCGTCATAAAACTTGGTATTCTTGGCACACCAACAACGCAAATGCACGGTCTGCAACCGAGCATGGGGCTGGGAGGCCAGCGAAAGTATTTCCGTTGTTGTTTTGCGTACCTCAAGAGCCGTCCGTGAACTTACACGAACCGGAAGACGAGTGTTAAGTGGCGGCGTGTGCGTGGCCAAAAAGTGCCATTTGGCTCTATTTTACGACACATTCGAAAGCATTACCGACTATCTGATATTGGACATTTCTAGTATGTTTCACAGCCATTCCTTACAGCTACACGAATCACAGATTCAACTTGACATATTATGTAGGCGAAAGATCCAGAAGCCTGACAGAACTGGCAAGAGCGTACCGCCTAATAGGCAATGCCTGCTTCTGTCGCCACATGCCCGAATCCAAAGGATACTATTTTTTACGTATTCCTCCAATCAATCAGTCAATCAAGCAATCAATCAGACAAGTTCACTTTCTTTTAACAGGAGGCAGTGTTCTGGAGCATTCACTCGAGAGTTGGAATGACTCCCAAATTATTCTACATTTTCGTGACTCCGTAATGGAATGTGGGCAATAGTTGGATGGATGAAATAGCCATGAATTTTAGCGCTTTTCGTGCGGAAAGTAATGAGATTAAACTTGTGCTTTTTTCAAAAAGCACGTTTTGTCTACACCCTCTTTCTCCGAGTTCATACAATAATAAGTCAGAAGCAAGAATTTAACAATAAAGCAGTATTTTTAAAACGACTTGATTCAATGCAAGCACGGTGTATGTATTAGCAACACTCCCACAATAACTTCGTGCTTATATATACTGTGGTGCTTCAACTTTGTCTCTATACTTCGCACAACCGTGGTTTTGCGCAGTCCGTATCCGTCATACGCAACATGATAGCGTGCCACCCTCCACCCTTTCCTCTGACGCCTTGTGATATTTCTTTCCCTCGGTGGTGCCCCAGCTGCCTGCTGTCTCCGCGCTCACTTCGTTGTTTTTTGGAGAAGTCGCTGTCATCGACCCGGATGCATATTCAAAAAAAGCGAGTCTCTATGTGGTGATGCGTATTCACGCGGGTGCTATGCTTGTGTTCACTGCAAGCTCTCGCGCACCAGCTTGCGCACCATCTCACTTCGTACACCAACTCCCAACCCACCCTTTCTAGAAATAAAGTCCTCTCTGTCTAGGCACCGAGCGCCTTTGTCCTAAACTTTGTCGGCGAAGCTCTGCAGTTTAGCGCAGCACCCAGTTGAATACAATGAACTGTGTGCCCTCACCCTCCGTGCAGAGAGAGTGGTGGCAATAGTGGTTCTTGAAGAAAAGAAAGAAGCCACCTACTTTCTGTAGCCTTTTAGGGAGCACGGCGCAGTGCCTTGTAGGGGATGGGGGAAGGGGATGAACAAGATAGATGAGAAACAGGTGTGGGGAACGGAAAGAGCTGAAGAAAGCAGCCGCGAGTGCGTCGCGCCAAGGAGGGCGGGAACTCGCCTAGAGCATCCTAAACTTGTGAGGAGAGGCCTGTGGAGGTCTTCTGGATGTAGGAGGGCAGTTGTGGTCTTGCTGTGGTGCGATTACTTGCGCCGAAGTAAACCGGGTGGTGGGTTGGCTGCAATTGTGCGGAGTTCCCGCGCAGGGTGGTCTTGGGGCAGGTAGTCGAGCACGTACAGCAGAGCGATCACAAGGATGCGGATGTGCGCGTCTCTATCGTCCTCTGTAGGTGTTAAAGGGTGAGCAGCGGGCAACTCTACTTCCGTGGAAGAGGCTGCTGGCTGGTTTAGATAGCGCGGCGCTGGTGGAGTTCGTGGATGGCCAGGTGCTTTGCTGCTGGGACGTGGGCTTGCCTTCAGGGCGGCAGCGTACGATAACACCTCGTGGCATTCCTCGCGGACCGCCACCCTGACTGAAAACCTCGAAAGCAGCGTCGGTGTTGTAGCCATGAGCGTGGTCACCCTCTGTTCCTCCTGCCACATTGGGCAGGTGGGATTGGTTGCGAAGTGAGCCCCACCGCAGTTCACATAGCGGAATTTGCAGAGGTCGGCCTCCGGGTGTCGGCGGCCGCAGCGGATGCAGTCCCCGGCACGCTGGCGTGACAGGGTAACGTGGACGAAGTGACCGCACTGCCGGCACTGTCGCGTACGTGGTTTCACGGGCCGTACACGTAGCTGCAACCTGAAAATAGTGATGCGGTTTGGTGGGGAGGGGCTTGCGAAGTGTAGTTTCACAGTGCCTCCCACCTGGTCACCACAGTCACAGGAGTGGCTGAGACGATGCCTCGGAGCAGCTCTGTGTTGGTTAGGTCGCTGTCCACGCCGTACACAAAGTTGAGCTTCGTGGTGGCAAGGAGCTCGCGCAAGCACTCGGGTGATGCCGCGTGAGCAGCCACGATGTTGCGACGGTGGTTGACACGCACGGCCATGACACCGGATTACGCAGCAACAGCCGCCGCGAGCGCCAGGCATGGAGACCCCCGAAAAGAGCTACCGGTAGCAGATGGACGGTAGAATGCTGTGCCCACTACTTCTGGATCCGTCGCGACAGTGTTATGACCCTTGTCAGTTGGCACCATGCTGTCACTGAGAAACGTAGCCGGGCAGCGCTCCCACGCCTGGAACCCAAGTTTCTTGGATCCAGCGGCGGGGAGCGACAAAAGTACTAGAAGACGGTTCGTGAGCCAATGTCCCTACAAGCAGTTCCTCCGCGAAAGCTTGTTTAGCAAGATGGTGAAGCAGACCGACCACACAGGTCGTGTCTCCGCGAATCAAGTATCTACTCCTTGGCTACCCTTCCAGGGAAAGGCGGAAGAAGCAACCTAACCGTCAAATTGTTCCGAGAGAGAACCCCGTGTTTTCCTCTTCTCAGAGAATTGCATCAAGAGGTGCAATAACTATTCAGCGGACATTGCGTTACTCACTGATGCCCTGAGGGTGGTGTTTTGTGTGCATGATTGGTGTTCCACTGAAGAAGGAGGAGCCCGACAGGGCTTAAAATGACTCCGCAAAGTGTGGGATGTGGCTCTGAACCATGTAACGGTTCAACCACCACGCTCGTGGCTTGTGAAATTCCTAACCCTTCTATGCTGTGAATAAGTGTAAATAGTGTCGTCATCCTGTTTGTTTTCAGTATCCTCATCTTGTCAGCGTTCGTGTCCTCCTCTCGAAGTTACGCCACGCTACCAAAAGAGGCCGGGTAGACCGCGGTCCGCAACGACTGGTGATCAGCGCTGGGATTCGGAGCGACTACTGGTGAACAGCGCTAAGATCCGCAACAACAGCCATGGCCTGCAAGACCCTTGCCTTCTGCTGTGCCGCCTTGGAGACGAAAGTGATGAAGTCTCCCTCGGCCTGGGAAGTGCTTGGGCACCATAGGCGTAGTACGTTGGCGGGAGAGCACTGAAAACCGATGCTGCAGGGGCCTCTGCTTTGTGCGTCTCGGAGGTTCGGTGTTCCTACCGCTGCACGCTCCGAGCTTGCGCCTTTCTTTTTCTCGAGACCAAAGCAGTGGTAGTCGCGGTGGGAGTCTTTGGTGAGATTCCGGCGCTGCCTTCTGGATTGCGGTCAGTCGGGAGAGGTGTTGCAAGGGCTTACGAGGTCACCGCAATGTTCTTCGCAAGAGAGGACGTGTCGGGAGCTGCAGCAGGCTCCTTGTTCTGTTCGCGTACTCGTTTTCACGAGGCCGCAGTGGTGTCCATGTTCTGTGTTGTGTGGAGGGCTCGAACACCCGGTCTGTTGTCGCTGCTGGCCGTCGTGGAGAAGGCAGGCGCGACGTGGTCGAAAGCAGTCGAGTTGACCTCTGGCACTTGCTGTTCAAGACAGCCACCGATCGTAAAAACGGCCTGCTTCTCCAGCAGTTGTTTAGAAGTTAAGGCACTCGCTAGACTGGTGTTCTCTGTGGCGGCTGCCCAGGCGGTGGCCGCCCAGGCAGCCCTGGCGAGGCTTTCGTTTTCCCCTTTGACTTCGCCTTTTTGGTCATCTTACCCTCGATGAAGCGCAGTATCCCGACGCACGAGAGCGTGCCGTGAACGTACACAACGCGCCGCCGGAGCGAGCGCGCTCACTGTGAACTGGAACCGACAAAACACGGAGCGCTAAAAAACACGTCCAACCACTTTGCAAGTTTAATTGGTTCTCCAAAGAGTGAGAGAGATTACACATTTAAGGTCATTGATTTGGGAATCAAGTCGAAACAGGCGAGCGTAACCACGGCCACGGCGAAGCGCACCACATAGGTAAGTAGACCGTAATGGTTTTGTTGCATTTTTTTCTGTTTTTTATGTTATTTGAAACACTAAGCGTTGAAACCGCATTCATTCAAACTTCAGGATTGAATAGAAATCGCCAAACCCCACGTACAGTGGGAATCAATGATATGCGAAGTACGATTGGGGAAGATTTACGTGTCACAATAAGATCAGCGCAACGCTATGAGGTGGAAGTAAATGTGCCGTACATAAATTAGATGACATGATTATCACGTTTGTATGTGTTATTTACTTTTGTCGTCTATTCACGTCACGTGACACTAAACTTGGTACATGTGGAGCTAGCGATGTGGCCGTGAGCATGCTATGAGCGAAGCATGTCGTCAAGGTTTACAAGACATGCATGCCATGATTATCATGTTAAGACATGTCATTTGCTTTTGTCGTCTATTCACTTCACGCAGTCTAGATTTGGTATATGTGGAACTAGTGAAACGGCCACTAGCACGATATGAGCGTAGCATGTAGTAATGTTTTACTCGACACGCATTCCAAGATTATCAATTTTGAACGTCTCATTTACCTTCATCATCTATTCATGTAACATGATACCGAAATTGGTATATGTGAAGCTAGCGAAACGGCCGCGAGCGCTCAATGAGCGTGGTATGTTGTCATGTTCTTACATGATACGCGTGTAATGATTATCATGTTTGCACCAGTCACATACCTTTTTCGCCCATTGACGTCACGTAACACCGAAATTGTTATATCTGAAGCCAACGAAACGACCGCGAGCGCGTCATAAGTGTGGCACGTAGTCATTTTGTTACTTGACACGCATGTGATGATTATCATGTTTGAACGTGTCTTTACCTCTGTCGTCTATTCGCGTCACGTAATAGCAAATTTGGTATATGTGAAGCTTGCGAAACAACCGCAAGCATAGTATGAGTATGGTATGTTGTCATGTTCTTACATACCACGCGTGTCATGGCTATCATATTTGCAGCAGTCATGTAACTTCACCATTCATTGACGTCACGTAACACCGAAATGGGTAATATCTGAAGCTAGCGAAACGGCTGCGAGCGCATCATAAGAATAGATAGCATGTAGTACGTAAAGTTGTTACATGATCGCATCTCATTGATTTCATGTTTGCACCAGTCACATACCTTCGTCCTCCATTCACGTCCCGTAATACTAAGTTTTGTATATATGAAGCTAGCGAAACGGCCGCGAGCTCATCATGAGTGTGTCATGTAGTCATACTGTTACATGACACGCATGTCATGATTTCCTTGCTAGGGTCTGTGGCTTGTGTTCGCCATGCAGTCATGTCATAACGTACAAGTTTTTGAACATGTTTTGAACATATATAGATGGATAGATAGATAGATAGATAGATACATGATAGATAGATAGATAGATACGCTTAAAGTCACCGAAGCTCACTACAGTGAGGTATTCAATATACTCATAATATTTTTTGATCATGATGATTAAACATTATTGGGGTCTTGAGATCACGCAGAGCAGACCCCGCGCTACCTGTTACAAAATTTCGGTCAATGAAACCAATTTATGAAGCTTCTTTTCGCATCCTACGCGACTTATGACCTTCATTGCAGCATTTAAAAATCGCGTGGATACCTTAGCACTTTATATGACCTATACATCACTATCGGGATTTTCAAATAGATAGACTTGCCGAGCGTGTTGTTGTTGTTGTTGTTGTAGATATATTTCTTTGAGCCAATAAGAGAAAAAATAAAGGTATGGTGCCCTATTTTATTTTTTTTTATTTTTCTCAGGAAGCTAAGAGCGACCGCTGCTGCTCCATTCCGGGTGACCAGGCGTTCCTGAGTGTCGAGCCGAGAGCTGCCCAGCCAACCATCTCACTTCGTCGGGGCGGGATCACTTCATTATTACCGTTATCGTTTCTTTCGGCGTCGGTGTCGGCATGGGCATCGTTGGTTATGAGCAGAATTCTGCCATCCTGTGCGTGACTGAAAAATCGAGAAAGAAGCATAAAAAACGAATTAGAAAAAATTCAAGGGCCGATTTCGGATCGAGACCTCGCATTTTGCATGGTAAGCAGGTGTTCTACCGCACAAATCACACGTCTTCTTAAATTTCAGTAACAATACCTTTGTCTGCTTGGAAATGCAGTGAAAATAATGTCCGTGCTTGACAAACACACGCGCCCTGTATACATGCTTCACAAACAACAGAAAATGCTCCAGTGATGTTGTGTGGTACAAACTAACACATTGCTGTTGAGCGTCGTAACATGTGAATATAATAACGACGTCGTCGTTTACAGCAGGCCACCTATTACAAAAGGCAACACTTTACTGCGCGTATTTCCTTAAGACCACGTAGTGGGTGCATAGCAGGTTCGAAAAGATTTCACGCGCATAATGGCTCATGGTTCAAAACATACACAGAATGCAGCCATATGCGAAAGCTTCACTGGCATAAGTCACTTTCAAGTGTATCCATAACATTGTAGTAAGATATCCACAACTTATTCTTCTTGAGTGATTTAACACAAATAAACGCATACAAATGTGTTTGAAGTCTGCACTTGGGACAGAGCATCGCTATCGCGCTCAACTTTAAAAGGCGAAGCATTTGCGCTACTCACTTACGTCGTGCTATCACTCTATTGTCATGTTCATGTTAGTCGTCTGGGTATGAGTACCTGTTTTTTTATTTCTTTTTTGGAGTTTTTTTGAAGTTTTTTGAGGCTCCAAAGGGCAGCTTGACTGACAACTGTGAATATGTCACAACGGGCTTTTGGATACAATCACAGTTGCAAGCCGCGTATTCTAATGTGCAAGATACGAGATTCAAAGTACACCGTCGCCGCTTCACCCCTTTGAGCAACAGCAGGCTAAAGGCTTCATTTCCAAGCTGACCTATCTCCGTCTTGTCATTAAATATTTTCTATTTTATGCTAGGCTTTATAACCATAGAGCGGTCGCATTTGTTAACAATTCCAAGCGTGCAGTTTCAACACGTAACAAAGAGGTGTAAAAAATAAATGGTGACTCGAACTGCCCGCCGATAAAGGCTGCCAACACCAAGGCTTTGCCATGCCTCGGCAACTAAGCGATAGTTTTGGTTTCAAGGAACTTGCGTGCTCGTAGCAGTGCAGTGCATGTTATTTTGTGGTAGAACGAATTGAGGTTAACGTTTTTGCGCATTTACTGTCTTTTACCAGTTCTTACAAATAAAAACGTTGATTCAACCTTGACGTACCCATATTTTGTTAATTTGTCTTATTCTTCTCTAGTTTATGAAGTTTGAATCGGGTGAAGCGCTGGAAGACTTGTATATACTGCTTGCCTCAGTTTCCCTTTGCCACTCTCTCAGCCACATTACAAGTTCGGTCACGCTCGGTCGTCTCACTCAGATAGCGCGCCAAATATGAATACGGGAAAAATGGTCAACTTGATGTAGCGTGCAGAGAACGAAATACGCAGAAGTGGTCGTCCATCAGATCAACCATTCGTTGGACTATGTTGGATAATACCGGGCATCGCAAGTTTTTCCTTGCTCTGGGCTGTGTAAACCAAGCGATTTCCAGTTTCACTAAGGTCTCCGAGTTTTTATGGTGGCATTGGTCAAGCAGAAGTATTTAGGTTCGTTATTTGAGCAGGTATTTATTTGGTGTGTGTGCATAAATAAACCCATTATTTGCAGGCTGACCGTTCATACATAAGCACAGTGTTCTAAACAAAAAAGCTCTTGTCATCACAAAAAAGTGAGCCCATATTTTCTCTGCAGCTGTTAATTAAGGTAACATTTTGTCATCACAAAAAATATTGTGATGACGAGAGCTCATCTGTTGCTGACAAAATTTGTTTTATGAAATGCTTCAAAGCGTGTTGACTCGGCTACAGAGTTTCTTCATCCTTTATAGTGAGCATGTAGTTCAAACGAAGTAAAGTAGTTATAGCCTCCTAGCTGCTCTATGAAGCGGTTAGGACCAGTTTGAAAAATTGTGGGCTTTTGTTCTATGACTGTCAATGAAATACATGTATGCATATACAGGCTAATGGGATCAGTGATTCTCTGAAAATCGTTGACTAGGGAATGTCACTGGTGGCTACGTTTTGAAAAGTGGACATTTCTTCTTCACAGCCACACCTTGGTGAAAACGAGTCACGTAGCCGAAACATATTCTCCAGCTGCACCCGCTGTTCAACCGTTGGTCATCGCTGTTTATTATGACAATGATGGCTTTACTTCTGCTCCACCACTGAGCTACGTAGCTCAGTGGCTACCTGAATTATAATTATCATATGTACGCCTATGATACAGCTGTCCTGTCGGGTTGAGGTCAATAATAGCTGGTCACGATCCGCTGAAGCTTATATTGTAACTGTGTGGAGGCCTACCATCTTTGTGAGCAGCAGCGCTTCACACCAGCCTACTGCTTCTGTTTTTTTTTTCTAATATCCGTGTTGGTGTCGGCATTGTTACGCAACTGTAAGCCACTGATTATATGGAACATATGGAGCTGTTTAACGTAACTTCGTGCCTGCATTTGTACATATATTTAGTGCCTCTTTTTACCCTTTCGCTGAAAAAAAAGTTACAGCACAGTCATTTTTTATCCGAATACTTTGCACAAGATCAATTCCCAAGGTATGCGCATCTTGCATATTTTTCTACTTGCGCACTTTTAGCACCGTTTTCGCGTCATGGGAGGTCACCCTATTTTCTTTAAGCATTATGTTTCTAGAAGCTAGAACCATCAAAATAGCTCAGTTCAGCGTCTACTACGGAGGTGTAACGCATACCTTACTTCAATAATTATGCAGGCAAACACCGTATTTCATTAGGCTGTTGCGAAGACTCAAAGTGGAAGGGGCAGTCTCGCGGCCCAGGCAAGTATCTCGCATAAATTCTGCGTTGGTATGCATTCGCAAATAACACGAACAATTTTAGCCCACCCCTTTGCACTGCTTTGAAGCTCAGTAATAGCAAAGTGAACACGCCACTTTCGATAGTAAGTTTCTTCAAGACCGTTTTCAGCGTCTTTATCTCTCTGTGCATTGCCTAGCACTTATAATTATGCACCAAATGAATAATACATTGAACAAACATCGGGCTGCCACCTAATAATTGGCCTGCAATGGTCAGAGCACTACGTTTTCATATGCAAAACGTTTCTGTGCATACTGTAAGCACATTTATCTATCTATCTATCTATCTATCTATATATCTATCTATTTATCTATCTCTCTATCTATCTAGCCGCTTACGAATGTGTGCTCTCGTGATCAACCCCTTTTGGCCAGTATGACACGCTGGTCAAGACATGAATACTGTCACAATCCCGTAGCGTACGTTGCCAAACACTCCCTTGCAAATAGTGGCACATAGCCTAGGTGGGTATGTGCCACTGTTTTGCAAATACTCGCCTGCGGGTGTGTGCGAAGCAGTGACAATGCTGTTTAACCCAACTGAACTCGCAATTGGTCCAATAAATGCATAAAATAAACGTCACGGTCCCACAAGAAAGAAAACCTCAGAATTCTGCGTGGCAATCACGTATTCTACCACTGATTTGTGCCAATTTTAGGAACTACTTTTCAAATAGACCACAATGTTCGTGAAACGGCAATATTGGTAGCAGTGCTGACTATCCAATTTACAAACATTATACACGTAATTCTACCATGCAGCAGTGACATCGCGCTAACGTCAATGGTCGGTAACATTCGCTGCAGCTCATTGAATCAGCATTGTCCAGGGCTACTATACTCACGAGCACCAGCTTTTCATATGAGGTTATCGCTTCTGGTATTGCTGATATTATGTTCTTTATGGCATCATTGTGAAAGTTCAATAATGGGTTATATAAGCATCTGCAACATATGTCAAAACATGTCTGGGCACACAACATTTGTACATATCTTTAGCGTCACTGAATAAGGTGTCGCTGATCAAAAAACAATAGAACCATCTTCGCGAAGAGAAACATGATGGGATGTGGAGAAGCAGCGTTGCGCACGGGTGGTGTCACGGGTTGAACGTTGCTAAAACGGGTGCTGTAGTGAGCGCTGGAAGATTCGTTTGAAAGGGTGGCTGTGATAGGTTTTGTAGGGGCCATGTACAGACATGCTTCAATGCGTATGTTTCACGCGCGTCAGGCTCATTGCGAAAGAACCGACGATTAGGTGGTGTAGTGAGCGGCGAACGTGGCTCGTGTTGCGGGCTAACGCACGGGGCTGTAAAACCCTTATACCTTTGGAAAAGTACAGCGTTTTGTTGATATGCGCCAGTTCTTCCTCTCAACGGCTCGAAAGCAAACTGCAAGCTCGTGGCGCGTTGCAGGGAGGCCGCCGTCGCAAGCGAAAGAAAAAAAATTG
Source organism: Rhipicephalus annulatus (assembly GCA_013436015.1). NCBI lineage: Eukaryota > Metazoa > Arthropoda > Arachnida > Ixodida > Ixodidae > Rhipicephalus > Rhipicephalus annulatus. The sequence goes on along the minus strand of WOVY01001694.1, from coordinate 89,424 downwards.
GGAGAGATCCGCCTTTACGAGTTGAACGCTATAGCGAAATCCAGCCCCTAGTGTGACCTTCAACCGCTAAGTGCATACTTATTATTATGTTTTGTAACATACAGACACACGCAGGCACACACATACACGCACACACACACACACACACACGCGCGCACACAGTAGGTTGTACCAGTTCGTGTGCGCGAATGACGTACAGGTTTTTTTTATCTAAAGCGATTCTCAGATGGCCTTCTAGATACACGCCACGCACTTGCCATTTTGGATGCCATAAAAAGTCTCACAATGCCTCACAGATGACAGCACATTATCTAGCGTTTGTTGCTTGCTTGATCAACGCCTCTGAAAAAACATTTCTGCTGTATGGACACAGTTCTCCATTTTTAGAGCTGTTTGAAAGTTCTTGTGTGTTTTTAGCGGTGATGGCTGCACTATATTTCAGCCTTTTCCAACGTAGTTTCATGGCCTCCAAAATGCGCCTTCAAATCGTCGAATGGGCTCATTTTCGTCGCGACACCTGTCGAACGAAATGCTTTAAGGAGACTCCTTCCAATACATGACATTTATGTAGTGTTTTTTCTCAAAGCAGCTGCAAGTAACGTCGAGGCTTTGTGGTAGAATACCTGCTTACCATCCGAACCGCCGGTGTTCGATCCTCAATGAGACTGAAACTTTTATTCTTCACTTTATTTGCTTCTTTCTCGATTTCTCGCTCACGGACGGTTTTTCGCTCACAACCAATGGTGCCGACGTCAACAGCGGAATGTATGCGACGCGGCCTCATTAACGCTATCGCGTTACCAGCAACGCACCGGATTGCAGGCAGCGAGGGTGAGAGCAGATCAATGTGCCTTTAGCAATACGACCAGAAATTCTTCCTACGTTACGCGACAACCCGACTACTGGACAACCCAGGCTTTCCCAGATGCTCGCAAGACTACAATAAAATACTACCGGCCGCGCCTTGCCGATGATGTCTCTCCCTACAAGAAACATGCGGAGACCGTCAGCGTCGAAACACACCGCCTACAAGACCAGCAGGCTTCCTTCAGCCAATCAACGCTCCCTGGCGACCGTTTCAGCCGTTCGGGATCGACCTCCTGGGGTCGTTTCCGACGTGGGCTTGCAGAAATAAACGAATCGTCATAGCCACTGACTACCTCACTCACTACGCGGTAACAAGAGCCTTGCCAAAACGCAGTACCACCGAAGTAGCCAAGTTGTTCGTTGACATTCGTTGACAAGATCGCCTTTCGACATGGCGCACCAGAGGCTCTCATCACCGCTTGTATAACCAATGTGTTCATTTTTAAACCACCCATATCTAAACATATTTGGATAGTGTAACATTTTTCTTAAAAATAAGGTGCCATCAGTTTCAGGGCCAATCTTTCATGGTAGGTTGCTCTAAGACTCTGAGGAACAACCTTAGAACAACAAAAAAATGAACACATTGGTATTATGAACATATTCGTTAAACCAAAAAAGTGTAAGAAATAAAGGAAAGGAAAAAAATTGACGGCAGATCCACGAGGTAAATGACGATGAGATTGGGCGAAGCTCCTGAAAGTAATACCGTGAAATTTTCTTCCGTTATTTCGCCCAATAAAAAGACGTGAAACGATTGATTAAATGTTTTATCAAACATTTAGAGCTGATTTTCGTTGTCCTTTCATTACGACCGCTTTGTGGTCGGTGAAATGTAAGCTAAGTGGTTCTTGCACCGGTTGCAGATGAAAGTTGGCAAACAAGATGTCGATGCAGGTGCCTCTGATGGTGGTTGGTTTGGGGTTTCAAAGGAGATGATTATAAAACCATTGCTTTAGAAAGCACCTGGCGTTTTCATTAAGCAGCTGGCGTCATCTTTTTGTTTTGCTTTAGAAACATCTGGCGTCTTTTTGTTTTGCTTTTAGAAAACATCTGACGTCTTTTGTTGGTTTATTTCATCAATCAACGACGTTTTCAAGAAAAATTTTCTATTTAATCACGCACAGGAGGAATCTCACCAGGCACTACCTTTGAGGTAAACAATGACTGCAACTTAGAATAAGAGTTAGCAGAAGTCGGCTTTGAACACTTCTACTTCTACTAACATTTCCTACTAGAACATGCCAACGGCAGCTAATGGGGAATGAGAGACAGGAGCATTCGGCTTTTAGTTAACGCGCACGTCGCGAACACTTTATTGTTCAACAAAGCACAGGCGAAATCTTCGACCAGCACCACCTTGCACGTCAAAATGTAACACTTGTTACACACTACGTCTACGACTACGAGGGACGAACGGGTGCCGCTTTAAGGAGCTTCTATTTACACGAGGGAGAGGAAAGGCGGGGATGTTAAATAGTCTAGAACGACTGGTATTCTACTCAACATAGGGGACAGGGATGAGGAAGTTCGAAAAGGGAGAGAGAGGAAAGCACGCGCAGTTACAGTCACGTGTCACAGTACTCGTAACGTTATTAGTTTATAACCACCGATTCAAGTCCGTTGCCTTCCAGAAACTGAGGGCTGCTTTCGTCGCCTTCACTCGCGAGGGCCTCATCGGACGACATTTCAGGATGGAATCCACCGTCATCTGTTGGCGATCTTTGCGACCAGTGCAGCTGCAAATAATTTTCTCTTGGCATTGTAGATAGGATAGTCGCAGAAGATGTGCTGTATTGTCTTTTCGCTACGGCAGTTGACACCGAAGGGGTTGTCAGCCATTTCCATATGAAATGAGAAGGACTTCATGAAAGACACTCTTAGCCTTCAAGGGTAAAGTAGAGTGGCATTATTTCGGCGCAGTAGGCGTCTGTAGTCGTGAAGAGTTCGAGCTGTAGTTGAGTTCATTGTGCAGTCTACTTATATTCCCAGCTAATAAAGTGATTTCTCGTGTGGGCACGCAAATTTGCTGAAAGCGTCGGTTCTTGATAACGATATTGGCTCAAGCATTTTGCCTTGAAGCGCTGTTCGATAAACACTGTCAGCGTGTTCATGGCCTATCACCCCGCAGCGAATTGGCAGCCACTGAAATATGACGTCGTGACCTTTCTCAAACTGAGTATGAAGGGGATACTGAACCTCAAAGATCAGCTCTATGTATGGTCCATGCTGCAGCGCTGATAGTAAAGATGGCGGAGCGGCATTTGAATCACTGAAGAGTGACCATGCGTCGAGGCTGCTTGCGGTTGACCACGTAGAGTACAACGCGAAGAGCACTGAGCTTTGCAGCCGTCGATGACGGTGTGTAGTCCGTCTGGAAACTGTAAGTAACATCTATTGCTGAGACGACCTCTGCTTCTGACAAACAGTTGAGAGTAGTTGATCTGTCACTATAAACACGCACGTAATTAGCACGCTTCTTGTTCAAAAGCATGAAGTATAGCTCTTGGCCCACTGGAATTGCGAAACAGATTTCTTTCTGATGCCGGGTATTATGAGGTACACTTCAAGTCTAATGAAGCACCACGATGGTATCACTGACTAATATGTGGGGCTTAAGCCTAACTGAAGGCGGGTGGCATAGTTAGAAATCGTTGCAGAACACGACGCCCGTGATCTTTCTGTTGTAACTCATGTATTGCTACAAAGTGATGGCGATGGGCACAGAAAAGTGTCATAGATAGGCTCTCAAGGTTTCCACATCAATGTGCGTTTGTACAGGATGGTCCCATGCAATTCAAATATTTGCTTCAGTCGGCGCGTATTTTGGAAAGCCAATGGAGGCTCTAAACGCCTGAGTTTGAACACCATGCAGAGTGCGAATATTAGTCTTGCAAGTATTAATCAGTATAGGCAGACTATCTTTCAAAAAAAGAATAAACAGTGATCAGTAGAGTTTTTTTCACACAGGAACTTGAGCTCGTGGGAGATAGCTGCCAGGCTCTGTTTCATATAAGACGCATGTGGCCCCCAACGGAAGTCTCTGACCACGATTACACTTACATTTGTGAGTTCGGGTACAAGGAATGTTCCACCCTTCCATAGAAGCGGCATAGTACGCCATTGGTTTATGTTTAAACACTACTAAAGCGCATCTTAAGAGACGTTTCGAGGCCTTGTTTTCCGAGGAAGCTCGGTGTCAAACATGCGGCTTTTTTACGCCTCACTCGTATCTGAAGGCGTGTGATGGCTGAGCTTCAGACACATATGTCATCAGTGTATATGGATATCACGATTGTACTTGGCAAGTAAGGAATCAGTTCAATGAGTGTGAGGTTGAAAAGAATGGGGCTTAGTCTTCTTCTCTAGGCGCACAACCAGCTGGTATAGTGGTTGGGCCGCCGTCAATGGACACAAGGAATGACCTTGATGTCAAGTAGCTAGTGATCCATAGAAAAACTCGGCCACCCAGGTCAACCATTTCAAGAGCACTGAAAATGACAACGTGTAGCACGTTAACATATGCTCTTTTTACACCAAGGAACAGTGCTGCAGCCAAAATCTCGCGTGATTTCTGCTGTTGGACGTATGTATCGAAATTATTACCATTATTGACAGATGAGCCATCCCACCTAAAGCCAGCTATGAAGTTTGGATAAATTTTGTAATGTTCAAGATACAACTCAAGGTGGCTTAGAATCACCGTTCCATTTTATTTCCCACGCAGCTGGCCATTGCAATCATGAGCTACGAGGAAAGTTCAAGGTGGAACTTGCCTGGCATCAGAAGTTGTTCTGGGGGACTTGTTTTACATTCGTCTGGAACACTTCCTTTTGCAAGGATGCGTTGTACACATGTAGCAGCTCTCGCCGCGCAGTCTAACTCAGATCACAAATGGCTCGATAAAAGATACTATCTGGCTCCTGCGATCAGGAACGCTTGCATAGGGCTAGTACAGCTTCGAACTCCTCCATTGTGAAAGACAGGTTCATGTGGGCGTTGCAGGACTGATGAATGTAGCTTACCACCACAGAACCTTGACTAACCACTTGGTCTACTATTCTAGGGCAAAAGTCTTCCGTGACATCCATATTTTGCCGCTTTTGAAAAAGCAGCAGTGCCTAGACCGAAAAACGCTTTTCAAAAATGCATCGAAGCCTGCGCAAAAAGTTTTCTAAAGTGCAGAGGCTAACTTGTTCATGCGAAGCTGAATAATTTGCATTTGTCAGGCTATTCTAAAATGAAGCGCTCGCAGTCTTTTTATTAGTCATCAAAATCGTTGCATCTACATGTAATCGCGAACGTGTGCATAAAATGTTTGATTGTGCACTTGGTCATTTGCTCTAAGCCAGTGCCTAGACCCTCATGACAAGGTTATTCTAAGTAAAACTTCAAATTGGTGCAGTCATATATCTACGGGTGATTTCTCTGGACCAGACATCAACAGCCCTTCAATGCAAAGATATGTAGGAGTATGGTCACTTCCGTCTGTCTGAATATCAGAAAACAAGTTTACACATTTGGCGAACGAGTTGGAAACAAAAGCTAGATTTAGGCAACTTCGATATGTCACACCTCAAAGAAAACTGGGGCTGCCGTTATTCATTATAGTGAGGTCTTGAGTGTAAGAAAAACTTGGTAATCAGCATCTTTTTATTGATATAATATATAAGGAGATGTTGGTGCACAAATATGGTGCTGGCTACTCCTTAGCCATTGAGTTAAATATGAACACGTATCTCAAAGAAAAACATACAAACCAGTGCATGCAAAATATAACACTTGGGCACAGATATGCAAAGATGCACTTGTATCAATTTACAGTTTACAATTTTGTATCACAACAAAATTGTAAATGTTCAAAAGTCAAAAAATTAGGTCTCTGATTATGTCCCTCGTTGATGTTCGGTCCAACCAGCACAAAATATTTAGTCCAACTAGCAAAAAACAGCAGAGCGCACGCCTGGTCCTTATGAATATGTATTCGCTTGTGTGTACATAATAGTCGACACGTCATTCACTTCAGTAAACAAATATGATGGGGGTCACGTGATACTGCACATAATAAGTACACATTTTTTACAAATGAAACTTCGATATTTCTAAGTATACTTGTCAGCAATTCCACTGTCTTGTAAGAAACGTGTTATTGTTTTTAAAGCGTGCGACTGTAAAGCTCCAGTTGGACATGGGCCCAGAAGTTTCTTCGTGTGAAATGGTCTGTGGTCTAGTGCCAACAGTTCCGATTTAAGACTGCGTTTTGGCATTTCATGATGTGGACAGCCTATGAGAAGGTCACATATGTGACCTTCTCAGTGAATGTGCCTTTATAGATGAAGACGTATATACGTCTTCATCTATAAATCCACATTCACTTTCGGAAGTTTCAGCTTAGCCGATTTCTTGCAAAAATGTTTTGTGTATGTGGTGCCTAGCCTCAATCGGTGAATTAGAGTTTCCATATTTCTATCTCATGCCATCGTAATTTTGAATTATATAAATAAACCGATGTGATATCAATGACAGCTCTTTGTACTTTGGTCAAACCAAGCAGTTTTGCTCATTCTGAAAGATGTAGTCTTCATGATACTACGGAATTCATTTTTTTGAAAATGGTAAAGAAACAGAAACATCTTTACGATGTGCTTGTCGGGCTACTTCATCGGCAGCCGTGTTTTCAGGAATGTTGCAATGGCCAGGTGTCCACTGGAATTTGATCTCAAGTTGCGCCTTGTTTGCTTTGGTGGGCTCTTTCGGGGTTTCGTATGTCCTACTATCACTAATTACTGTCGTCTTTGTACTGGAGAGTGATCTTATTGCGGCCTATGAGTCACTGAAAACTACCCGCTTCTTCGCGCCTGCTGCCAAATTTATAAACTTTATAGCATACAGTATAGCGAAAATCTCAGCTGTGGTATATGACGCCATGTGACATATTTTAAACGATTCCTGAATATTGAGCTGCGGCATAATAAATGCCGAGGTTGAAGACGTTGTAATATTTGAACCATTTGTGTAAATGTGTATGTACCCTGGATAGCGCCTGTGTATCTGATAAAGCGCTAGTTGTTGAGCAGCTTGGATGAACATGTCTCTCTTTTGATGATGCCATTCTCTGAGAATTCAATGCTTGGTATTGCAAGCCGCCATAGAGGATAGTTTATTTCAGAGCTCCAGAATTTATTTCATGGTAATATATGTACAGTACTCTGTATTTCTGTATGAGCATTGCTTTTATCTTTTCGTAAACTATCCAGTGCCCATGGGTGGTCTTTGTGTTGCATCTGTAAGTGAAAAAATGGCGGCATGTTTCAATTTTTCTCAGGACTGGAAAGGGTAGTTTTCCAGTCTCTGCTATGACAAGGCTGCTGGAAGTCTCTCGTGGAACACCTAGGCAGACGCGCAGTCCCCTAGCTAATAGTTTTTTATTCGTTCTCTAAAGTACGGGAAAGGCTGTGCAAGACTGTTGTAGAATATGCAACTTTTTGTAGTATTAAACCATTGTGAACAGCGAGTATGCATGATACAGGTCCGCCCCATGATGTCCCCGCCATTCTGCGGAGTTTATTCGCTAGCATATTCACCTCGTTTTCAATTTTCTTGATTTGAGGTGCCCATGATAGCTGCCTATCAAATATTACTCCGAGAAACCCATGCTGTGTCAAAATCATTAGTGGTTTTCCTTTTAAATTGAGGTTGAAGCTTTTTACTTTCTTACGGGTGAAGGGCAAAACAGCTGTCTTTGAGTGCGACAGAACCATTACTATTTCTTCTTAAAAGCTGTTAATAATATTTTTCCCGTCTTACAATGCAATCGGAATTAACAGTACGTCCGTGCCAGATTCCCAAATGCACACATCATCTGCATATAACGAGTATTTGAACATAGAAGGCAGTCTTTTCGCTAAATCAGCCATAACACAGTTGAAAAGAAAAAGGCTGAGTACGCTTTCTTGTGGCACTCCCTGCCTGACGTCGTGTTCCGCACTCTTTCCTTCGCTCGTCTGAATGAATATTTTGCGACCTGAAAAAAATTTAGATATCCACCGGAAAGACCTGCCGGACAGTCCAAGTTCCAACATACTCAGCTGAACATGAGTGTGACTGACTGTTCCAAATGTCCTTTTGATATCTAAGAACACTGTGACCTTCAAACTCCCACAGGCGCGTTCATGCTCCACATACGTTACTATGACCAGTATTGCATCCATTGTGCATCTTTGTTTCCCAAAACATGTTCAGTATCTGGGGAATACAGCAGTTCTGTTGCACCACCACTGAAGTCGTGCATCAATCATTTTTTCCATTACATTACATAGACGGCTTGCCAGACTATTTGGGCGGAATGATTCAAGGCTCAAGGGCGTCTTAACCTGTTTTAAGACTGGAATGGTGAGAGCAAATTTTTATGACTCGGGTACAATTTCTTGCATCCATAGACTATTGTAAATATCTAAAAGAGTAGTTGTGCCTGTTGGCCCAAGGTTGTTTAGCATATTGTACGTAATGCCATCCGGTCCAGAGGCCGATTTTTGACGACATGATGCTTTAGCACATTGCAGCTCACTTAACGTAAATACAGGGTCTTGTTGAGGATGCTTTGCCGAAAAGCAAGCATTAAATTTCTGGCTGGCTAACGTGACAGAATTATCAAATAAGGCACATTGTGATGCGGCAGGCCTACTGATAAGTTGACAAAATTTATCTACTACCACAACTTCCCGTATGTCCAAGGCTACAGCAAGAGCCCGAAATAGGGAACTCTGTGATACAGGGCCACCAAATGCTCGAATTTGAAGCCAAACTACTGAAACAGGTGTGTGGGGAGAGAGCGCGCAACAAAAATCACGCCAGCGTCATTTACCTAAATTTTCTAGTCATCTGCGAATTACACTGTGGATTTTCTGCGCATTTTTGTATCCTCCTAAACTTTCGCTGCGTCAATATTCCCTTTCTGACCATCGTCTGATGGCTCTCAGATATTTATACTCTCCGTCGACTGCAGCATAGTCTTTTTGAATCAAGACTTTTTTGTACATTTATTCGCGTTATCTTGCACAAATGCAGTAAAACTTTCAACTGTCGGAAGTTCACTATTTTGGTTTTTAGGTGGTACCGAAAAGCGTTCCAGTTAGTCAGTTTCCTGTAGCGCATGAGATAGAGAGAGAGAGAGATAAATAGAGAGGAAAGGCAGGGAGGTTCACCAAGCTTGGCTCGGTTGGCTACCCTACACTTGGGGTGGGGGAAAAGGAGAATAATAGAACGGAAAGAGATAGAAAAGAAGAGGAGTAAGCGCATAATGTCATCCTTTCGCTAGTAAGGCTGATTTATAAGAATGGGAAAATGATCTCTCCCACGTGTTTCTACAGCCGTTGTCCATCCCATATCATTCACTAGATCTTGGGAACACAAAGTGACATCGATGCAACTTGAGTAATTATGCCCTCGGAGAAAAGTTGGAAAGCCTTCATTTAAAATTGTCAAATTGCATTTGTCTGCGCCGCACTCAACAATGTTCCCACGTGCATCACATCGATCACTACCACAAATTATGTTGTGTGCATTAAAGTTTCCACTTTAAAATGTATATTATTTGTAAATATTGAAAATATTTGTCAGCTCTTCCACCGAAATGCGTCTTGAAGGTTGTAGGTAAAAATTGATCACTGTTATGCACTTCTCACCAAAGGATACTTTGCAAGTGACGAATTCCGGGAAGCGCGAATTAGTTGAGCGAGCTTGGTGAGGAGGTAGGCCTTTTCTGGCGCACAGATGCATTCTGCTAAGACCACTTCGACGAGATGACTTATATATCACGTAGTTAGAGAGGCGGAAATCATCATTCATTCCTGCCTCATGGATGCAAAGTATTAGAAAGCTACATTGCAGTTACGGAAGTCAGGACACGTTTTTTCGAAGACTGTTGGCGTTCTACTGGTATACGGAGACATTTTTATAGCGCTTATTCATATTACTTGTCGCAGGTTTGACCCGGATTGTAGACACAATAGTGCTTTCAGAGGCAGCAGGGCATTACCTCTGGCAAGTTGTTTGCTTCTGGTAAAGTAGGCAGGATTGTCTTAAGTGCTGCAAAACGCATTAGTAGAATGAATTGCATGACTTATGCAGGGGCACGGTCCCGATTGAATGGTTCAGTTTTGGAGGCCTGTTGAGAACGACGTGACATTTCGATGTTGTACCTGGGGCAAACACTGGCGCTGTCGGTTCTGCTACTTTCTGGCTGAAGTCACGTGGGCGTTCACAGCTTTGACGCGTAGGTTGGGGTACTCGAACACGCTTCTCATGAGTGATCTCTCGGGTGTGCTCTTGGCGATTCTCTTGGCGTGTTTGTTGGCTGTTGTGGTGTGCGCTGAGGTAGATCACGTACAGGATGAACAATCTCAAGGTTTAGAGAAGGTTAATTGGGGCGCGGTTTTCTTCCAAAGGTAAGCTCATACCGACGCATTTTCGCGGCAGCTTTACTTTGCGGGCAGACTGAATATGAGGCAACGTGTTTACCTGCACAGTTTGCCCACTTAGGCTGAAAAACTGACTTGCACTCCTTATGGTGGTGTTCCTCTGAGCAGTTGTTACACCGGAGTGTGTTACGGCAACTTTTCTCCATATGTCCGAATCACTGGCAGTTACAACACCGAAATACTGGACTTGGATCTTCTTCCACTGGGTGACTGGTGAATCCTAAATAAATTCTTCCTGGAATCGGGCGGTCATCTCGAAAAGTCAGAATCACTGAGTGAAGTGAACGCGACGTTACTGCTCCATCTTCTTAGCGGTAATACTAGGGAGCGTTCATGTGCGCGTGTCTCCGTGTTTTAGGGTGGTGTCAGCCTTTGACCCACCACTTGCCGACACCCGCTAAAACACAATGTTGCCAGTCCCGGTTTCCGAGGCAACAGGTACCATGTTGGTTCTTGCAGCAAGGCGTTCCTGCTCCACTGCACCAGCTGCATGTTGACGCGGGTGTGCGAGCTGCGGTATGAGCTGCGTTTGATTGCCCCATAGACGTAGCTTCTGCTACGAGACCATCCTCGCTCAAAGCGCATCTACAAGAACTTTGAAGTGTAAATGCCAGGGTGCTGTGTGCCACAATGCAAAACCATCTGGAGACCTTCCCGCTTCCCGACTTGCTCTAGCCAACGGAAACGCTGTGCTACACAAGTGATGTGAGACTGCTTGGAGGCGACTACTTCTCGCCGTGTTTGTGAGGTGAGTACCAGTTGTATTGCGAGTGGGTTGAGTATATCACCGCACATTTCTTGAAATGGCTGACTTAGCGATGCAACGAAAAGCAGTTTGAGCAAAGTAAGCACGACAACGTGCACAGTATAATAATGACTTAGGCTTCGTTCGGCTACGCTGTACGAGCGGAAAATGATTGAGTATGCTTGTTTATCCTTGTAGTCGAAGCGCAGTTCCTTAATAGAATGATATGGCTCGTCGAATGTGTGGTCCTGCATGCATCTGCACCTTGTCGGTTTCCGAAGCCGTCGCTGCATTCGTCGCCGAAAACGCCAGGCCCGTAAACCACCTACAGACGCTCCCGTTCACGTCTTCCTTTGCTGGCAGGTGCTCGCATTCCTGCTATTTTACCTCGGTCACTGAGGAAGGGCATTTGGAGAGGCAGACTGACGAGCCGATGAAGGCGTTCCCTGTAGGCGCTTGTCTTGCACAGTTGCAACGCAACTAACTTTTTGTGCGGCTTGCCATGGGGTATTCGCTATTCGCTTCAATGACATGCGCAACTCCACCGAAACTCGCTCAATAATTGCAAACAGGACTTCTTTTTAATAACATAGAAAGCAACAAATTTACTGTTCGTGTCCGTCCAGCCTTCTGTCTATCTGTCGGTTCTGAACGGAGCAGTATATGTGCAATAAGCAAGTCGGTTGTTAGCCCATAACTCAAATATGCCCTATTTGGTGCATCGTTATTTGTGTCGTCCTTTTGTTTCGTAACCAGACACACAGATGATTTGACATCGTAAACTCCGCTTTTATTTAGTGCTTTAGAGAAAATGTGTATGGACTCTGTATATGTGGTCGGAGCCGTGTATGATTTTTCGTCTTATTGCTTTACTCTAGGCCCACTGTGAGGACACAAGCTTCCAGCAAAGGAGGCAGAATGGTTTGAAGACTGAAGGCCAGATGCCGTTTGAATGCTGTTTGCAATAAAATATCACCTGGAAAAACTTGATTTGTCCCTCGTTGCTCCCCTTCGCTTTTCTTCTAGCCTAATATTCAGACTTGTGGGCATAAGGGGAGGGCGGTGTAATGTGATTGAACGCCCTACTTTTTCGGGCAATGCTTACAGCTTGTAAGGTTTTCAAGCAGTCATTGTACAGATTCGTTCGCAGGAACTAAACCTGCTGTAGTAAATTATATTACGGAGAAACGCAATGTTTAGGGTATGAGAAATAGGCTAGCTGAGCTATTCGGTTTACAGAGAACATCGCGAGCTACCCGGTTTGTTCTGCCTTCCCTGTCGTTACGAGTTCCATCATATAACCAGCATGGTTTTGACCTTTGCACTAAAAGGCCTTAGAGGTATTTGCAGTGCTAAGGTGAATAAGCTTCATGAATGGCACGCCGACATTGAAGTACATTCATAGTCACATCGAGGTTTTCCCCCTCGCAAATATAGGCTCCCTAAATAACCTCACTCCGCCAATGCGGTGGGTCTACCAAGTGGGAGAAACGAACTGTTTGAACAGTATAATATACAAACTCGAGTCACGAACATGTCTTTCCTGTTCTACCAAAACAAGGCTAACTTCAGAAAACAACCCTTCAGCCTTCAGCACTTGCTATAAAAACCCTCTTTTCGTTGAAACACACGCTGCCGTCAATGTAAATGAGCGACCATTCAGAAGCAACATGGCGGCGCGTCAAGTATGGGGGCCGTTTTAGCCAGTTTTAACCAACCATGATCGGAGTTGTCACCACCCTAAAACACGGAGACGCGTGCACATGAAGGCTTCCTAGGTAATACTTCATTTGCCGCCGCGCCGATACAACCCCTGCATCTCTCAAGTACTCTAGGAGTTGTTCGTCTGAATAGTGCAGAGGCACATGCTTTACTTTTCCAACGTTTCGAGTGTATGACTCTGGGATGAAAGGCTAAACTTCCATTCCGCCTATATTCGAAAGCATCAGAAGACGCTTAGCTCAAGCTATGGCAGCAACGCTGACACCGAAGCTTCCATCTATGACCATTCTGAATGACTCCACTTTATCTTTAGAAGCGGTAACTACTTCGCCTTACACTCGATTGGGGTTCACTTTCCAGAAACTAGCACCTTCAGCTGTTGGACGAAAGATGACTGGGATGCCCTCGGCTCATTTCTTCTTATGCGCAACAAACGTTAATGGTTCATCTTCGCTCAAGTCTTATTCATCACTTAGGTATTAAGTTGACGTTTTATCATCGAAAAGATTCTCTTCTAAGCGAAGCTTCTTGCACTAAGCTTCATCGCTTTCCAATACTGCTCGGCTTGCTGGAGCCATTTTGTGGTTGTGAATGACCAACCCTGCCGGCTTTATGATGTTTCGGCGCACCTGTAAGCCCCCAGGCTTTTCATTGTGTCCTGCAGTATCACTCATGAGGGTTGACGCACTTGGACGAGAATAAGGCTCGTGGCGATGGCTATTAACCACCGTAGTGGTCGCGTACTAGCCAAGGCTTTGATAAAAGAACCTCGTACCTGTAAGGTGCCGAGCCCTCGAAGTATTCACCCGACGTCTCGTTGGCACACCGAGGAGAAATGGATGTCAGCATAATGTCAGCGTGTAACAAAAACAGCGACCTAGCAGAGCCACTTCTTCCGATGCTAATTAGCATCCTCTGGCATTTGTCCTTGTATGCTATTTGTCCCCATGCTACGTGATGTCCAATGAAGCCTCCTACGATGATAAATGAATCCAGGCAGCTGACCAAGACATTAGCTAACCTTCTTGAGTCAAAATGATTTGAAGGTGACATAAAATGCCTACGAAGGATAACATGAGCTTTCTCTTCTGAATCACGAGGCAAACATACTGATTGCAATTATGAGGCGAAACTGGATGCAGCAGAAAAGTGAGTTCTCCACGAACATAAGCGATCACCTTGACGCAAGCTCCATTTTTTTGTGACATGGCAGCTTAGAACACTGAGAGTCTTAGACAATTGGGGGTGACTGGGAACAAAAACCCAACAAGCTAATAGTCTTGAAAATATAGCGAATTCCTGTCTAAGCCTAAATTTTATTAGTCGTGTTCCCCCTAGGAAATCCTGGGCAGCTTCGCAAACGTTCCTGCAGCTAAACACGTTTTCAGTTGCTCCGACGAAAAGAACCATCAGAGCAAATAAATTTGAAGCCCATATAAATGGCGGCTCTCTAGCAGCTGGAACCTGATCGTCTTCTTCCTCCACTTTGGCGCTGTCACATTGCGGTAGCTGTGACATAACAATGTAGATATTTAAAGGGCTTTCCACAGCTCTGTTTTATGTAAGATGAATTCGCAAAGAGATTACCTATATCAGCTTGCTGTTACTTTGATCAAGGTTCCCGGTTAATTGAGAAGCAAAACCACCTGATGAGGAATCGTTATGCGGGTATTTAATTGATTTCTTGCACTGCCACTACTCAATAACGTATATTTACCATTCGAGAGTGATCTGGTGGTCGAAGTTTAATATACAGCGGACGTCTTATACCTACCATCTCTTTTCTGGAACAGTGCACGAAAGAGGCGGAAAGAAGGAATGAAGGATGCGCTTCGCTTTTTGCACTGAAATGTGTTTTTGCAACCGATCAAAAAGCGATAAAAAGAAGAGAAAAAACATTCAATGGGAAATAGTATGTGGAAAAACACATGATGCGGCAGCCGCGAACTTTCAGAGGATGAAATAAAGAGAAAAAAGATGCTCAATAGCGGCGAGCTTCTTTTTTCTCCTTTTCTTTCTTTAAGAGAAACCGGTACTTAGAGCGTAGGTTTTCGTCGTAGTCGTATTGTCTGTCGATCAATATCAGTGCCCCGTGCAGTTATCTTGTTTTGTTCCATCTAAACAGCCCTGAAAAGAAAGATGCGGAATAGAATGAAATATTCGCGTAAAACGGCATGCCACACGCTACTCAAAAAGTGAAATGCCCAACAAATAAGAAAAAACAGGCACAGCATCAAAGTGGCTATAGCAAGTGCACCCACGCATGCAAGCTCAGACACATGCTAAGGCACATTCAGAAAAAAATGAACACTGAAAGGGAGACGAACAGCGGAGACAGGCGTTGTGCGAAGACATGCACGAAAAGCGTGTGAAAAGTGGGGCAAGGTCTTGGGTTGCGATGGGCGTTATCGTTGGGTGCGATTGTTGGAGACACACGGGGATAACGCAACTGGGAAAAGCAAGACGCCCGCGTGAAGCGTAGCTCCTGTTACTAGAAGACCCAGCACCCTGTTGCGTGCACGCGACAGCTGGGCCCAGCCGACGTCAGCTTTTCGGTGACTGACAAACAGGCGAACGGCGGCAGTCGCTCCATCAACGCGCGGGGAAGCACGCTGGACAGCACACATCCAAGTCGCCTTCCCCTCTATCTGATGAAAGCGGGAAAAACAGAAGAACACACGCGAAATAACGGAGAAAAGCCTTAAGGCTCTACAGAGTGTGGAAACGAAAATAACAAATGGTAAAAGCGCGTTTCTGTTCTGTACACCTCCTTGTCCTTATTCAGCGCGGTGCACAACAACATGGTCTCACTGGCGTCGCTTCGCAAGGAGGACTGACTTGTTGGGTGTGCAGCACTGCATGCAGCCGCTGCAGCCACCGTGACTGAGGGCTTTCTTACCCTTTGAATCCACAAAATTGATGAGTATCATCAGGAGAAGAAGGTGGGTGCTCATATAAGGCTCGCTGTCCACGACTCAGGAAATCATCCGCGCGTGTCTGTGGCGCTTTGACAGCGCAGAGTAGCGAGCTCTCGTCTCGTCGAGCGCAGACGGACGCTACTTTTCTCGGTGTTTCCCGTTTTAGATGCGGAGCATCTAATACTCGAGGCTTGTAGTGCGGCGCCGTCCGCAAGCTTCCTCCTCCTTCTTCCACCATCTGTGCATCCCTTCCTCCTCTACACACCGCGCGCGCTTCACTCCTCCACCATCTGTGCACCCTTCCTCCTCTACACACCGCGTGCGCTTCTCCTCTTCACGAACATTCGCTAGCTGTATAATGTAGCGCGCATGCGCCTTCACGCTTCGAGAACATCGGCAGCTGACGCGCGCGCATGCGCCATCGCGCTTCGAGAACATCGGCAGCTAACGCGCGCGCATGCGCCGTTGCGCTTCTCCCCCTTCTCGAACATTCGACAGCTGACGCACGCATGCACCGTCACCCACCATCTGTGCCGCGCGCGCTTCTCCCCTTCGAGAACATTCTACAATTCTCCTGATTCTCCAGTGGACGCGCATGCGCAGTCGCGCTTCGAGAACATTCAACAGCTGACAGTGCATGCGCCGTCGCGCTGTATATATACTCAAGGTCGGCGCTCGCTCGCTCAGTTGCCGCTCGTCGGTTGGTTTGTACGGCGCGTCGACGTCCAAGGTCGCGGTGAAATGAATTCCAACGAATCCACAAACACAATGATCGACGTCCCTTCGACCAGCGCCGCCCTTTCGCATGCGTGTGTACGTGTTCACTCATTTAACACCCCCTCCTACAACCACGTTAACCAATTTAGCCATCGACCCAAGTAAGTCGCAATTTAACACCCCATTTCACAACCACGTTAACCAATTTAGCCATCGACCCAAGTAAGTCGCACTTCAACACCCCGTTAACCAATTATATGCTCCGCATCCTCCTCAGTGTTCCCCCGAGGGAAGCTGCGGGCATTTTTTTTCCTGTCCCCTTGTTTCAAGGAACAAGAGAGAATGGGGCGCTTTTTTCGGAGGGAAGTCATTCGCATGTGACGTCAGAAGCTCAGAAAGGACTTTCACTATCTACTCGCTTCCATTTTTCTGAACATCTAAGGCAAGCGACACATGACTTCTCAATGTGACAGAAATGAGTACGGGCGTGGATACTAACGTATGGCATTTGTCTGAAGGAAGGAAAAGCGGTCAATGAAATTGTAGGAAGCATGTGTCACATCCTTAAAATTTTGAGAAGAAACGATTTATTGTAACGATTTCAGAGTTTCACTTGGTCAAAATGAAAAGAGCTTATGGGACCGTGACTGCAAGGGTGTAGTCACAACAATCGTCAATACGGCTGAAATCAGTTTTCTTTTATTGCGTAAGCAATTGTGTGGAAACTCTCAGCTGTATTTCGCCGTTGGCGTCAATGTCATGCATCGTATATGTATACGTATCTATATATACGAAAAAGCAAGAAAGAAAAAAAATCTTGAAAAAATCCTCCCATCATCTCACGCGTAATCGAACGTGGGACCTCCGCACCGTGAACGCGAGGCGTTTTAACACTGAGCCACCGAAGGGTATCTCCTTGAACGTGTAAACGGCAAGCTATTCATATCTACCACTTATCGCTGTTGGAGGGCATCTCAGAGGGGGGGGGAGGAGAATATTGTGTTTTCAGCATTAACAGCAGGATGGCGCAGTGAGCGCGTGGCGGCTCTCATCTCTCACGCATACTTTGGCCCGTGTAGAGAATAAAGGGGTGTACGCTCGATTACACGCACTTATCTTGCAGGGGAGAAAATCGTACGTCTTGGCTAGCCTTGGGTTTTGTCGGAACGATTCTGGAATGAATGATTGATATGTCGGGTTCAACATCCCAAAACCACCATAAGATTATGAGAGACGCCGTCGTGGAGGGCTACACAAATTTTTACCCCCTGGGGTTCTTTAACGTGCACCCCAATCTGACCACACAGGCCTACAAAGTTTTCGCCTTTATCGGAAAAGCAGGCGCCGCATCCACAATTTGATCCCGCGACCTGCGGGTCAGCAGCCGAGTACCTTAGCCGCTAGACCACCGTGGTGGGGCAATTCTATGGTAATTATCAGGCCCTCAAAGGTCACTGCAATTGTTGCAAAGACTCTATTTGCGAAAAAAGCGCGCTTTTTAGACACAGCGAAAGTAAGAAATCAGACGCTTATTCGCGTTCATCTGCACCTGTGAGTCCGTTTTGTACGTCATTTGTGTGTGAGAAAGGTGGTGCACGTTTCGATTTGCTTGCCATTCTGCACGTGACCTTCCAATTTGTTGATACCGCGTTCGTTGCTTCGCCTTTGCAGCAAATCTTTGACGTTTTTTCAATGTGGGTCTGTTTGGTCAATCTCTCCCAATCAATCTTACGCCGGTCCTGCACATATGGGAAACCATATCCGATGAACATTAGAATTATGTCTCATACTAACACACACCACCACCTCGTGCTAATAACCCCGTCGTACCACTCCATCAAGTACATTTGATCGGGAACTGTCTTTGGCTATCCATGTTGTAGTTGTTCACTTCTTGACACGGATGGCAATGGTTTCTTTGTATATGAATATGCATTGCTCGAACGAAAGGCAACCGAAGTGTTCCGTTTGTACTAAATGAAATAAACTTCACTGATCAAGCAAGTAAGCAGTAAAATAAATCCATGACAGCTGAACTGTGCAATAGGAGCTTTGCGCACACAACTCTAATCCGTCCAACCAGGTCACTTTTTGTTGCCAACGTTACCAGACATTTTTCATGAATGCTATAAACGGACCTCGGCGTTCAACCAAACATCAAGCCGATCCGAATACCGTAGGCAGACTGAAGGTTGGCCGGAACTAATCCCGCCGACGTAATTGCGGGCTTTTCCTTGTAAGTATTAATGCTGTTATGTAAGTTGTAAGTATTAATGCTGTTTATCAGTGCGAAATAAAACGGTTTGAGTAGTTTTCTCTCCGGGAACGTAAGATAAGGTATCGCCGTGTGCCTGTAGCTCCTCATCACTCTGATCGGCGTGGTCTTTATTTCCTTTGCTTTTTATGGAGTTACACACACACACACACACACACACACACACACACACATACATATATATATATATATATATATATATATATATATTGAAAAAAAAAGAACAAATGATGGCCATGATGGAAACCACCATTATGGAAACCAACTGCAGTTTTCTTCGCATACTAGAGATAGACGAGATCTGCACATGCTACTAAAATTTCCACATTAACTAAACACAACCAACCGCTGCCTTTAACGATTGCCACTCCGATAATGGCAAGAGCATTATGTTTTTGTTACAATTCACAACCGCAAGAAAAACAAAGTAGACTGGGGAGCAGGTACAACTGCAGCCACGTCTGTGTAAAGCACACGAGGAGGCGGTTTTCACTCCGCGGGACGCAACCTCGAGGCAGTTTGAGGCTCTGATGTGGTGAGCCTGACAGCTAGGCCGCACATGCTTCTGACAGAGCACTTCACAGCCCGAAACTGCTTCGAGATTTCGCTCCGCAGAGTGAACACCGGCTCCTCGCATGCTCTATACAGAGCCGTGGCTGTATAGTTTACTAGCGGTTACTGTCAAGCTTGATATCCTGTTCTCGCTCGTTCCAATGGGCGACATATGCTCAGGCTTTATGACGCCTCTGGACTCAATCGATAGATACGCCCTCATAATTGATTGAGTGGGATGCTTTTCGCACAACGTGGTGTGCAGTCGTGCCAGGGCACTGCTGTAGCTCTATCATTAGCAAGAACTACATAACGGCTTGGCCAGAACGAATGCAGTGCGCCGGAAACATTATGCTATCATATTCGTTGAGGAAGCATACGAATTGCTAAGTCTGTGTTCTCGCATGAGAGCCAGAGAAGTGCCGGCGAGTGCGACTGGTGGCTGTCGGTGAGGGGAAACGTACGTTTAGTGCAAGTGATGGAACCGCGTAGCATCGATGTTTGTCGCTTCTGAAGCGGGCACCATACATAATAAAAATGCCCCAATTAGGTTAATTGATGCCACGGCTCTGCGGTATTGTCAATCTTACTCGTCGAATATGTGTATTCTGAAAGCCACAAGCACTGATAACACTTGTACGGGCTCGCTCGGTAGGCCTAACTTTGGGTGAAAAATCATGGTGCTAGAAAATGTAGTGCACAGATCCCAGCTTGGTACACTATATATATTACCCCTCATTATGAGCCCACCCAATATCTGCTTACTGCTTCCCAGCATTATCGCAATGATGAGCAGAGCCTCACATATTTGCAACAATCTAGCCACTACCTCCCACTATCGTTTTCCACTTTACCCATCTTCTTTACACCATGCCACTCGAAGCATATCCACCAAATTTCTAATACATCCCGGCATATACACTCCAATTTCCACTATACCCATAATCTTTGCACTACATCAACCGTGCTTTCCATTATCCATCGTGGTAGTTTTTGTAATAAGATATGGGTCAATTTTGGGGGTTAGGTATGCTCTTTTTTGCTTTCGGAATGAACAGTCGATCTAAAACTAATATATATATTGTTACGGTGCATCATCGACAGGAGCAAACGTGGCACTTTGCGAAGATAAAGAAGACGCCTGTGTGTTAGGCGCTTGCGCGAGAGGCAACTCAGACATCTTGATCGGCTGCCAATTCTCGGTGGACACTATCTTATAAGCCTAGACTTCGCCTTGTCACATTTGGTAAACGTGCTGGGTAACCGCCTCGCAACGGAACTTCGCAGCGGCCGTCGTTTGAAGGGTGTTTCCACAACGATGATGAAAAGTACGGCGTCTGCATCAGCTCCTGGTGTTCCTGCGGCCGGAGATGATGCAGTAACTACATCTCCTTCTGCGACCACAACCTTCGTGCTCGAACCTCCGCGGGATCCTGGCACGTTCAGATGTTCCGGCGACCCAGATGAAGTTGACGTTGAAGATTGACTGGCAGAGTACGAACGTGTGAGCACTCGATACCGATGGGGCTGGACACTTATGCCGGCAAACCTGTTATTCTATCTTAGGGGAACCGCCAAATCGTGGTATGAGAACCATGAAACAGAACTTGGGGAGTTGGGCAGTGTGCAGGGACAAAATGTTGGACCTGTTCGGAAAGCCGATTGTAAGAAAAATGGCCGCGAACAAAATGCTCGCATCTCGGGCCCAAACCTCGACCAAGTCTTACGTCTCCTACATAGAAGATGTCTTATCGTTGTGTCGCAAAGCCAATGCCGAGGTGTCGGAGGCTGACAAGGTTGGACATATTCTTAAGGGGATTGCAGATTACGCATTCAACCTCCTCATCTGCAAAAATTTTTCTACAGTGGACGCCATTATAAAAAAAGTCGGCGCTTTGAGCTAGCGAAGAGGCGGCGGATCAACAGCGTGTTTACCCGCCTTCCAAATACGGCTGAAACGTCGTCTTACGAAGACCGTGCAAGAACACAGCCGCCACCTCTAGATTTATCTGATCAGGTGACCCGAATCGTACGACATGAACTTGAAGTCAGTGCCTCTGCTCCGGCTCACACCTCTGCAAGTGACATGACCCCACTCACTGCTAACATGGTTCAAGCCATCATCCGCCAAGAACTCGCCAGCATAGGTATTCCCTCGGTGTGCGCTTTGCCCAGCCCGCAGCGAGCTTCATGGCGTCCACCCTCGTCCTATCACGAGCAGCAGTTTACGGCCCGATCTCGCGACCCTGCTGCGTGGAGAACCGTCGACAATCGACCAATTTATTTTTCATTGCCACCGTATCGGTCATGTCGTCCATTACTGAAATTACCGCTGGTCCTCGCCACCTCGGACTTCATCTCAACCTCACTACCGACAGGACAGCACCCGCTTCGCATCTGCCGCGCAGCCTTCTCTGCCAAACAACTACAGAAGGTTCAACAGCCGATCTCCGTCACCGCATGGTCGTCAGTCGCGTTCGCCTCCAGGATGTCACCAGTCGTCTCGCTCACCGCAGACTCACAGGCCGTCGTCCCCATTCAGCCCAGCTCCTGCCTACCCTGAAAACTGAATGGTGCAGCGCCCAGATGTGACGCTGCACTTTTGACTCCCTCCACAAGTCCTCTCTTGACACTTCCGACGAGACAAAGTTTGTTAGACGTTGATGTTGACGGTGTGGCTATTTCGGCCCTTATAGATACTGGAGTGCACATTTCTGTAATGAGCGCGAACCTTCGCCGACGCCAACATAAAGTGCTCACGCCTGCCGCTTCCCGCACACTTCGCGTCGCTGATGATAGGACCCCTGACGTTCAAGGGATGTGCATGGTCCGTGTGTCCATTGCCGGTCATACTACATTAGTTCAGTTTGCCGTCATCGAAATGTGTCCTCATGACCTAATACTTAGTTTGGACTTCCTGTCACGTCATTCTGCGCTCATTGATTGTGCCACTGGTGCTCTTTAGCTTGAACTGCCGCAGATTGCCGATTTTCCAGCTGACTATTCTCCCCGTTTATGCTCTCGTCACCACGTTCGCGTGCCTCCGCAAGCTGCTACATATGTCACTTTGTCGTGCTCACGTCATGTGCCCAATGGTGACTACCTCGTCACTCCTATAGTCGACGTACTGATGTCCCGAGACGTCGCCCTTGCTCACACTGTTGTCGCCGTCGCTAATAATACAGTGGTTATACCACTACTCAACGTGAGTCTCTTGACTCAAGTTATTCCGCAAGACATGTCTTTGGCCACCCTATCTGCACTTGACAGATGCAACGTTACTGGTTCGGACACCGGTACTATATCTCCTGTCTTGGCCGCAATTACACTCTGCCTGCAGATGACATTAACAAGATGATTGCTCCCGACCTCACTGCAGCGCAAGCTGCCAGCCTCCGTATTCTGCTAACATCATATAGAGACGTTCTCGACTTTGACCACCACCCTCTCAGCCAAACAACTGCAGTGACTCACCGGATCAACACTGGTGATGCCAGTATTATACGGCGGCGTCCATATTGCGTATCTCATAAGGAACGCCGAGTAATTCAGAATGAAGTGGACAAAATGATTACTAAAGACGTAATAGAACCATCATCCAGCCCCTGGACTTCTCCAGTCGTGCTCGTTGAGAAGAAGGATGGCAGCTGGCGCTTTTGCGTGGACTATTGCCATTTAAACAAAGTGACCCACAAAGATGTGTACCCTTTGCCTCGGATTGATGACGCCCTCAATTGCCTCCATGGTGCCCAATACTTTTCGTCTGTCGACCTTCGGTGCGGCTATTGGCAAATTTCCGTCGACCCCATGGATCGTGAAAAAACCGCTTTTGTTACGCCCGATGGCCTCTATCAGTTCAAAGTCATGCCGTTTGGACTGCGTAATGCGCCGGCAACTTTCGAGCGCATGGTGGACTCCCTTCTCCGAGGATATCCGAGGATAAGTGGTCCATCTGTTTATGTTACTTGGACGATGTCATCGTCTTTTCACCTACCTTTGACAGCCATATAACACGTCTGTCGGCCGTTCTGGATGTTTTTCGAAGAGCTGCTTTCCAGCTCAATTCTGCAAAATGCCATGTCGAACGTCACCAAATCACCATACTCGGCCACCTTGTCAGTGCCGATGGTGTTCGGCCAGATCCCGAAAAGGTGCGAGCAGTACAAATATTTACTGAACCACGCTCAACCAAGGACGTCCGAAGTTTTGTAGGGCTATGTTCCTATTTTCGTCGATTTGTCCACAACTTCGCTGACATCGCTCGACTGCTTACTGACGTCTTGAAGAAGGACGTTCCCTTCGCATGGGGCATAGAGCAAGCGGAGGCCTTTTCGGCTTTTATCTGTCTGCTGACTACGCCACCAATACTGGCCCATTTCGACCCTGCATCACCTACAGAGCTTCGGACCGATGCCAGTGGCCATGGAATTGGAGCGCTCCTTGACCAACGACAGCACGGGAAGGACCGCGTGATTGCTTACGCCAGTCGTCTTCTTTCACCTGCCGAACGGAAGTTCTTCATCACTGAGCGTGAATGCCTAGCTTTAGTATGCGCCGTGGCGAAATTCAGGCCTTACCTGTATGACCGAACTTTTTCCGTTGTTACGGATCATCATGCTCTTTGCTGGCTGTCATCGCTAAAGGACCCATCTGGACGTCTCGGTCGCTGGGCGCTCCGTCTGCAAGAATAATCGTTCGTGTTCCACTACAAGTCGGGACGCCTGCACACAGACACAGACTGTTTGTCGCATTATCCGGTTGAAACGCCCGACTTAACACACCTTGATTCAGACGCCTGCGTTCTCTCCATCCACACTTTGGCTGATATCCCCACCGAACAACGACGTGACCCGCCGTTACTATCCATCATCGAGCGTCTGACCTCTGCTCCAACAGACCCTACCGTTCGCCTTTTCGAACTGCACGACAACATTCTGTACCGTCGCAGCTTCAACGCTGATGGCCCGGAATGACTACTCGTGCTTCCCCATCACCTGGGTACCAGCGTTCTCGTACAACTACATGACGTACCTACAGCCGGTCACCTAGGCGTCTCTCGTACCTACGATCATGTGCGACGTCGCTTTTTCTGGCCTGGACTCTATCGTTCCGTGGTTCGCTACGTCACTGCTTGCGACCTCTGATAACGCCGCAAGCGCCCCTCTGTGCTACCGTATGGCCTCCTACAGCCCATTGACATACCAACGGAACCATTCTTCCGTGTTGTCCTTGACCAGTGGGGCCCGTTTCCTGCGTCCACCTCCGGAAATAAATGGGTTGCAGTCCCCACAGACTACGCCACGCGCTTTGCCATCCCTAAAGCGCTGCCGACAAGCTGTTCCACTGACGTCGCTGACTTTCTTTTGTATGAAGCCATTTTTCATCACGGCGCTCCGCGGCAGCTGCTTACTGATCGAGGAATGTACTTTCTTTCACGTGTTGTGGATGACATTCTCTGCGCCTGCTCCACTGAGCACAAGCTTACCACCACTTATCATCCACAGACAAATAGATTGACCGAGCGTCTGAACCGAACGCTGACGCAGATGCTGTCAATGTACGTTTCGCCAGATCACCGTGACTGGGACAAAGCACTCCCCTTTGTCACGTTCGCGTACAGTTCTTCACAGCACGACACAGCTGGTTATTCGCCGTTTTATTTGCTATTTGGCCGACATCCAGCATTACCATTTGTCATGCTTCTTCCTTCGGCTGCCCCCTTGTCTACTGAGTACGCCAGCG
The DNA here is from genome assembly GCA_013436015.1 of Rhipicephalus annulatus. NCBI lineage: Eukaryota > Metazoa > Arthropoda > Arachnida > Ixodida > Ixodidae > Rhipicephalus > Rhipicephalus annulatus. The sequence continues at coordinate 64,407 of WOVY01001694.1, read as the reverse complement.
ATGTCGTTTCTCGAGCCCATGCAGCCCGTCAGCTTGCCCGTGATCGGCTGCACTTGTCGCAAGCGCACCAAGAAGACCGCTATGACAGTCGCCACCAAAGCGTGCACTTCTCGCCGGGGTCTCTGGTTCTTTTCTGCACACCGATTTGCCAAGTCGGCTTATCAGAGAAGCTACTATCACACTACCATCGTCCCCACAAAGTGTTACGACAACTTAGTGACGTGAGCTACGAGATCGCACCCCTAAACAATGCCTCTTCGACCCCCTCACTCCTGACAGACGTTGTACACATTGCCAGACTCACACCGTATCACCCTCCTCGTTCGTCCCCGCCGTACTAAGTGCCGTTACGGCGCTTCCGCCGCAGGGGAGTGATGTTACGGTGCATCATCAACAGGAGCAAGCGTGGCACTTTGCGAAGATGAAGACGCCTGTGTGTTAGACGCTTGCGCGAGAGGCAACTCAGATATCTTGATCGGCTGCCGATTCTTGGTGGACACTATCCTATAAGCCTAGACCTCGCCCCGTCACAATATTTTTGCAATACGTCCCGCGGAGTGGGCACAAGTAGACAGTTCCAATTTGAAGTTTCCGCCCTATTATCTGACGCCAATGAACTTGCAAACTTGACATCTCCATATGCCCCGGCGTGGAGGTCTAACAACTAAGGTGCTTGGCTGCTTATCCGTAGGTTGCAGGATCGAATCCCGGCTTCGGAGGCTGCATTTTTGAAGGAGGTGAAATGCTGTAAACGACCCTGTGCTCAGATTTGGGTGCATGTTAAATAATCCCAGAAGGTCGAAGTTCCAGGAGCCTTCCAGTACGGTGTCCCTCATACCCATATAATGCCTTTTGAATGCTGAACCCCACATATCAATTAATCATAATATCTGCGTATGTCCTCGAACTGTGCTCCGCATATTAGTGTTCCGTAAATGCAAAGCGCTTTCGTTTTACTCCCATTTGCCGCTAATTTATTTGTTTGGACAAGCTAACTTGCATGTATTTTGCATTTAACTAAGCCATCATCTTCAGCATACGCACATTGGGCGTCTGCGGTAGCGAGAGGCCAACGTGGTATCTCCGCTAAACATTTGTCGTCTGGTGTGCGCGATAGAACTTGCACGATTTGTGGATTCATGGTATCGAAGCGCGCGAAATGCTGGTAATTGATGCTCGCAACAATTCAAACTAAATAAAAAAATTTTAACGGGCCCCTCGACGCTGTATTTGTGGTGACGGAGCATGGCATACTTTAAATACACGGCGATTTTCCGCAGCTGTATGGCAGCATAGCGATCGAAGCGCACTAGAAGAGCTTCGTAACGCGTAAGTTTTTTCTATTCCGATTTCTGAACCCTGAACCCATTCGCTAACTGTTCTACACTCAGCGCTTAACGGTAGATGCCGTGTTTGTGTGGAATTGGCAGCGTAAATTATTTATGGGTAAAAGTAACCATTTTTCGAGGTGATGACCTGAGCGGCAGGAACCTCCAAGAATACTCGCATGACGATTGAGCTTCACCATCAAGAGCAAAACGCGATGCTGTAATTGGTCTCTGCTCGCATCACTTTCTCAACCGCTAGCCTACCTTCGGTTCTCAGTGGAAACTTCAACCGTATCGCAAGAAATGAATATGTGTGCACCTGTAAACTGGCGTTTATGAATTATCCGAGAATTCATACTGCAGCTACTGTAGCCAAGTGTTCACTACGACAAAAGCTATTCCTCTTTCGAGTACGCGAGGTGCCACCACACCTAGGTAAGGCAACACAAGCACCTGCACGGCTACACATGTTTTCGACGTAGTTGTTGATAATGGTAAATAATTATACTTCATTTATTGAATTTTCATTTATGAATGCTTCAACAACCGTAGGGCTTCCGCAGAGTGGATATACATTTCCTAAATTGAAGATTAGTAATGAAATGAAAAAAAGGTAATGTAAGTGCAGGTTTTCAAAAAAAAATGAAAGCGACGATTTACAATAAACAGGTAGAAGGGCGTATACTGAAGTCAGTGATACATTCAAGATGATCACTATTGCAGAAGAAACACAACATTGACTGAAATAAACAGCATGAGTACATGTAATAGTAGTTGGATACTCACTACTGGAGCTGCGTAGCAAACAACAATTGAAGAATGATTTGTGAAAGATCATCGTTTGCAAATAAACCATGTGATATATCGTTTATAAATAACAAAAATGGGAGCTGAGCGAGCACGAAGTATTGCGATACTCGTTATAGTAGACCAGCCCTTTAATGGAACAATGATCACTGATGACCTACAGTTTGAGATTCAAAAAAAAAGTGCAAATCCAATTCAGCAGATGAGTATTTTTAAGAAATAAAGCAAATTTAACAGTAGTTGACGTTGAGAGACCGTATCACAGTATAGCAAATTCTATAAAAATTGCATATACTTGTTTTTTGAAACTGATAGCTTGTGTGAAATCATGAACTGTAGCTATCAACTGATTAAAAGTAAAAATTATTCCCTTAAATTGATGTTGCGAACGTGACAAAGTATTGTGCTTATCTAGTTTGCTTATGTATTAAATCCTCAAGGAGTTTAAAGCAACTTCAAAATAATGAGATTGTGCGGCAGTTAGTAACTTAATGAGGACTTCCTCTCTTATGTAGGGGGTAGACTCTGGCAGTACTCATGCATACGCAACTTGATCATATTTAGGATATTTAGAAAAAATAATTGTTGGATACTTTGAAATTTATTGTGCCTCGCTTTTTTAGAAATCCTTTGAATATATCGGTGCCTGAAGATTTTCCAAACAATTATAAAGTTCCCCGATGCCTTTTACAAGTATTCGATAGAGATCGACTTGGCTTATCAAATGTTTCCAGGACTCTCATAGTTATTGTAGAAACCGATCAGAATCAGTCAATAAAACATTAGAAGTAACAGATTAATTACAAATTCCTACGCTATCGATTTCACAAACATCACTGGTCACATTAAGCGAAAATAATATCCTGAACCACCGAGTAGAAAAATGCATGACAAACCGAGGTTGGAGGCCATAAGAGCGTTCTCTGTCAGACAATACATTTGCTGTCACCTGAGAGGCAACTTTCGGAATTCCCTGCTGAAGAACAATAATGTCTCCAAAGTATCATCGTTTATTTTATAATAATAGAGCCATCTTCACAACTGCGACATTTCCCGAGACTCCCAAAATTGTGTTCCTTTTTAATTTAACACGAAATTGTGCTATGCATGAATCCAGCAAGGTTTCAGTGATGTATTTTTTTTCACGCAAATGACATCAAAAAATACGCACGGCTAGAAAAAAAAGCGTTCCGCGAAGGTAGTCAAACCCACAACCTTGCTGTTAGAAATAACATACACCATGCTCGACAATGCCACCTGCTTTATAAACGTTAAAAAAGGCACCTTTGATATCTACACTGTCCTCTCACAGCGTTTTTGGTAAAGAACAGTAATGCATCGTCATCATGGCTACCGCGATTATTTTCTTGATACTACTGAAACAACGCCATCAGGTGAAAAGAAAGGAACACGAAACACAAGCGCCGGCTCGCAACTCATTTTTTCGGCATGCACAAAACAATAAATATATAACCACGCGTATCTTGACAGAGATAACAACCCATGCATAAATGTAAGAAAACTGGAGGAAACGACCATTAAAAATGTGCAAGAAAACAATATTCCAACTCGTTAAACTACAAGATTTCTCTATCTTCCAATTATACAGGCGGGAAGCAGATGCATGATCTATTTTCCTTCTGTATTTGCCAAGCCTCGATAATATCTCGAGTTGTCTGCTTATGATGCCGTGACACTACTGTGGTTTCACTGAACTGGAGCTCACATCCACAGTTTCTGCAATACGCAACAATATGTGATAGACCATCACTGCGTACCCCAGATTTGTGCCATCTCATCTTAACAATTCACACCTTCCTTTCTGGCCTATAGTGTCACGGCATCATAACAAGACAACTCAAAAGATTATCGAAGCTTGGCCCAGTAAAAAAAGGAAACATGCATCAGCTTTCAGTCTGTAGCTTTGCAAAATGCTGAAATCTCGTGCTACTCAAAAAAGAATCAAATTTAAATGATACCAAGTACAAGTTAAAGTTTATATGTTTGTAAAAAAATTGGAAACGAGAAACTCTTGCAATTTTTTAACAGCAGCAGAAAGCGTAAGTGAGACAGACTGAGGATAGACTATTCCAGAGAGAACAAAACAGTTAGCTTGAGCAGAGATTGAACCACTCGCCATCACGTCATCTCGAACTACAGTTAGCCCCGTATGAATGCTGATGTCTATGTCTAGGTACGGTCTTGTGTGCCACGCTGGTGCGCCAAGGTAGATCGCCAGACACACCGTGAGTGCGCCAGGTCATTTTTCACCACCAGACGTTTAGTTTGGCCATGTTCACGTCGACAGTGTGGGCTCGCTACAACTGTCCCCGAACCAACGGCACATACTCCCTTGCATTGACAGATTTACCTTCTGGCCAGAAGAAACGTCGATAAGCAACATCGCTGCATAATCTGTTAAACCGGTTCAAGTGCACACGTGAATTGCTGCCTATGGCGTGCCACACAGCCTAACGACAGACCTAGGCCGACAATTTAAATATCAGGCTCTCTCCCACTTTCATGGCGTAACACACACACGAACTGCATCTTGCCACCCCACCTCGAAGACCCTATATAGTAGAACGCTTTTATCGTCAATTGATAGCGCCACTGCGTGCACAAGACTCAACTACTTCATTAACTGACCACGTGCTTTTCCTTATATAGCTTTTTCGCACGACAGTGAAAGACGACACAAAGTGCTCATCCGCAGGACTAGTCTTCGGCACAATACTTAACGTACCCGGCGAGTGCTTTGCCTCAGAACCGACATCAGCCGAGGTACACTCTGACGCCGACCACCTGGAAACTACTGTGGCTACTATTCTGCCTCCGCCGTTTCGTCATAATATTGTGACCGCTCATATGAGCCCATCATTGCTTCATACAAGCCATGCCTTCCTTCGTCACGATGCTACTCGTACTCCAATACAAGCACCTGCGACGACCCACTTATGTGCTTAAGCGTCATTCTAAGTACTTCACTCTCTTTGTCAATGAACTAGAGGAAACGGATTGTATAGACCGTTTGAAGCCAGTCAACGTGAACGTTGGCAACGTCACCTCAAGCAGATAAACCACTCGAGGGCACTGGCCTCATCGCAGAGGGCGCGGAAATGTTGTGGACAGTGCACTTTGTACGTGACCGCGAAAAACCTCTTAACTGAGAAGCTGAGACTTGTATTTTACTATAAATTGTTTCATAAGCAATGCCACAGTGCTCATAGAAAAATTACGCTACGCTTTCGCGGCCAACCTCCAGAATTGGCATGCGCCAGAATTCTAACGCAAAATCAAATTAAGCTGGGTCTTCTTGACAGTGACGTCAGCTCAGTCAATGAGCTAATAAATGTTTGCTTTGAGCCTTATTTTTCTACGCCACTAATGAAAAGCGATCTAAGGTTTAACAAGAGTGCCGGCGTTCGAATAAATTTATGAATTATCTGAATCTTTAAAAAAACCTTCTATCGATTTTATTTCACCAGTAATATACTTATGTTGCCACAAATAGAAATATGGCCAATTCAAATGCGGTATATTATTACTACAGCATAAATTATTCGATGATCCGGGTTCACGTGTGCAATGAGGTAGTTTGTGTGTTTCATTCAGATCTTTCACACAAGAGTAAGATGGGCGATAGATAGCCCTAGTAACATACTTTCTTTCCATAGACCGCTTTTCAACACATACCCGCGACAATATGTATGTCATGTAGAGTCATTACTGGCAAGTACTGTCTATTTAGGATTGCCACGGCACAACCTCTGCTACCACGACAAATTCATTACAGATGGTAGACTAATAGAACTGTTTCACTATCAAGCATGTCATTGTCCAGGCATTTTTCAGATGATCACAAGTGAGGACAGTGTTGTAAAGGTACGGCTAAAACAGGAACGAATGATCATTTCTCGTACCTGCCCAATTTTGGAAGGAATTCCCGTTACAAGATGATGTAATGCAAAAGGACTTGTTGCAGTTACACTTCGTAAATTGGAACTTCTCGTTATCCTAGCGTTGAATTTTACTTTTCCAATAAAAGTATAGCGTCGGATAATCCTGAAGCGGAATCAAGCGATCAGCTTGGAGCTCATATGAGGCTACGTAAATTGTACTAATTTGAAACTGCCGAAAGCAGTTCATAAAAGAGTTAATATGTAACATAAATACAATGAACGTTCCGACAAGAATTATTACGAACCACCGGCCATACTACAAGCATGTCTAACTAACACTTTCGTGATGGTCAATTTGAAGTACAAACTATGTGGCACTTTTGAGTTTTCAGGTCAGTTTTCAAAGGTGCAGTCAAGATACTGTGCTTCCGGTAATGATTTAAAATTCTCCACCCATGCACCAATAAAATAGATTTCTTAGTAAATAGAGAGCGTCAAGAGAGGCAATCATATTGCGTTTATGAGGGCTGATTCAATAACTCGGTGTGACTATTGGAAAAAACGTGGCTGAGCTCCCTATCTAGGAGGTGGTATAGCACAAAAGTAAAACGCGTCTTCGCGGATCTAGTTTGGCGTTCATCGTGCAGTTTTTTCAGCCACCACAACAAATGACAAAGTCACGTGAAGAACAGCAAGCAGCTCAAAACTTGCAGCGCACACCTCAAGCAGAAAGCACCACGAAATTCGCATAAACAGGACAAGCGCACGTTACTTAAAGCGCGCTTCAAACAGTGTGAAAGACGCACGAAACAAGCGCACAACTATGCACAGGAAAAGTGTGAACAACGGTCACAATTCTTCGTCGTGTGTTAGTAGCACGCTCTTTTCGTAAACGCAGCTGCGGCAGCGCACGAATGGCACTTCATCCACTCCCTAATTACGAGTCCAATAAGCGTGCGCACAGGAGTGAACACCTTCCGTGGAGACGACAGCCCTTAGGCCGCGTTTACACTTGGCATGTGAAGAGAAAACAAAAACGCCAAAGCGGCCGGAAAACCACGAGCGCGCGCGTCGATATTGTTCACATTCGTTCTGCCCCATCCCGCTGCCACTGCCGTTGCTACCTTGACAATTAATTCAATTTCGCTTGCTTTCTGAGAGCTAAAGTTTGTATTCTAGTTAATGGCACAAAGTAGAGAAAACAAACAGCTTGCACCCTTTTAAACGTTTTTTCGGGAGATACGCACTAGCAAAAACAACACGAGCGAACACACCGGCAGGGGTGGTGGAACATTCAGCTGGCTGTACACAAACTCGAGACATGTTGTGGCATGCCGACTCTCTGCCGCTGCACCGTCTACTTCCAGACTTCTCGGCGATCGTAATCCAAATCAGGCTTTGAGTGAACGCGTCCTTGTTGAGGCCATCAAACTTCGGTGTGCTGCACGGGTAGTTTGCGATTTGAGCCGATGCGAGCTACCACCGACGCCTGTGCCGCCATGTTGAATCTCCGGCCGGCTAGTTAGGACACGGGCTTTGATCTAGCGCAGGCAAGGCTGTGAAGCGGAAACCAGATCCGGTTTCGCGTGCCGGGAAAATCATTCTCGGAGCGATTCTTGCGCGTCGGCCGCGTGGCTCTGTTTTCCGGCCGCTTGAGCGGCAAAACGAGACAGTTACCGGAGAGTTTCGCCGGTTTAGCTCTCTTCAAGGCCAAGTGTGAACGCCCTATTAGAGCGTGTTCAACGCGAAGCCGTCGTGCCATATCACTACTGATAACGAAAACACGCTATTGTTTTGGAGCTCTGAGGGCCACCAAATGGTGTATGGTGTATATAAATGGCTTGCCATTAACGTCCCCGTGAACGTACGCTTCGTGGCATAGTGGTTAGCACCGCGCGCTGAGAATCGGGAGGTTGCTGGTTTGATACCATAAAAAAATCTCCTTAACGATTTTTTTGCAATACCTTTTGTGGTTCTCTTTAAAATCGAACAAAGCATAGCTGCTTGACTTCTTATACCCTTTCAAAATTTTACATAATCTCGCCTCATGAGTGAGAACAAGTAAACCATTATTGGTTTTGCTATGAATTTTTTTTCGAAGCACAGTAAATTATTAATGACGAAGAAGTGGAGTGCCATGCTCATCTGCCTTTGCTGTTTTTTTGGAATTAGATGGTGAATTACACATAAAATATTGAAGCTACGTCCCTCAAACTTGTTTGCCTTAATATATAAATGATATGTGGGGTTTAATGTCCTTATATGATTGTGAGAGAAGCGGTAGTGGAGGGTTCGGAAATTTCGACCACGTGTGGTTCTTTAACGTGCACTAAAATCTGACCACACGGGCCTAGAACATTTCCGCTTCCATCGGAAATGCAGCCGCCGCAGCCGGGATATTATCCCGTTACCAGTGGGTCAGCAGTTGCCTTATTATAGGCGTCCTTGCGCTTACGTTTAGTTATTTTCTCAATCACAACGTAACGTACATTAACAAATATCGCAAATTTCACCTAAAGACCCGTTTTTTGGCCTAATTTTCAGGTTTTTATTTAGCAAGGGCCCATGACAGAAGACTAAAAATACCGTATTATTTTCTAGCGTGCTTATTTATATAACTGCTTAATGTTATATCAATAACAATTTCTGTGTCTATAAAAATATATAATGACACGTGCCCCTCCACAGTGGTCTAATGCCTGAGGTACTCGGCGGTTGACCCAAAGGTTGCGGGATGGAATGCGGGCTGCCGCAGCTGCATTTTCGATGAAGTTGAAAATGCTATAGGTCCATGTGTTCAGACTTGGGTGCATTTTAAAAAAAAACCAGGTGGCCGAAATTTCCGACGTTCTCTCCTACGGCGTCTCTCATAATCATATGGTAGTGCTGGAACAAGTATCATCATCCTCGTCATACAATCGCACAAAGTTCCAAAAAAGAGCATGCAAGGAAACATTCTGATGGCGATAAAAGCCATTTTTGATATTTTTATAAACTTTACCCACCTATTTTCTTCCACATCAGCTTTCAGAATCAATGAAAACATGTTGCATAATATGTTTTCACTAACTTATGGTCCGTCGACCATTGTCTATTGTCTATTTTGCACCCTTTGTGCAAAAATAGACAATTGTAGATCGTACTTTCTGCCCGCTATCTTACCCCCGGCTGTATCGCAACCTATCCGTCGGAGCACACAGACAAAAATGAACCCTTTTTGCCCCGTGATTCCATTACCAAACCATTTCAAAATTGCTCCCGTTACCTAACCATTTAAAAATTGGCCTCCTCAGTGCAGTCGGCAGCTGTTTCTTGCTGCTTGCCTTTTAGAAAACTGAAGTATAGGCCGGCATTCAGTACTTAGCGGGCCTGAAATGTGACCTACTGTTGCCTATGCTTGCGCAAGTGCATTTTTGACGCGTCGTAACTACAAGTGAAACATTATTATGCTACATATTTTAATTGATTGTGACAGCTGATGTGCACGAGAATGAGTCGGCAAAATATAAAAAATATATATAAAGGAGTTTATTGCCATCATAAAATTTCCTTTCATGCTCCTTTCTTGAAGATACCACGATAATATATTTTTATTAAAAAGTATTATACGTTCTTTACGAAAACTGCCGCCCACATTTCCCTTGGGGGAAGTCGAGTAAATGCATTGCAGAGTGGTGCGGGCATCACGTGAATGCTGCGTAGTTGGGTAAATTTTGAAAATAGTAATTGCTTTTTGTCTTTGTTATTTCTATTTATTGAGTGAAGGAGAAACGTTGCCTTCAACGTCTAGGAAAAGCCATGTAAAGACTCCCTTGACTGAATTTCGAACGCGCGATTCAGTGCCAACTTGCAAAGGGTGGCCAGTATACGATTGCGTAGTGCGAACAGTCGTTTTTTTACTAGCAGACGCTGCCTGCGCCGGCCTTGCGAAATCAGAGAGGGTGAGGGGAGTGAAATTTTTGTGGTGGTGCGCCATGTCAATGTATAATGAACGTCCGATTAGGCAATACATTTAGGCAATACTATTTGTGCCTTCATAGAATAAAAAAAGGATAAAAAAATGTGCCTGAATGACTTCATCGAGTATAAAGGCTTTACAGATGAAAGAATTTTAAAAAGCCTGTCAGCTTTGACACTATTTACCCGCTCTCTTTTGTTCATGTTAGTCCTTCGTTTGATGGATATTCGTTTGTGAATGCTGTGTGTACACAGGCAATAAAAGAAGAAAAGGGTGTGTTCCTAGACAGCCACAAGACGTGAACATGAGTCCCGAGACCCTATACGCGAGCATGTGCTGTGGGGTGTGGACTGCGCTGCCACCGGCGCCTAAGCGTGACATCAGGCGACTAAGAAATGCTCGAAATCTAAACTGAGCCTGCTGAGAAAGTAATCCTGAACGTCGACTGCTCTGCCATAGGTACTTTTTGAAATAAAGGCCTACAAACTAGGAAAAAAGACGTTGTTTATGTAATTTGAAAGTTTTATTTAAAAATTTATTCTACGCAGAGAATCGAAATATAATTAATCGTAAACGCAAGTACTCCTCAAATTGGCAAAACTAATGTGAAGTACGTTGATTTAATACTTTTGTGTAATTCATCGATTAAAAAAACAACAGCAGAGCAGGTAAGCGTGGTACTCAACCTTTTCGTGAATATTGATTTACTGTGCTTCAAAAATTGTTTTTCGAGCGAAAGCAATTGCTGATCGATCCTTCCCACTAATCAGGCAAAAAAGCATGAAATTTCAAAAGAAATTTATTAGGTCGATTAGCCATGATTTCTTCAATACTACGTAGATTCCCCATACATACTCTATGACGTCATATGACGTAAGCAGAGCCTTGGTGAACCCCATGATAAACACTTTCGTGGTAATATCCAAGATACACATCTGAACCTAATGAAGTACCCTGTTCGCTGTCGGCCCACATATTTCTGCGTATTTCTCTCTCAGTCTTTCTATTCTGTTCTCTCTTTCTTCCCTTTCTTTTTCTCTCCTACTGTAGCCCTTATTTTGCCTTCTTTTTTTATTCCTTTCGTTTCATTCTACTTTTTTTCCATTCTTCACTCCTTCTCTCTGCGGCTCATTTCATACTCGTTGTCTCCCCCCCCTAGTCTCCCTCACTACATTTTGCGGACCCCCTTGCTACACTATACCATAAACAGCATAGCTATGCTCTATTAGCGTGCCTGTATGTCGCAGAGAAACAATCAGCTAATAATTTCTTCCATGCAGCACTTCATTGGGAAGTTACTCAGCTAAGAGATATATGCAAGCAAACGAAGAGTCAGCGAAAGTGTTATATGCATTGGTTAGGTACTTATTCTTACCACCATTGTAGTGTGTGATTCCGATATTCCGTTACATGAGATATTCACTCGAGAAGTGAATGCAAATTTTTACTGCTGTTTTTGTTAGGGACCTCAATAACTACTAAAATGAAGTTATTAGTTTTCTATATGTATTGCATTGCTTCAAAGTGCCATGCACTTGATGAATAAAGACCACGAAACAAAAGAACCACTGAAAAGTCCACTAGCTACAGCACTCGCCATCGAATAGTGGATCAGCTGTTTCGAAGATCGTATCAAAGATAATTTTAGGAGCGAAGCTCTCCTTAGTCTAACCTTGTCTCGCGTGATGTGTAAAAGGCAGTACCTTCATAACAGTGTGCCTCCTGAATAGATGGCGCTGTCTCATAGAACAACTTACAAACTGCAGTTGAGTGAGGAAAATTCTAGATGGCATTATATACTCTGCGATTGGCTACTGCGCGGACCGCACCAGGGTGCGCGGGGAACAAGTACCTTTCTCAGCCTTCTGGATCGTTGCCATACGTGTGGGGATGTTGGTCGGGCATGGACGTATTGGAGCAGCGGCTGCAGAGGGCCGCGTTGGCTCGTGCTCATCGCCAGACAGACAGTCAGACAGACAAACAGGCAGACAGCCAAACAGACAAACGGACTGAAGCATGGATGGATGCACGGAAGATTGCATGGATGAATAGACGCACGCACGGATGGACAGAATAACACATAGACGGATGGCCGCACAGACAGACGGACGGGTAGATTCACGGACGAACGCACGAACCGATGGAAAGATACATGCATAGACGCACGGGTGAACGCAGAAACAGACCATTGCACGGACAGACGGACAGATGGATGGGCGGACGCTTCCTAACACTCAACATCCTTCACACAGTGAACGAGCTGTAATTTCTTGTCGCCAAGAATTAGTTTTTTTTCATGTAAACTTTTTTTGATCCATCCCTTTACTCGTTCTCTTACCCATCGAAGTCAATAGAAAGTTTCCGAACTGGTTCCCCAAGGAGCTTGGTGACCTAAGAAGCTTGAACGTGCCAGGGCGCTTGCGCAGAACCCATGCCAGTCTTGAGCTCTCACACTCGCTTTGACCAAAGGCATAAAAATCGAAAATCTGCGTGGCAGCCCCAGGTGTCTCTGGCAGCTACCGAGACGAAGCAGACGCAGCGCGAGCCACGGTGTCATGTGGGCTGCGTCTTGCATAATTTTAGGGGCGTAGCTCCGTAAGCCGCGGGTCGTGCGCCCGCGATGTATGTAGTAGTAGTAGTCGTCATCATCGTCGTAGTAGTAGGAGGCCACCTCCCCGGCCGGACTAGAGGAGCGGCACTCCCCCACTCTTTTGGATTGAGGAGAAAAGCCGTACACGTTAATCATAAGTAAAAACATAGTTCTTTGAGATAAAATAACCTACAGAGATGAATATCGGTGATTTATTCTCCAATAAAATTTTCCTGCAATTAGATGCTTACTAAAAAACGAACTAGTAACAGACGGACGCACTATGAGCACTATCTGACCTGAAAAGAATGCACGTAAAACTCGCTGGGCGTGATTTTCTTGGTTTTAGCAAGTGCCATAGCGATTGCGAAAGGTGGAATAGGAACTAGACACGAAGTGGAGGCTCTAAAAGCGTGCGCACGTGGCGGTCCTCTTGTCCTGCTGTGCCACCGCTAATTTAGTCCTTGAAATGCCCACTGGATGGCAGTACTTCTATATGATCAATATATAATGAAAGATGCGAGATGGCAGTACTTGGTGTCTTCACTAGATGAACAAACGAGTGGACAGACAGACAGACAGACAGACAGACAGATGCACGGACGGACGGACGCACGGACGGACGCATGGATTAACACGCGAACAGGCGCAGGGATAGGCGAACGCATGGACAGACGGATGAACGGTCACACAGACGGACGGACAGATGCGTGGACGGACTGACGGATCCTTCGCCTCATTTATCATGAACTCCGTGGACATGTTGTGATTTTTTTTCAGTAGGGCACGGTGGCGCCCGACGCATTTGACCCAACGCAGTCTGCGTTTCACCTAGTTCTCAAGTTCTGCTGACCATCCGAATGCAAGAGTAACCGATGCAACGCCGCTTGGGGACCCAATGTCTTAGGCCTTCATTTCTTGAACTCTCTACTGCATCTGAGGTCGAACAAAACATGCGCACGTTTTCTCTGAGAGAAGAAAAAAAAGAAGGAGAAAAGAGGGCGTGTTGGTTCGTGGGGACGAATTTGTTTTTAGGATAGACGAATTTGTTTTTACGACAGCTCTAGTGCAAAACAACAACTGTCTTTTGCGCACGTGGCGTTTCTCGCCTTCAAGCGCTCCTCTGCTGCTACGGCGGGTTCCTTCAGGTGAAAACTAGAATGCAGAATCGTCCCATGGCAGGCTAGTTATACATTTTTGTGCCTGACGTTGTCAGACATCCACCCTGTTCTGTATAGTGTCCTCCATGTGTGCGCGCGCCTGCTGAGTGCCGTGAACGATTTACAGAGGGAATGTCGTTCCCTCTACCGTTCCTTCGTAAACGTCAATAAGCGGACAAATTACAGCTAATAGACAGTTATAGTATACGGGGCTTAGCGGGATAGCGGGCTCACCGTGATAGTGGGATCCAAGTGCACATGCGCAGATACGTACGTTACCCGCACCGCTTACCGTGCGTGCTCTATTTTTAAGATTTCACATTATCTTGTTAGCATAGTGCACGTATACATGGCGGCGCTTTCGGACGCTCGCTTCGAAGTGATTTTGGCGCACTTGTTCGAAGACTCACTTCGTTCTCAGCAAATGACTGTTTAAAATGCCATCGCGCGCAGGGCGCGGGTTCGAATCCCGGCTGCGGCGGCTGCATTTCCGATGGAGGCGGAAATGAAGGAGGCCCGTGTGCTCAGATTTGGGTGCACGTTAAAGAACCCCAGGTGGTCTAAATTTCCGGAGCCCTCCACTACGGCGTCTCTCATAATCATATAGTGGTTTTGGGACGTTAAACCCCACATATCAAATCAATCAAAATGCCATCGCTTGCTTTCAATTAGCTTCGATGACCGAGTATTACGGATAAGCTAGAGTAACGTTTGAGATAGTTTACCATTTTGAACTTCTCTAGGTCTAACTAGAATATCGATGTAAACGGATCGGCCGGATAAACGTGTTTGCGCTTGGTGCGTGGTTGATACTTATTTACTTCTCTTATTACTAAAATAAACTTCCAACAATGCTTTGCGTTGTGAAACAGGAAAATATTCTCGTTGTTTTTTTACCCTTTCACTGTTCTTCAACTTATTGACCATCCAATAGGTGGCGCCTACATCCCAGCTAGGGCACGTAAATTCCGTAAAGGCTACCCCGCTAGACTGTAGGACACTCTCCGCAATGAAAGTTTGCTGCACGGTAAAGCCTATACTTTAACCCTCGCTATCACGCTAACGGTAAAATATAAATGTCTAATGAATACTAACTTGACAAAGGAAAACAGAAATGTGGGTTCGCAAAATGAATATGCATAAAAGTAAAGAAACGTGGAACAGTCACGAGAGAGAACCGCGCTTTGTGAAGGTGGTGGGACACTGGAAGTTTCAAAGGAATAAATTCACTGAATACATGGAGTAATTGTAGAGGCGAATCATGAGAGTGAAATGACCGGAAGAATAAACGTGGAGTGGAGCACATTCGGCAAGTATTCTGAAGTCATGACTGGCAGTTTACACCTGTTCTTGAAGAAGATATATCACAGTTGCATGTTATCGATACTTATAAGACCAAGAATCGGTAAGTTTAAAAAGAGGGTTCAACGTAAATTGAGGAAGACGAAGCGGGTAGTGATAAAAAAAAACAGGTATACCCTTAAGAGAGAGAGAGAGCAATAGAGCAGAGTGGGTTAGGGAATGAAGTGAAGAAGAAGAAATGGACATGCGCAGGGCACGTAGCGCGTACACAGGATAACCTATCGTCATTAAAGGCAACTGACTTGATTACATGCGTGAGAAGTAGACTGAAAGTTAGATAGGCAGATGAGGTTAAGTTCGCTGGCATAACGTGGGAGCAGCGCGTACAGGACAGGGCTGAGAGAAAGAAGTAACAATGGGAGATGGTTAGAAGAGATCGCGGACGAGGCCCGATGGGCGTATGGTCTTCGGTGATAGGACATCGCGGACGGGACAACCATCAAGCGTGGCATCTGCCAAGTCTCGTCAAAAAAAAAAAGGCAGATACCACGTACGGTGGAAATCATTGATATGCGAAGCACGAATGAGGAAGTTTCATATGTGACTTCGAAATCAGCTTAACGTTAAGAGATGGACGTAAACTATGCCGTACATTACTTACAGGTCAGAATTATGTTTCGACATGTCATTTCATTTCATCGTCTTTTCACGTCCCATATTATCAAGATTGGTATAGGTGAAACTAGCGAAACCGCCGCGATAGCGTTATGAGCGCAGCGTGTAGTCATGTTTACAAGACCCGCATATCATGATTGTCATGTCTGGATGTGTCATTTACTTTCGGCATCCATTCACGTCCCATAATACTAAATTTGCTATATGTGAAGCCAGCGATACGGCCGCGAGTGTATCATGAGCGTCGAATGTAGTCATGTTGTTACATGACACGCAACTTGCGATTACCATGTTTGCACCAGTCAAATAATTTAGTCGTCCATTTACGTCACGTAATACCAAATTTCGTATATGTCAAGCTAGCGAAACAACGGCGAGTGCATCATGAGCGTGGTATGTTGTCATCTTCCTAGAATACACGCTTGTCTTGATTCTCCCATTCGCACCAGTCATATATCCCCGTCGACCATTCCCGTCGTGTAATACCAATATTGGTATATGTCAAGAGTAGTGAAACGACCGCGAGCGCATCATAACCATGGTATGTTGTAATATATCTTCGTCATCCATTCACGCCCCTAATACCAAGTTTGGTATAGGTGAAACTAGCGAAAGGACCACGGAAGTGCTATGAGCATAGCGTGAAATCATGTTTTACATGACACACATATCCTGATTATCATGTTTCGATGGGTCATTTACCTTTATCGCCCGTTCACGTCCCGTAATACCAAATTTTGAATATGTGAAGCCAGAAAAAGGGCCGCGAGCACATGATTAGCGGGAAATGTAGTCATATTCTTACATGAGGCGACTCATGATTAGTATTTTTGCACCAGTCATATATTTTCATCATCCATTGACGTCATGTAACACCAAATTTCGTAAATGTGAAGCTACCAAAACGACCGCTAGCGCACTAAGACCGTAGCTTGTAATCATGTTTTACATGACACGCCGGGGATGATTATCATGTTTGAACGTGTCATTTACCTTTGTCGTCCGTTCGCGTCACGTAATACCGAGTTTGGGTATATGTGAAGCTCGCGAAATGGCCTCGAGCGCAGCATGTGCGTTGCATGTAGTCATGTTCATACGTGACACACATCTCATGATTATTATTTTTGTACTATTCATATATATTTGTCCTTTATTTCCGCCCAGTAGTAACAAACTGGGTACAATTGAAGCTAGCACAACGGCCGCAAACGCATCATGAGCGAGGCGTGTGGTCTTATTCGTAGATGACATCGTAGATGAGCGAGGCGTGTGGTCTTATTCGTATCTTATTCGTAGATGACACGCATGCCATAATTATTATGTTATCACCAGTCATATACCATCGTCATTCATTGACGTCTGGTTACACCACATCTGGTTTTTGTGAAGCTAGCGAAACGATAGCGAGTGCACTATGAGCGTAGCGTGTAGTCGTGTTTTACATTACACACGTGTCATAATTATCATGTTTGGGCATGTCATATACCTTCGTCATCCGTTCACGTAACATTATACGAAATTTGGTATATGTGAAGCTAGTGAAACGACCGCGAGCGCATCATGAGCGTGTCGTGTAATCATGACTTGCATGACATGCATGATATATGCGATGATTTCCACGTTAGGTTCTGACACTCATGTTCACCTTGAAGTCATGTCTTACCATACCAGTTTTGCAATGTGTCACGTGAACGAAACAGCCGCAAGAGCAGCAAGACCGTGAAATTTATATCATGACATTCATGACATACAAGTCATGATTTCCATGTTATGACTAGTCGATTATGCTTGACGTGGTTATGTTATGCCATACCAATTTTGGTATCAATATCAATGTGGAGGCAGCCAGGAGAGCTAAATGTTGCAGGCGGCTTGATAGATAGATAGATAGATAGATAGATAGATAGATAGATAGATAGATAGATAGATAGATAGATGGATATATAGATAGATAGAGAGAGATAGATAGATAGATAGATAGATAGATAGATAGATAGATAGATAGATAGATAGATAGATAGATAGATAGATAAGGTCAAAGTCGTGGAAGTTTGCTAAGAAAGGCTTCGCATTCAAAAATAAAACCTGCAGCACCGAGCCTGAAAGCCAGTAGCGGCAGCGGCGGCGGAAGCTGCGGCCACGCCGTCGGCGCCTCTGCCGCCAGAGCGTGCTACTGTCGCCGGTGGCTCCAACCGAGTGGCGTGCTACTTCGAAGAGGAGTTGATTCGGTTCGCGCACATGGCGCTGTCGCGGCGTATACGCTCCGAGGTCGGCCTCCGCCCCGGTGTTCGTCGATGTTGTGTCTGTGGCACTCGTGCTCGCGCTAGCGTTTACTACGACTCGGGCACTTGTTAGTGGATACCTGCTGAATGACGAGACACCAGGTGGATGTATCTCGTTTCGTCTGAATGTGACGCACAACGTGTTGAAATCTCTTTACAGCAAAATGTTGACTCTACAAAAGAACTTTATAACTGCGGGTTTAGAGTGTGTGACCATAACACTAGTCACTGGATTCTTATAACGTTAAGCAGCGATTTGACAACTTTTCTCGACAGGTGCCTGATAGTTTTGGGACTATTTGCAAATGTTCCACATAATGTGCCCATTTATTCATGCATTGATGGAGGGCCCGCCATGAACCACGTCACTAGAGTAGCGAAACGGGCTCATTGGTCTGTCATGCTTCTTGGGTATCGGCCTGAAAAGACATGGACAAAGGAAGGAAAGTACTTTAAAGGAGTTGTCAGTTTTCTTGCCAGTAGCGCCTGTGTGATGTACTTGTCATTAGTCCTTGTATTTGCGCGCCCACATCCGAGACGCATCACTCAATTGTGGTATGGTATTCGTGGTGCTAACGGACTACATCATTTGGTCTACATGAAATGCTACAAAGCCGTGGTGAGAAAGTTAGCGTCACTTCAAGTGGTTTCAGACGTTAAGTTGTGTGTCCCGTTGGGTGGAGTTCAACTCGTGATTTTATTGTGATGTCATTTACTTATCTGCTTCTTCTGTGATGCTAGCTATGCTAGTTCGCTCTGCCAGCGTCATCTTCTGGTTGTACAACCAAGGTGATTAGGATAGAAGCGGAATGGAGTCAAACAAATGCAATCATGACGCTGTGTCAGCCACGGCGTGTTGTAACACAGGCTAAGTTGTTTTTATATTATTACCGACAACGCCCGGATCACTACGATATCACTTCTCTTTCTACAACGGCAACCAAAGTCAGGCGTAGTTTAAGCATAATATTCGATCAGCTTCATCAGAACAGATAAGTGGAACATCGGTGCATTCTCGCCCGAGCTATATGTTAACTTTTTTTCCTATGGGATGTTCCCTTCCTGGTGTGGCCTATTTGTGATCGCTGCGAAGCGAGTCCTTACGCTTAGTTCAGAATGTGTAAAGGTTTTTGTGGATAGGGGACTTCGCGAGCAGCTTCACTTCTGCCTGAATCGTTCCTTCTCAGACGCGCTCGTAACAAGGCTTCAGATGCTCGTGGTCGAAGCACTTGTTGAGGATAGAGAACCATTGTTGTTGTCTGTTCTTGTAGTGTAGGCCAAAACACAGGCAACAAGCTTTCATTAGGCGGGCTCTTTCGTCTTCGACGTCTTTCTCGCGCATTCTTTACAAATGTGTGCTAACGATCTTTGACTTCTGAAATAAAGACTTCTGTGATACTAGTTCAAGCTTGCCTCTTGAAACAAAAACTCCTATGATATTAGTTCAAGCGTAATTGTACATGCTTCTATTCATATTCCACATTAATCCGATGGCTATATTCAGGTGCTTCAATATATTAACTATAAATGCAACCACCCGTTAACGACTATATTATTTCAGTGCTGCAAAAACTCAGACGATGTCTCGAAAACGGATCACGGGGTAACATCAATCGCAATTCAGAAAATAAACGGTGCATAAAAACTAGCAACATGATTTGACAAATTACTTAGGAAAACTGAAATAGAAGTATTCCACAAAAAGAAGACTGTAACAACGTTCGTTACACCTACAATATCACCAATTAGTGGCCTGTTTATCAATAAGTAAAATCTGTAACTTTTCTGCTCTGTATTAGGCAAGTGAACAATTTGCTAGCAGACTAAATAGGAGAAGTCATCAGATATCTTAGTTTTTTCGGATACTTAGCAAATGCAAGGATCAATTCTCGTGTTGGCAAGCACGTATGATAGTCTGATTTTCTATTGCGTCTTGTAAACCTTGCTTTTTTTAGACAAATATACTCTCGCGCTGCCCTTCTAAGTGGCCGACCCAATCGTTGGAGTAGAGTCTCGTGACATGAGTGCACGCCTCATAAGATTTTGTCGCACCAGGCTAAAATAAAACGAACAGTGAAGACCCTCAGAAGCAAGAGCCCAATAATCTGCGTCAAAAGGAGGCACCAAGATTACTTAATCTGTTCTGCAGTGTGCTTTCTTATGCAGAAGTTTCGACCACATTTAACATTTACTTTTTATTAACATTCTCTGTGTCCTCACTGCCCAGGTTTATCCATTTCGCTTTTATTGTCGTATTAGTTTTCCTTGGTTATTGAAGGTGTCACTCTTTCAGTAATGCGAACCAGTGCCATTGTTTCTGCGGTGTGGGCAGGGCCGCACAGAAACTCAAAGAGGGCATATTTCAGGTGCTCCTCCAAACGAGAGCGGTGATTAGGTAGAGACAGTGTGCGCATGCATCGCAAAACAAAAAAAATCGGCACATTCCACGTTCCTGGTAATCGACGTTATGCGAAGCATGCGGAGGGTATGTGACCGTGTTGCAATTTTTTTATTGTGCGACACATCCTGAAAGGACACTCAATATAAGTACAAATGCAGCACGCACAGGCATATACGAGTTGGAGACGTTTAAATAATCAGTTGTTTGCATTTGGGCAACGATGCCAACTGAAATATGCGTATTAGCAATACCAGAAGTTGATATGAAGTACTGATGCTCGCGAGGATGCTGGCCCTGGACACTGCTAAATAAATCAACTTCAGCGCGTGGAAACTAACCACAATTGACGTTAATTCGACGTGACAGCTGTATCAAAGGAGTATATGTGTAATGTTTATAACATTGGGTAGGCAGCACTGCAACAACTATTGACGTGTCACGAAGATCAGGACCTATTTGAAAAGTAGTTTTGAAACCTGGCATAGCTCTTGAGTAAAATGTCTCATTGCCACGCATAATGATTGGGTTCGATTCCAGCTGGGACACTGACATTTATTCTTTGCAATCTTCGGGTCGACGCTACCGATGCCGAGCATTTCTTAACACTGCCACGCTAAAATAGCCCATGTGTGTTCTAGTCGTTCCTGGGTAGATACTAAGTGTCAATCACCCGTGGCACATACCTGCATATCAGTGGCACAAACCTGCCCGAGAGTATGTGCCAATTTTCGTCAAACCATCCTACCCTTTCATGCTAAATTTGGTTCACGCTAAATTAAGGGTGTGACCACAAAAGCATCCAAACGTAAGCGGCTAGATAGATAGATAGATAGATAGATAGATAGATAGATAGATAGATAGATAGATAGATAGATAGATAGATAGATAGATACGCTCAAATTCGCTGAAGTTCGCTAAGAAATGCTTTGCATTAAAAACACCAACAAAAGGATGCCGGAGATATTGTAGCCTGCTCAAGTTCTACACTACATAGAAATAAGGAAGAACTTATTCTTCTACGTGTTCTTTCTAAGTGTTATGAATAAAAACGGAGGTGGCGTTGTATAGAAGCTGTCAGGCGAGCACGGTATGTTCTGCTTTTGCTTCGTGTAAAGTGGTGCCAGCCCAATTTATAAAATGAATTGCGTGTGTGCTAGTCTTAAACGATAGTTACAACCCCCACTGGACACCTTGGGAAAACAGCAGCGTAAAACAAACATTTTTATGGAAATCAAACGAGCACACTGTTCAGCATGTGGCATATGCCACAAGTTTCAGGAGAAAGGCTCCTTAGGGCCTCACGATGTTCAATCGTTGTCGTCGAAGCTCACCGTCGTACTTCATCGAAGTGCACGTGCTAAAAACCTGTGTGCAGTGCAGTCTACAGAGCGTATTTATCGCCCTTATGGTCTGAAATGAAACATTCTTGCATTGTTCATCATTTTGGCAATAAAATTTAGTTCCATATTCATCACTTTTTACGTGGATTTTCAGCAATTTTTATCTAAGCCCCCAGCCAAGATCCTTTGGATTTGACGACGCGAAGTCAATGATATGAAAGACATGTGCTATCCGCTGGGTGGCAGTATGTACCCTCGCGACTTGCCTCATAAAGAACAACATGCGGAGCCCTACTTTTCCCCCTACATGCGCCTCAA
This sequence comes from Rhipicephalus annulatus, assembly GCA_013436015.1. Lineage (NCBI taxonomy): Eukaryota > Metazoa > Arthropoda > Arachnida > Ixodida > Ixodidae > Rhipicephalus > Rhipicephalus annulatus. Next base: position 42,344 of record WOVY01001694.1, on the reverse strand, counting down.
GCCCGATCCTGGTGGTAGGGTTTTAAGTTTATCATGTTTCGAACCCAAGCAAGTCGACGATCGGAAATGTGAGCAGCAGCGCTGCTACAAGCCACACTCAACTCAGTACTTGCACCCCATGACCGTCTACGACACCACCGAATACCAGAAAAAGATCCCGCCTGACACCAGAAACCTGCGCTGGATGTACGAGCGCCACATCACACTGCTCAAGCCCCACGACATGCGCATCATACAGGGATCCAGCGCGAACGAGGACTTTTGTCAAGGAAGATACACCATGATCAGCTCGTTATATGGAGACTCCTGCAACGACGTCTTCAAGAGCGCCGCCATAACTCAGACTGATGCACAAGAAAACGGCAACTCGACCTACGTCATCGTCGGAGACGTCGAGACGGACGCCGACAAACCACTGCCGGCAGAAGGACACGTGGACAAATCGGCCGTGCCTTCGTAAGCTACCGAGGTTCCTGTCCTCGGTGAGATCACTGGTAAACAGAACAAGGATGCATCGGCACCGTTGTCAACGTCATCAATCACGTCAAAAAAGATCTTCGTCGACTTCAGAGTCCTCATGCAGATTCGGTGGACCTGCGAGATTCAATCGGATGCACCTGCGTGACGGTGATGGCTTAAAGTTCTCCGTCATGAATTAGAATTTTCGAAACGAAGGCATCAGCTTGACGTATGTAATCGTTCGTGACGCCCAGATATGCTCTGACACTCCCCTGTCGACAAAAGCGCACGTGAACGAGTATTCAACGCCATTGAAAGCAGCCGAGATGCCCCTTCTTAATGCAGTCACTGCACAAAGGAGCGACGATGCTTCCGCATTATCGTTGTCCTCGTCGAGCGAGGAAGAAGAATCGTTGTCAACCTCAGTGTTCAAGCAGATCTGATGGACCTCTGAGCCAGGAAGACGTGAAGGTCTACGTGACCACTCAATTGAACGAGCAGCAAAAGACCACACTGCAACTACAAAAGCGTCAGAAGAAACACCAGGAGCAGAGGACAAACATTACTCTCAAGAAGCGTGCAAATTTTCAGAAAACCTCGCGAGCGAATGGAAGCAGGCCTAAATCAGACTCCTCGTACTACAAGCGGTGCAAGAAGAGCAAAAGCCCTCACTATGACCTGTGACGATGAGGTCGAGTACATTTGCGAGCTTCTCAAGAGGCCGTTGACGAGTCTTCCAGCACAGCATCAAGCAATAAGAGGTGTGCGTGATGACGTTTCGGACGAAGTGGCGCTTGATGATAAGTTGATCTATGGGTGAGAGCCTAGAACCAGACGAGCACGTGGGTTTCAGCACCAGAATCAAGTGTGACAAACGAAGAACCGGACCCGCGACCGAATCGTCTGGCTACGTCGAAGGTCATAGGAACAACCGAGTGAGGCAGCGCTCCTGGCTCGTGCTCGTGTCTACCGCCCTTTCTTCCTCTTTTATTTGTAATACGTTTCTATATTCGTTGATTGCCATTCTAAAATTACCGCGGAATGCATGCTTCACTAGAGAATTGTCAAATGTATTGAATTTTCACTCCTCGTGTAATTCGCCAAACTTAGTGCTTCAATTTTTTTCGCTTGCCTATGTCTCCTTTCGAAGAAGGGTATTCGAACGACATCAACAAATGCGAAGATGTTACGTCCAAAACAAGGCATCAATTACGCCGTCGGGTGGATATCAGGATTATAATTGTTCACTTGGGGTCTTCCAACATGCGCGTAAATCTGAGTTCACACGCGTTTTATGTATTTCTACCCTATGTAGAAACCGTCGGTGCGTCCATTCATCCGTCCGTGCGTCCATCGATTTATCCGTACATCCGTACGTGCATCCATCCACGCGTCCGTGCCTGCATTCGTCCATGCGTCCGTCCAACAATCTATCCCTTCGTGCGTCCATCCGCGCATCTGTCTGTCGGTCCATCCATCCGTCAATCCATCTAGTGAACACTCCAAATACCGCCATCTCGCACCTTTTCATCATTTATTCAGCATATAGAAGTACTGTCATCCAGTGGACATTCAAAGGACTAAACGATAGGTGACACTGTCTTTCTTAAGGCCTGCTCTTCGTGTCTACTTCCCAACTATCAGCTCCTTTAGTTCATGGCTATATAATTCCGGTTGTGGAGGTTGCTACCCACTACTACTACTACGACCCCTACTACTACTACAACATACACTGCCGACGCACGACCCACGGCATGGGGAGCTTCGCCCCCGAAATTCACGCAGCGGCCGGCCCTGCCCTGCCTCCCTTTTTCATACTGTAGAAGTGGGCAGCGTGGTATCCACACAGCACGTATTTTTCAATGGAGGCCTGTCAGCTTGCACTACGCTTAGAAAAAGCCTTGAACACCGCAAGAAAAGTATGGTGAGGGAGTCACCGTCACGACGGAGCACTGCCTTTTCGACGCTATCTCCACAGACGTAGTCCGCTTTGTGGAGCTTAGTATTCCTCCATTACCCTCTGCGCTTTTTTGAAAGTAGCTTTCGGAGGAAGCTGTTAATATTTCTAAACCATAGTGCAGTATTACCGGCGCAGTGGCTTCTAAACATGTCCGTGTAAAAATAAGCCACGGATACGGGCACACGCGTGCTCTCCCCGCGGTGCACTGCTCCAGTCATCTGGGCGAGAGCGGCTGTCATGCCACAACTTGCCACCAGGTACCCTTTCTTGGCGAGCCACCCACCTAGGTAGCCTGGTTATTCCTAGGCCATCTAAAGGTCGGCTGTAGAAGAAAGAAACGCTAATAGTAGTAAATTTAAGGAAAGTAGTGACACCAAATGTAGCAAGGCCAAAAATTCACCGGTAAAATTGAGAAGCATAGTTAGTCTGAGTCAAGGAAATACGCAGCGTGACACGTCGGCCAGACCCTGAACAAAATTATCAGTGCCGCAAGCTTACCCATAAAAACCTGAATGACTTGGCAATGCAGTCTTACCTACTGACATTGACTAGTGATTCTCATTGCTCGCTCAAATAAAATCGTACTGCAGTGCTCAAATACCAGTTAAATTCAGAAACGGAGAAATAAATAGGTCTAATATGGAATAGGGGGCCCATACAACTCAAGCTTGGGATGTTCGTGGTATACCGCTATTACACGATACACTGCTAATTGCGGTAAAACATAACTGGAATGAAATCGTCATTAGTGACTACTGTCTGCTCCTTTCTAACAAAACCAAAAAAATATCAAGAAATTCGATCCATATCAGGATTAATGGCTCTGAAATGTAGTATTTTAACACCATTATGTCAATTGTCCGTTCAGCCTAATTCAATCATTTGAGTTCAACAGAGAAGTTTTTAATCATTATTGAATTCATCGACGAATTTGAAGATTACTTGCTGCGGAAAAAAATTTCATGTAACAAATACGAAAAAAACTGATTGTGAAAAAATTGGTGCATAATTGCCTAAATTTCACAAAAAATGGGGAATGTATGATTGTAATAGGTGTGTATATTATTCTTTTTGCACGCAATGATAGCGTACTTGTGTGAAAAAATACGAGTCAGTTTTTTGTGCTAAAATACATATTCTTCAACCATGATAAATTATTTTTTAAAGCTTCAAACTGCGACAGTAAATTTAGTTTGAAAAAATATCACGCACAGGTGCGTAAAGTTGCTACGTATTATTTGTTCGGCGCTGTCGTCCTTGTGCTTCTAAGCTTTAGATGTGAAGCAACTTTTGCTCGAAGATTTGTCCGTCCTTCGGCTGCAGTCAGCTCCCCCACTGCACATGCGCCAACTCTGCCGTGTCTGCTCGAGTGAGCACGAGGAGGTGGGAGGAGATGGGGTAGAGGACGGGGAAGAATGCTGCCTTCGCTTCGTTTCTTCGCGTTTGTTTATCTCCCCGCAACATATGTGCGATTTTATATAATACTGCACGTGCTCTATGCGCTGCAATCTCTTAGCACTGTTCTGTGTTCACTTTGCGGTACTCACACGATAATACGCGAAAAATGGAGGGGGCGTTACATTAGCGGAACACAAAATATACACAACTCCACACACAAGTGAAACGTACACGGAATTACACAAATGCAAACAACAAATGGAAGCACAAGGGAACAACGGCACTGCTTCGCATCCCCGCATGGCTTCATTTACTGGGAGATTGTGTAAATTTTAATGCACTCTCTGCAGCGCCGCGGAATTGAACTGCTTTGAACTGCATCAGTTCCATGATTTTGCCAACACTTGCGATGAAAGATGCGTCATCAGTGACCTTCGCTCTTCTCAATTTCTAATAAATGAATTTGTCTATCTATATCATGATTTGAAAATTACTCTGACGCAAATTTCAAAGTATATAACGCTATAATGTGAAAATACTTGATAATAAGTAGAAGTAATCCAAAATAGTTAGAAAACCCGCCATTACTGATGGCAAAGTAGCAGCGACTTGTTTTAAAAACTACTGTTGTGGTATATGGCTAATCTATTTGGTTACCTTACAATTCTTTTCCTGCTAAAATGACGCATATTTGACAATTAAACGTGTGTTCCGCGTCATGCTACAGTTCAGGTAGTCACTGGCCCACTCTCTTAGAACATTCAAGATTGAGTCTCAATTAATGAATCCTGCTGATTGAGATAAGACAGGCTAGGTAAAGGCTGGCTGCCTCTAATTCAGGCATAAGACATCGTAACAGAATCAGTCTAAGTCCAATGACACCTATGAAGGTACACAACTCGATAATTATACTGCGTAACAAAGTCAGAACAGGTGCTGAGGAATTAGGTATGCCGTTAAAGCACCTTGCGGACCTTACATCGGACAGCTTGGCCTTATATTATTTCTAATTTGTTATTAAAATCTCGCCATTTAAACTGAAGCCTGGTCGTGCATGTTCGGTGCCTACTGCGGTTCTTCGAATCACATTTTAATCGCAGAACAATTCATGTACGAGTTCTATAGAAGGTATTAAAGGAACACTAAAGGCAACTATCAGGTGGACGTTGAATGTTGAAATAGCACTCTAGAAACCTTGGTGTATTATTTGTGCCAAAGAAGGGCCTATATTGAAATAAAATCACGTGTACCGAAAACGAGGAAACCGTAAGTGGACATAAAGGAGCCCTAATGGCGAAAATAAGAACGAAATACACTTTATAATAGGTGCACACCCAGGCATCGTGCAGGCTGTGGAAGTGGTTGGAAAGATACGATGCAGTGACCATAGAATTTTATGGTCTCGAAAACGCCTAGACTTGAAGAAGGAACGACAGAAACTGATAAGCAAGAATCCAATCATTTAGCTAGCACTGAGAGCGAAAGTACAGGAATTCAGAGGCCCACTTTAGAAGAGGTACTCGACTCTTATTGAGGAAACCAACCTTACCGTAGAGGCAATGAATAACAATCTCACGAGTATCATTATGGAGGGTTCAGTGGAAGTGGGAAATACGGTATTTATAGAAGACACTGGCAAGGTTTCCCTGGAAATGAAGAATCCCATTAAGAAGTGTCAACGCATGAAAGTCTCAAGTACAACGGACAAAATATAAATGGCAGAGCTTTCGAAGTTCATTAATAAGCGTAAGGTATCCGAAGGTATAACGTGGAGAGAATTGACATGCTCTGAAAAACAGAGGAAGCGTCAAAGCAGTGAAGAGAAAACTTTGGATAGGCGAAAATTGGATGTATGCTACGAATATGGTTAAGATAGTTAAAATAGCGGAGGAGCTTCATAGAGATCTCTACAGCAACCTGGAAATCATGACCTTATTACTATAAAAACTAGCAGTAACCAAGATGACACCCCACCAGTATGGTAGAAGAAGTGAGAAAAGCCTTGGAGAGCATGCAAAGAGGCAAAACTGCTGATGAGCATCCGGTAACATCAGATCTGCTGAATTATGAAGGACACACTGTGTTAGAAAACTAGCCACCCTGTTTACGAGGTGTTTTCTTACGGGAAGAGTACCAGAGTCCTGAAAGAATGCTAACATTATCTTAATAGGTAAACAAAAGATGACAGGGCTTGAAGAATTACAGGCCCATCAGCGTGCTCTCCGTAGTATACAAGCTATTTACAAAATTAATTGCTAACAGAGTTACGAAAACATTAAAATTAAATCAACCAATAAAACAAGAAGCATTTAGAACAGGCTAGTCAACAATCGACCAAATTCATACTATCAATCAGGTAATAGAGAAATGCTCAAAATATAGTGAACTACAATACATAGCCTTCACAGATTACGAGAAGGTGTTTGATTCAGTAGAAATATCAGCAGTTATGCAGACATTGCGGAATCATGGCGTGGATGAAGCATGTTTAAACATCCTGGAAGAAATCTACAAGGGATCAGCTTCTACTATAGTGCTTCATAAAGAAAGCAACAGAATACCATTCAAGAATGATGTAAAGCAGCGGGATACAATCTCCCCAATGCTGTTTACCGCATGCTTACAGGAGGTTTTCAGAGGCCTAGAATGGGAACAGACAGGGATAAGAGTTAATGAAGAGTACCCTGGTAACCTGCGCTTCGCCGATGACATTGCAGAGCTGAGTAACTCAGGAGACGAGTTGCAACTCATCATTACAGAGTTATACAAGGAGAGAATGAAGGTGCGCCTTAAATTTAATCTGCAGAAAATGAAAGTAATGTACAACAACCTCAGAAGAGAGCAGCGCTTTGAGATACGTAATGGTGCACTTGAAGTTGAGAAAGACTATGTCTACTTAGGGCAGGTAATAACAGCAGAGCCGAACCACGAGATTGAAGTAACTAGAAGAATTATAAAGGGGTGGACGACAATTGGCAAGCACTCCCAAATTGTGACAGGGAGATTGCCACTATCCCTCAAAAAGAAGGTATATAACAGCTGTATCTTACCGGTACTTACCTGCGGAGCAGAAACCTGTAGACTTACAAACAGGGTTCAGCTTAAGTTGAGGACGACGCAGCGAGCAATGGAAAAAAATGGTAAGTGTAACCTTAAAAGACAAGAGAGCAGAGTGGAATAAGGAACAAACGGGGGTTAAGGATATAGTTGAAATCAAGGACAGGAAATGAACATCGGGCGGGCATGTAGCGTGTAGACAGGATAAATGCTGTCGTTAGGGGAACTAACTGGATCACCAAGAAAGGCAAGTGGGTTAGGGGAGACACTGGTTTAGGTGGGAAGTTGAGATTTACAAGTTTGCGGGTATAAATTGGCAGCAGCAAGCACAGGACCGCGTTAAATGGCGGAACATGGGAGAGGCCTTTGTCCTGCGGTGGACGTATTCAGGATGATGATGATGATAATGATGATTAGTGGTTCGCATCGGGTTAGCGCATTTCAAATTAGCCGCCTCAAGAAGCGGACTGGCCCGACCGACTCACGTGACTGTTGCCGTGCTTAACATTGCCCGGTTTTACTGTTCTAATAGCAGGAGACCGAAAGCTGTGGGAGCCACAGCAGCAACAACGGCCATTGATAAATATCTCGCCATAGGCTCCGAGATGGCAGATGAATTTTTGGTTCAACTTCGCCCTGCTAGATGACACAGCCTGTTCACTGAGACTAAACGAAAATTGAATTTTTGAATCACTCATGCCGATCCCCATAGTAACGTGCGGCGGTTCTTTTTTTCATGAATCAAATAGAAACGAACATGTAGTGTTTTATTGCGTATCTTAATGCACTGAGAGTATTTTATTTAGTGCAGCTAGATTGATTACTAGTAAATATTTGATCACTAGTAATCACTAATATTTAATCACTAGTGAATAATTAGTAGTAGTAAAGATAGATAGATTAATCTATCTATCTATCTATCTCTATCTATCTATCTATTCAGCTATGACTTGGTGCTCTACAGACCGTGTCGTTGATGGGATTTATACCAAAATTGCTGTGGCATAGCATGTCTGTAAGACAAACCTGAATCACTGGTCACATTATGAAAAACTGGTGTGACTAGTCATAAATGGCATCGTTTACAAGCCATAGCTACGGTTCATCTGAGGCCACCTTCCTAACTTGCTATTTACGACAAATCGTTTGATTAGACATTTTCGCTTACTAAATCTAAATGACAGGTGTTAATATTGTCACGTAAAATGAGACGAGACGTTACTATTGGCGAGTGTAATGGCACCAATCAAGGCGAAGGACAACACGCACGGTGGGCAAGCCAGTCCGCTTCTTTGTTGCCGTCTTCTAATCGCGATATGTCATCTACGTAGCATTACCACCCGGCCGTAAAAACGCCGTCTTGGTGCACATTAGGTACGGTCTCCACATTACGTGACAGTATGAATATCATGACGCGCACATCACGAAAACATCCAGTCAATGCGACGCTCATGGTGCCGGTTGTTTCACAAGCTCGATATACAGCGCATTTTGTAGTGCCTGATGCGAATGTACAGAGCATGAAGTATGGATATCTAGATCATTCATTTGCAACAACACTTCCTGTCACACTATGGCATGCTCGCGATCAGTGCGCAGCCTGATATTGACAGAAAACAGTATTGCGCCAAGAGACTGCAAGACAAATATAAATGACGGGCGGTAACATGAAAATCCTGACGTGCATGTCATGTACACGTGATTTTTGTGCTACCCTCATCTTATGGTCGCAACCATTTTGCTAGCTTGATATGCACCTAATTTGGTATTGCGTCATGGGACTAAATAACGAACATGCGTGACAAGTTCTAATATTTTAATCATGATTGGCACCTTGCTTGGGTCTTCGCATTACATCGAATCCCACAATGCGTCGAGATAGCCGGTTTTTGAGAGTACCATCAATCGTAGACTGAGGAACTTTCTTTCAAAGTATCAAGGATGCAAGGAACAAATGAGGAAGGAAAAAAAAAGGGATGTCTACTAGCCTAAAAGATTGGTATGCTGACCTACACTAGGAAAAAGGATGGAGGAGCTTGAAAGAGGGGGGGGAGAGAGAGAGAAGAGCAGCTCACAGAAAGTCCCAGTTCCCAGTTATCATAACACCATTAATCTATAACCACTGGCGCAAGTTTGTTGTTTTTAAGAAGTTGATGACAGCTTTTGTCGCCTTTGTCCGCAATAACCTCTCAGGACGAAGTTCCTTAGTGTTTCAGCCGATATTGATCAGTGATCGCTGCGAGGTAGCGCGAATGCAAGTGATGTTTTTCTGCGCACTACTCAAAGTATCAAAAAATGTGCTCAAAATGAATTTCCGGGAAGGGAAGTCAACCGCATGAGCTACGCAAATGTGGAAGAGGTGGTATTATATAATTTTGAGAAAGTATTATATACAGGTCGACTGCTTCTTGACCTGACAAGGCCTTTTTATGGCATAAAATGTGATACTCTGGAGAGAGAGAGAGAAAAAAACTTTATTAAAAAGTCAGTTAATTGTTCAGACATGGCCCGTCACCCCTAGCTGTCGGCCGGAATTCCTTGGGACGCGGCAGCAGCAAGGGCTTGACTGATGATGTCACGCTGGACGCTGGGATCTGGGCTGCAGAGCAGGGCCTCCCAGGATTCTACAGTGTAAGAACCATCGTTTTTACTTGGACATGTCCACACCATGTGGACCAAATTCGCTACCTCATCACAAAATTTACACTGGGACTCGAAAACTGCGGGTTGCCACTTGCTGTAAAGTGCGGGGTTTGGAAAAACCCCGGTCTCTAATTTTCGCCACAAAACCTCGTTTTTCTTACTTAGTGAGTTGTCCGCCCTCGGGTATACTTGCCGATTCAGCCTGTAGTGTGCGACGATTTCATGGTGTGTGCGCATATACTCGCTTCTTTGCGTGGTAACTTGGGAGGTTCCAGGGGTCGATCGGTAGGTGAGACCTCGGGCGACGGAATGAGCCTCCTCGTTCCCTCTAAGTCCATGGTGAGCTGGAGCCCAGACAAGCAGAACCTGCTCTTTGGGTACTCCTACCATGTTTAATATACGGATGGCAGTCTCCGTCACCCTTCCCGATTCATAATTTCTCACAGCGTTTTTTGAGTCGCTGATGACCACCCTGATCCCCTTTTGGCTTATGGCCAAAGCTATGGCCACTTCCTCGGCCTCTACAGTCTCGACACCAAGGACTGTGCAGCACGCAATCAGGCCACCATCTTCCCTGACCGCCACTGCCGTGTGTGCCGCTTTGCTTTCATATTCCGCTGCGTCTGTATATGCGACGTCCTGTCGATCGGTGTGCCTGGATTGTAGTGCCTCTGCCCTGGCTTTACGCCTGCCTTCGTGAAAGGTAGGGTTCATATTTCTGGATAGCGGAGGTATCTTTATCCTGTCCCTGATTTGTATCGGTATGTCTTTTGAACGCGCCTGCTCACGCGTGGGCTCATAGCCCAATCTCTTTAATATTGCTCTCCCCGTTTTAGATTCGAGTAGTCTTTGATGTTGTGCAGTCACAGTAGCCTCAATTAGCTCATCGAGTGTGTTAGATACCCCCAACTTCATAAGTCTGTCAGTTGACGTGTTTGGGGGAAGTCCGAGCGCGACTTTCACACTTTACCTGATAGTGGTGTCGAGTTTACCCCGCTCCGCTTGGTTTAGTTTTAAATAAGGTGCCACGTACACTATCCTACTTATTATGAAGGTCTGCACTAATCTAACAAGGTGCGTCTCCTTCATCCCAGCATGCCTGTTTGCTATTCGTCTGATGAGACGACAAGTCTGATCAGAACTGGCTTCGAACCTAGCAAGGGTTTCAGAATTCTTACGGTTCGCCTGAATCCTTAGTCCAAGGACACGGATACTGTCGACCGCGGGGATCTCTGCGCCGTTAACATACAAGTGGATGTCCACTTCAGGCCTGTTGTGGAGCCGCCGTTTTCCGGCGGGCATGAGGAAGAGTGCTTCCGACTTTTCGACCGAGCATTTAGGTTTTTTGGGCTCCAGGTACTCCACACTTTTATCAATGGCGATTTGCAGAGAGCCTTCAATTTGGCCATCACTGCCCTTGTTCATCCATAATGTTATGTCATCCGCGTAAATGGTGTGATTTAAATTCTCAATATCCTTTAACTGTTCAGGCAGTTTCAACATCACAATGTTGAAAAGGGTGGGTGATAACACCGAGCCCTGAGGTGTCCCCCTGTTGCCTAATTTAATGTCCTCGATGGATTCTTCCCCAATCTTTAAAGTGGCTGTCCTGTTCGAAAGGAAGTCCTTGACGTAGTCATAAACTCGCTTTCCGACGTTCAGGGAGCTCAGATTCTCCAAGATTGATACGTGCCTCACGTTGTCAAATGCTTTTGCCACATCTAACCACACGATAACTTTTGTGTCTCGCGTTGGCTTGTCTATAATTTGGTACTTGAGCTGTAGCGTCACGTCGCACGCTGATAGTTGGGGTCGAAAACCGATCATGGTGTCCGGATACATACCATTGTCTTCCATGTACCTGTTGAGCCGCGTCCGAACGACAGGCTCCATGAGCTTACCTACGCAAGACGTTAACGATATCGGCCTAAGATTCTCGAAACAGAGTTTTTTACCCGGTTTAGGAATGAAAATTACATTTGCGAGTTTCCACCCCTACGGTATCGTTCCTTTTTCCCAACACTCCTGCATGTACATTGCTAGCTTAGCGATGGACCTATCGTCTATATTACGGAGCATTTTGTTAGTCACTCTGTATGGCCCTGCCGCTGATCTAGTCTTTAGCCGATTAATCTCCGCTCGCACCTCAGCCAGGGAGATAGCGGCGTCTAAGGCTGCGTTTTTCCGTCCTCCATAATCTGGGAGAGGTTCGGATTCGGCGGGATTAATGTATCTGCTCCGAACTTCTTCTAAGAGTTCCTTCCTAGTGCCTTCAAATTGGTGCGCCATCCGTTCCAATTGCTGTTTAGACGCTGTCTTCGTGCTCTCCGGATCTAAAAGGTGACGAAGAAGTCGCCACGTCCCGGACGTACTTATATTCCTATCCATCTCCTGACAGACGTTGCCCCACCTTTGCTTCGTGAGTGTGACGGCGTGTTCTTCAATTTGCCTGTTTAAAGCCGCTATTTGTTTCCTGATACTCCGATCCCATCTCCTCTTTTGGAGTCGGTTTTCCAAAGCTCTCTTTTTCTTCCAAAGATTTACTAATCTCGCGTCTACCACTTCGTTGTCTTCCTCGGTTTCCACCACTTCAGTGGCTTCCTTAACAGTACGTAACACCCCATCGCATCACTTGGCAATGTCGGAAATGGGAGTCAGGCCGCCCCTGAGGTCCCTGAAAGAGTCCCAATTTACGGCCTCTACCCTTCGTTTCCGAGGTGTTGCCGGGCCTCCCTCTACCACTATTTTTATGATCATGTGATCACTGCCTAGGTCCTCGTTTGTGTTGCACCACGGGGCACTACTGCCGCTCCCCGTCAGAGTAAGGTCGGGTGTAGTGTCAACCGCGACACTATTTCCCTTCCTCATTGGCTGCAACGGGTCGATGTCATCCCACAAATTCCTGCCCTTAATTGAAGCCTGCTTATATCCCCATGCCGTGTGATGAGCATTAAAGTCATCGACAATCAGCAATGGGTTGTTCTTACTCTTACGTCGCGTAGAAGCGAAGAGATCCCCAAAGTCGCATCGCCTTTGTCTGGGAGAGCTGTATATATTTAATACGAACAAGCTAGCGTTTTTCTTTTTTTCGGGTATTAGTTCTATGAGAACATGGTCGATGTGTGCATTACCAATGTCATGCTGCACCGCCGTAACGTTTCGCCTGACCAGGGTGGCCACCTGCGTGTTCGTGCCTTCGCTTACACAGGATTTATAACCCGACAATGTCGCCTTTCTCCCACATTCCTGTAAAGCTATAACATCCAGTCGATCCCCTTTCTTCAGGAATTCCTGCAGAACAGCACGCTTGCACGTGAAGCCTCTGCAGTTCCATTGCCAAACGGTGTTCTTACTGAATCTGTGAGCCATGATTGCCACTAAGGTGATTCATTGGCCCGCCTAATACTTCTTGGGCGAGCTGTTCATACGCCCGATCCCTCTTCACGAATTCTGTTTAAGTTCCTCGGTAAGTTTATTATCCCGCTGACGCAACTGCTGTGTCAGATTTTGAAACATCTCGAACATTCGTTTCTCGAAGGCCTTACGCCATTCATCGTCCTGGGTAGATTTGGCTTCAATGTTTGCCTCCAGTTGCGCTATTTTCAAGTCTATCACTGTCTCTACGTTCTCAACTATTACGGGCTTTTCCGCTTCTTTTGCCCTCTTTTTCTCTGGAGGCGGAGTAGCGCTCTGCTCCTCCGGCCTTTTTATATTTTGATTCTGTGGCATTCGTGGTAGGGAAACCGGTCTTGTGTTAGACGACTTAATAGCTAATTGAAGCTCCTCTATTTGCCGACTCATCATCGCTAGCTGCTCTTTAAGCATGCGATTCTCTTCCTTAATGGTTAACATTTCTTCATCGCGTTTATCCTGGGAGGCCCTATCTCCCCAACCTACCTTGCGGTTCGGCGACGTGGGTCTCCCACTGTTGAGGACAGCACTGCCGGAAGTCCCCTCGTTTACTGGACCAGTCATTGGTGGCAGCTCTCCTTCTTGTCTTTACGGTAGTCTTGGGAAGGAACCTGCTTTTCCTCTTGACCCTCTCCGATGCTTCGACCGGCTCCTGGACCATTCTTTGATCTCTTCCATTCTGCACGTTTGGGGATCGGCGTCTTTCGCCTTCCGCTCTTCTCCTTACATTCGCCGCCAGGCCTCCCACTGTCTCTTCTTTATTGTATAAGGGGTCCTAAAAGCTTCCTTGCATTTCCGATCTGCTGTCAAATGACCTTTGCCGCACAGCTTACACTTGGGCTCACATGAATGGTCCTCGGGTGGAGCTGTCATTCCGCATCCCCGGCAGCGAACATGGTCGCTGATACACACGTCCGATCTGTGTCCTAGCTGGCCACATCGGTAGCACACCTCGTATCGTTTCTTATAAAGCACGCACTTCAGTGGTACGCCGTAACAGTACATCCACCTGGGTACTGTCTCATTTTTGAAGATGATGACCGCTGAACTTGAGTTCCCCAGCTTCCTAACACCAAGTATCGGCGGGTTCCTTGAGTTGCCGAAAGCCTCTGTCAGTTCCTCTACTGACAATCTCGGGTCGTTGCCGCGCACCACACCCCGCCCGCTATCCTTGTGCGGCGGGAGGTACGCCGTGACGTCATAGTTCTTGCCTTCAATCTTGATAGACTTAATTCTGGTCACCTTCCACACAGTGTCTATGTCTGGAGTGCTGAAAATCAGGGTGCCTTGCTTGTCGTTAACAATGAACACTTCCTTTTCTTGTCCCTTAATCCACGGAATTCTCGCTGCCATGCGCACCGCCTCACTGAGACTGGTGTTCGGAATTTTTGTGAGCGCCAGCCCGCACTTCGGACGAATGATTATCTTGTAGTCGTTCGCCGGCAACCGCGGTAGGTACGACGCAATTGAGCGCTCCGCGATCTCGTGCCCCAGCTTTTTGTATGCTGGGTTCGCAGCCGCCGTCTTCTTCCTGTCTTCGCCGGGCTCGGCTCCACTTTCTGCCCGGGCGTTCCCATCTTTGCGTCCCTGTCTGTCACCTCTATCGCAGTCACGCAGCTCTTTAACGTGCTTTCCAACTTTCGTGATCCAGTCAGCGGCTCTAAATTCTTCAGGGGTAATTTCAGTACCCTCCACGGTCACCTCCATTGCCGTCGCATCTCCACAACGGGGCTCTGAAGCGAACGCCGGGGGCGTCGGCCACCGCCGAGCCGCCGCGTTTATTCACCGCTAGCGTTAGGCTTTGCTGGGCGGAGACGCAGTCGACACCAAAATAGCCATAAAATGTTCCAAAACCTACTCACAGTCCTGAAGTCATGGTCTAGATGATCCCTAGAACTTCAGGCAGGCGATTATAGGAGTTGTTTGCTGTAACTGCACAACTTCCACCAGACCAAACAACTTTTCGCGGAGCTGATGCGAGGCACATCCGAACTCCCTGGCCCCCTGGTGTCCATCCTCCTGATACTTTGGAGCAAGCTTTCTTTGACTACAAAATACGTGGTGGTGCTCTTAAACTTAGTAAAATTCTTTTTATAGAAAAAAATATGCTAAAGTTGGATGCTTAACATCAACAGAAACAGAAATCGAAGATGGCATTTGAGAAGGTTCTCTTCTAGGACAGTGCTAAATAAATTTTTTGTAGATTGATATATGATATATCCTAGAAGACAAAATCAAGTTATGTACGCAAATAACACGAATGCTTTTCAGCGTTGGAACAATAACCAATCTTCACACTGTTTCAACGAATGATTCGAAGCCTCTCAAACTGGTGCTCTTTGAAGACAATATTGAGTTAAGCGCAAGTAAAACAAACTATGGTGTATGTAGGCCGACAAGTAAGTGATTTGTTAAACTGAAATTTTCTGATCTGAGAACGTGAAACTTAGAACGCGAAAGTTTCTAGGACTATTGTTTGAAGAAGACCAGTCCCAAGACACACCTGTATTGAAATGTCTCTGTCGAGTGTGAAATTTTAAGCCGCATAAAATATATATCAGGCATTGAGCCATTATGATTAAAAAAAAAACGCCAGGATTTCTTGCGACATCTAGCAACTTCACAGCGAAATTGATAGACTGACCTTTCTAGAGCTTTTTTCAACCACACTTTCAACTACTAGTAGTAACCTAAACTTAAAGTTCCCACTACGCAACAATTCTTCAATATTTGTGTGCGGCTGGGAAGCGTCCACACAGAAAGTCTCACCAGAACCTCAACAGACGAAAGGTATTATATAAAAACTTTTTGAAGTGTTTCAAAATTTTCAAGGCTTCCTAGTGAACTAAATGCTCATTAGCCCTATATACGTGACTTAGATGATAATAAATATGGCAGGAAAATGTATGAATATATCAGTGGATTCTTCTCTAACCAAACGTCTATCATTATTCTTAATGAATAAAACTCTTCCCAGTCATCCTAGTGAGCTCTGGCACACATCATGGATCTGTCCTGTCATCGTTCCTGACACGCGTTCGTCACGGCATAATTCACTTTCAAACTATGTGCGCAGCAAGGATTGGTGTTAGCTGTCCGAACCATGCGACTCCATGCCCCAGAAATCAACACGACGAACTGTGCGCGCAGCGCAATACTGGCACAAGGCTAAACCTTGAAGTTCTCTTGAGATGTATCATGGGTTATTTACTCTTCAGATACAGATATAAAGACCTAATACTTATGGGCCGAGCAGTGATAGAAGGCGTGCAGCAAACCCCAACTATTTTCACTGGGACGAATTGCAGCTGTAGTTCTCAAGGCCGTCTCAGAAGCAATGACCAGAAACATTTTCTTTTCGACCAAACAACGTTATGAGACTGAAATAGGCTCCGCAGATTTTTTCATTCATTTTACTATGTTGCATAGAGTTTCAGAGTTCAAGATGACTTCCACCCTGTAGTTAATGAGCGCCATGCTCCGTTTGATGTGAACTAGTGCTAAAGAACTCATTAGATAACCTCACTTTGATGTAAGGCGTGATGAAATGTCTCCGCTGATATCTAAGTGGCAAGAAAGCCTGGCGTAACATGATGAACATTCATGCAAAGCAGTTGTTTTGAGTGATACTTGATAGGGACCACATCAGCTAATGCTCACCCAATACCAGACAACATGAAGTGCAATAAGATATATAAACATTGAGGTTTGTCAGCGTCCACGCATGTATTTTTGTGGTTAGGATAGTTCTACTTCAAGTACACTCCTATCTTCCTTCACATTCGATAGGATGAACGTGACAGCATCTTAATTCCAGCAGCATCGTTAAATGTCATCTTGCACCTCTACATGCTATATTTCAAGTGCGAATGACACATTCATACTTGACCTTGAAAGAGAGTACGTGGAAAAGCTCAACGAAAATTTGCTCGCTTCGCCATTTAAGCAGTCGTATACAATCGCGCCGAGTGGCCGGCGTAAAAAAAAGTGGTCGGAGACCAATTTTCCTCCCACATGAAAGCGAATCGTCTTTTCGCTTCACGGCTTTGGTGGCAGTAGCTAAAACCACGTGGTCTAAACAGTCGGTCCCAGATTCGACATGGCGGAAAATGCATCGGTGGTGGCTCGCATCGGCTCAATTTACAAACTTGCTGTGCACCACAACAAAACTTGACGGTCTCAACGAGGACGCGTTCATCGGCAGCTTGGTTTGATTTACGATCAAGAAAAACAGTGGAAGTAGGCGGTGCAGCAGTGGCGCGTCGGCTTGCCCCAACCTGCCTTGCTTGTGTACAAAGCCAGCTGAATCCACCACTGCTGCTTGCTGCCCGTGCGCTCACTCGTGTCGTTTCTGCGGGGGTATCTCCTGAAACGTTTGAAAAGGTGCGCACTGTTGCTTTTCAGTACTTTCCTTGAATAAATAGATTTTGTTATGAAATTAAGTGCTCACAAAGCACCCAAAACAGGTTAAATTCTCAAAGTAGTGAAGGCGGCGGTGGCGGCAGCGGTACCATTCATTAGGGGTGCAACAAATGTGAACATTATCGATGCGCGCGGTCGTGGTTTCTGGGCCACTCTGGTATTTTTATTTTCACTTCAATTCTCAAGTGTGAATATGACCTAAGGGTGTCCAATATCCGTACGGAAATAGATAGGCCCATTGCTCATAGTGGAAAATTACGTTAACCACAATACGCTCATTCCGTGTGTTCTGCTTACATTAGGCGTCGTGGTGGTACAGTGCTAATTGTACGCAGTTGTAGAATCAAAGGTTTCAGGTTCAATGCCAGCCGTGGCGGTCGCATTTCATTGGAAGCAAAATGCTAGGGTCGTGTGTACGTAATTTGGGTGCAGGTTGAATAACCGCAAGAGGCAGAAGCTTCCCGAACAATCTACTACGCTGTTCCTCACAATGGTGGTTTTAGAATGTAAAGCCGTGGATGTTCTCGTACTGTTTATCATAATCTTCCTATTTACAAACATATCCTCTCTCTTTTTCGCACATGCACAAACTCAAGCACACACAAATACATATATCTCAAGTGACCTTGAGAGGAGGCTGGTACGTGGCCGAGGCCTTTGTACGACCACGCGCACACCACTATAGGGTCTCGAACTACGCTGCGCTGCATCCATTATCCTCAGCTTCTGCAGCATTTTTTGAGTCTGTTCTTACGTGCTCATAATTAAATATTATACTACAACTACGCACAGCCCTAGACAAACTAGATATGTCTTTATGGTTCGTTCAGAGGAACCGCCTAAGTAATTTGCAACACTCGCACTTTTTCCAAACCTCTTTAAACCTTTCAAAATGTTGTCTCTTTTGCAACCAGTGATGCGGGCATTACATAAGAGAATGCACAGGCCACAATAAGTTGTTTATTATATACACATCACTCTCCGTGCCTCTAACAATACTTTAATGTGAACAAGAAAACAAGTGAATGAAAATGCGGATGATTGCAATTCGCGCCTAATCTCGGCTGGAAGTACTGCACCCGGGCAACTTCCCGACAGCCAAATATTCATGACGCTATACCTAATTAGTTGGCAGGTTCAGCATACACGAAATGAAGCGGCATGCACAATTGTTACAGAGGTTCAAATAAAAATAAATTAATTAAACTGCAGCTTCAGAAAGATGAGTAAGAAGTACGAAAGATGAGAGGCAACTCGAGGCAAGCGCTAACGGCGTACGTTCCGCTAACTCTTGAAACAGGGCCGGAATTAGCTCGCTGCTGGCAAATAGATGAACCCATTTAGAGCCTCTTCACAGCGTTTCGTTGTAACACTTGCCCTTTTTCCGTTTCTCTATTCTCTTTTTCTTTTGTTTAAAACCACGATGTTTGTCCATTCGCTTTGTCATCTGCATAATTATACAGTAAGAGTAAACTCATGGTGTTTGTCGTGGTTAATGAACAGTGCAGTTACGCGATTTACTGAAACTTTTAACTCCTACATTCAACACTGAGGCATGCAGCTGTGAGTAGAAAAGCACAGTTGTTGCTTTTTATAAATGAAGTGTACCTTTCCGAAGAATGCTGTACTCAGAGTAAAGCGATGTACAGAACGCAGCAATTGCTCTGTAGATTAGAGTATTGTAGTGCCACGTTGACGAGAATCTATTCGGTATGAAGCTTGAAGCTTCACAGGAGCGTCGATGTATGTACGTAGAGCATCATACGTAGCGTCGTCGCATATACGCCGACGGTCATACATAACGTAATCCGGCCAAGGAGGAACTTTCTAGCGTTGAGCGTCGCGATAGTGGCGAACTCAATAGACGTGGCCTGCTGTGCCACAATAATAGCACACCTGTCGATGGTCATATATGCGCCACAAATAAGTTTTTTGCCGCTGGCAGTTAAGCAGGGGTTATCCGTTAAACCACGGTGTGCAGTTCGGGTGTCTACCGTATGCAATTCTCCATGCCAGCGAGACTAGTGCGGGTAGTGGTGATGTGGTAGACGGCGATAGGATGGGGAGCGTATCAAAGGCATGTGATACGTGAGCCAGACAAAGGAAAGAAGATCAAAAGCGGTGGTCTTCTGCTGGAAGCTCGTGATAAGTGTTATATATTTTATGTACACAAGGAAAAGGGCGGTATCATCATCAAGATTAGTTCTGTTCGGAACAAAGAAGAGGTCGACGGGTGGGCTTCGACATGGGCACGGCGGCTCGTCCTTTTCCCTACATTTGGTGAACCCGGCAGGAAGGACCTACTGAGGTGAGACGGAGCGGACTTCACGAATTTCGCCCACAGTCGTAGCCTCGAGGACGTTTGTGAAGCCGCCATGGCTAAAGCTGATGTGCGAGGCCTAAGCCCCGCTGAGACCTGGGAGCATGACTCCGGTTGC
Source organism: Rhipicephalus annulatus (assembly GCA_013436015.1). Lineage (NCBI taxonomy): Eukaryota > Metazoa > Arthropoda > Arachnida > Ixodida > Ixodidae > Rhipicephalus > Rhipicephalus annulatus. The sequence goes on along the minus strand of WOVY01001694.1, from coordinate 22,556 downwards.
AACTAAGACTACTAGGAGCATCCATGGACTGATGTAATTCCAGGCATCGTCTTGAATCTCGCGAGACGGGAGTCCTCAAGTCTACTTCGTCTCCGTGTTGACTCGCCCTTCACTATGAAGGCCTCTGGCTTGCAAAGCAAGACACTCTATGCACGTCAACTATGTACATCTTGAACGTTCAGCCACGTGATTTCAGGCATCGTCTGGAGATTCACGAAACCGGAGTCCTCAAGTCTACTTCGGCTTCGTCCTGATTGCCCTTCACGATGATGGCCTGAGGTGCGTAAAGCAAGAGAGTCCATGGAGGTCGACTATGTACATCTTGAATGTGCAGCCACGTGATTGCAGGCATCCTCTGGAGACTCGCGAGACAGGAGCTCTCATGTTTAGTTCGGCCCCGTCCTGACTAGCCCTTCAAGATGACGGCTCGATATTCGCCAGGCAAGGCAGTTTATTGAGGTACGCATTGCAAGGACGTGCACGTAGACGGGAAAGCATCCAAAGCCCATCGACTACAGCCAACTGTAAGTGTCCATCCATCGCCACATTTTCTCGTCAATGGCACCTTGGAGACTCGAGAGGCCAGTGGTACACATGTTTGTCGTCAGGTGCCACTGGGTGCGGAGGATGCGGCAAATTGTGTGGAAACCACGAGCGACGTTATCATCATCGGGGAATGAGATCACTTAAGCAATAAAGAACAGGTCGACGGGTGGGATTCGCCACGGGGACAGCGGCTTGTCCTTTTCTTCACATTATTTTGGTGCCGTGAAACCCGGGAGGAAGCACCTTCGGGGGCGAGACGGAGCAAACTTCGCGAATTTCGACCACCGTCATAGCCTCGAGGACTTTTGTGAAGCCGCCGTGGATAAAGCTGATGTGCGAGGCCTAACCAGCGCTGAGACCTGGGAGCACGACTCCGGTTGCAACTAAGATCACTAGGAACGCCTATGAACTGAAGTGTGCGCAGGAATCATCTGGAGGTTCGCGAGACGGGAGCCCTCACGTCTACTGCGGTTCCGTCTTGGCTCGCCCTTCACGACAACGGCCTGATATTCACAAGTCAAGGCAGTCCATAGGTCAACAACGGTTATCTTGACAGCTCAGCTTCAGGAGTGCAGGCATCGTCTGACGGCTCGCGAGACGGGAGCCCTCATGTCTTTTTCAGCTCAATCCTGGCTCGCCCTTCATGACGACGGCTCAGTATACACAAAATCATGAAGAACGACAGCGCGCTAAACCTTGTGCGATGGATGAAGTGTTGATTCCGACTTCGCCTCATGACACGGCCTGCCAGTGATCTCTCCCATTTCCTACACTGGACCGGATGATGGAGCCCCTCTACAAAAGGCGGAGTCAAGGACGCAAGTCCGTCACGCAGGTCGTCGCTAATATCGAACACCTTTGGCAGATGAACCACCCATCAGTTAGTGAGTTGAAGAAATTTCACCGAATTTTGACTCAACGGTACGAGCTTCTCAGATAAATCGATAAGGAGATTGAAAACACAGTTGACATCGATAATTTGGAAGCGGAAATGAAAGAAGGCAAAGTTTATGAACGCCAGATTATTCTAGAGAGGGTGAGAGCAAAGTATATGATTGAAGATGCTGAAAAAGCTCGGCAAAGTCACGTAGAATCGATCAAACAACGGATGAGAGCAGAAGCAGAAAAGAAAATACTCTCTTCGTCTGCGTCACGACCATCTACTTATACGTGCCAAATAGCAATCTTGTCGCACAGAAACTAGATGAGCCGGACTCAGGAAAAAAGAGAAATATAACAGCACCATAAAAACCAGGGTTCCCACGACAGAAAAGACAAACCAAAAACCCAAAACCAAAGATCCATGCGCACACGTGGAGCTTTCGTAACGCGCGCACACGCGGCACGCGTGTAAGAAGACCTTGCATCTCCGGCTGTATTATGTGCGAGTTTCATTCAGTGGCTTGAATGAATACCTCCCTATTGAAGCGACAGAAGAGAGCAAACCTGCAAGGTGGTGTCAACGTTTGCTGAAAATGTCCAAATGTTCGTTCTGCTGTGATGATGTAGCCTTTCCGATGCGGCGATTGCAGGCGGTGAACCTTTGACAATGTCATGAGTTTTTTTTAAAGCAACCAACAACGCAAGGCTAAACGGAGCATGAAATATGCAAGTGTAAACATCCAACAACGACAGCTATGTCTTACAAACACAAGGAATAAAAACACAAAATATTAGAACATACAATCGCGTGTTCAAAATGAACTATCATTACTGCAGCCGTTGCATGGACGCACCGTTTTACTATCTTATTTGGGAAGTTAAAACCACAAAGTTTACTAAAATTAACTAGAAGGGACTTGCCGCTGCGATCGTTCAGCGACCTTGAGAACGATGGGTAGTACACACGTTTGCCTAGTCTTCGTACTTGTGGGCGGCAAATCATACTTGCGGCTTCTTTTATTGCTGTGTTTAGATTTTGCTTTGAAAGAAAGATTCAACCCTTTTGAATTTCGTGACCCACTTTGGAAAGGTAAGTTTAAAAAAATAAGATGATGAAGTGCAACTGCTGAAAATTTGCTAATATTTCTTTCGTAAGAAAACAGTTCGAAGCCACACGAACACACACGAAGCCAAAAGCAGGTCGGAAGTACCAATATTAGACAAATGCGTGTACTACCCATCATTCCCATGCTCGCTGAAGCGCCGTGCGTTGCAGCTCCCATAGACACTAGCACCAGAGTTTCCTCAAGCGTATATTAGGAGACTTTATGTTAAAACAAACGATTCCGATGGAATTGAGACAGTGAAAATGAAAGGCGAGACAGAGTTATAACTTACCTAATTTTTTTTTCACTACAGTGATCCACGCTTGTTTTCTTTTACATGCGGAGCATGTTATACTAGGGGCTAGTGATGCGCCGTTGCCGTCCGCAGCCTCCCCTCCTCCTCGGCCAGCCATCTGTGCATCCCTTCCTCTACTCAACACAGCGCGAGCTGCGCTCACTTCTCCCCTCCACGCAACGCGCGGCCGTTAGTTTCACGATCGCCAGCTGCATGCTAACGCGCGCATGCGCAGGCCGGGGCCGGCACTCGCTATAAATAACCGAGTATCGGGGCGCGCCGCCCTTCGTCGGTTCGTTTGTGCGGTTGCTCCACGTCCGATGTCACTGGTGAAAATGTATGCTAACGAATCCGCAAACACACTTACTGACGTCCTTTCCAATAGCGTCAGCCAATGTGTTGGCGGAACTACAATAATTCCGAAGACACTTCGTCCGTGGACAAGGCCGCGTTGAGAAGTAAAACTCGTGATGCGGAACGCAAACGTCGGCGTCGAGCAGAAGATCCCCAGCTCCGAGACGTCCGCGTCGAGCGGAGGATCCCCAACACGAAGCAGCTGTGATACGTCAACGTCGAGTGGAAGATTCCCAGCTTCGAGAACGCGAGGCCGCTGTGAGGCGTAAGCATCGGCAACAGAATCCGGAAGGTGAAGCTGCGTGCAAGCGTCGACGCCGCGAGGTCGATCTCGATGCTGCCCGCGAGCGCGGGCGCGCCGCGATAGCGGCGTGGCGAGCCAAGCAGTACGCCAAAGACGCTGCGCCGTGCTCCCTAACGGGCTGCAGAAATAAGGCGTCTTTTCCTCTTCTAATCACAATAACCACCAGTACACCACGCCCAACGCTCGGTTCAAAAGCGACTTCCTCGACCGGAGCTTCGGCCACAGCTGCAAGGTGTGTGATCGACTTTGGTTCGACAACAACTTGACGCGGATCGGCAACATTCAGAATGAACTGCATCGTTCCAAAGCGTTGTCAGTTCTTTGCGATGTGTTTGGAAGCGACGCCGACGAATTTGCCGAATACGTCGCGTGTGCCACGTGCAAGCAGTCGTTAATTGCCGGTAGAATTCCATCGCTCAGCGTTGCGGCACTCGCTGAAATGAGCAACGCACGACGGCAAACATCATGCGACCACGCTTCGCGGGATGTGCACCAACCACGTCTCTGCAAATTTCGACGTTCGACCACTGCAACCAGACCCCCTCACCCTTCACTTTACGGACCATAAAGCCATCTTGCTCAAAATACCAAAAGCGTCTCACTAATAAACATCGTCTTTCGCAGCATACGTGCGTCCGTGTCCACTCGTGTTTACTCATAACACACACGCACGTCGCAAATTACAAACCACATTTATCACAGTTCAACATATGTGCTCCGCATGCTAACCAGTTTTCTCACTCGGGAAACTGCGGTCATTTTCTAAGCACGTTTTTTTTGGGGGGGGGGGGAATTCTATGTTGCTTTACTACGATGCAGGGTGGTAATCAAGACTCATTTCGCAATCAAAGACAAAAAAGACCGAATTTCATTAGATTCGCGTCGACACAAACCTCCGTAATGTTCCAGTCACTTTGGCTGGTTGTGAAATGTAGCCGCGGTGCGTTTGTATAGCCTTAGAAATCCGGTTTAATGCACTCGACCTATGGCGATCGCTGATCGATTGCCACTCAGTGAAGCCAGTGCTTCGCGCTCTGCCCTCCATAATACACTCTCATTAAAACGAAGCGAACACGAACGTGACCCCCGCTACCTCACTGCCCACTATAGGTCTCAGTATTTATGAACGCCAAGGCCAGCGGGGAAGACTGTTGGTGCATGCCTGATGAAGCATGTTCCCAATCATTATCCGACTTGGCTTACCAAAATCTCCATGCAGGAAGCTATTGTTGGTTTTACATGTCATCTTTTGGAGAGGCGGAAGCGTACACTGCGTTTCCCTTCACCGCTATGTATAAAGAGCTTGAGATAAAGAAATACACAAACTCATGCAGTAAGCGCGCTGTTCGATGACAAGTGCACGAAATCCTCTATACAAGCAACACAAACTTGCTCTGTGCTTTTGGTTCTGTCAAAAAGCCCACCATGTTCACGAGTTAATATTGGTGTGACCAATATTTACTCATGAATGCTCAAAACAAATGAATGCGCTGCTGTGGCACGTTGATTTCCACCCTCCTTCAGTGAATGTGAGTAACATAAACTAAGAGGTTTGAGACGTACCGTTATAAATACTGTGCATTAGTCACCTGAACGGCATGGGTTCGCTTAAAGTGGCTGCGCGGTCTTCCCTTACCATTCATTTTTCGCTAAGTGGGCTTACGCCAGCACTTACACCAAAAAAGACCGGAAGTTCTGCTCATTATACTTAGATGCATATAGGAACAAGCTTTATCTCAATTGTTTATTATTCATTTTTTCGGCAGCGTATGTCGCAATTAGTATTCAACAGTCAAATTTTATTTTCACGAAAGACCACGAAGTCAATATCTTTAGTTGTAGACGAGAGGTCACATTATATGAAACAAAGGATAAGCGCGATCTCATGCTTGATTGCCTACACCGCGAGAAATGCAAACAGTGAACTTGCAAGAGTGCCTAATCCCGAAAGCATTTGGTCATGCGTAAATTACGCGCTAAACGAGGGAAAGTAACCTCTCCGAAAATTATTAAAAACTTCATCACATAATCTCAGAGGAAACGGCTTAAGAAGCCTCCTACTCATTATAAATATTTATAACACAGCAAAGCATTTTGTCAAGCGAGTCACCTGCCTTTTAGACTACTTCCTCACTGTGTTATAACGAATTTCAGAAATGACGCAGCTCATGCGGTCTTCATTGTGCCCATGTATCAACAGGTCAAGCGAATTCTTAATAGGAGAAATAACTTTCTTTTTAGCAGGCAGTGATCAACTTGGGGAGCACTGCATCAAACGCCTTAGTTTGCTCCCATACACGACTCACCACTCCATCAATGCGCGGTGTTTTTTTTAGAAATATCAGTCTTATTGAATGATTACCCGAAGAAGAAATTTTCAAACATTGAAGCTGACGGTGAAGGCCGCCTTAAAATGGGCGTACTCTTCACTCCGGGAGTCTGCAGTGTCTCGCTGCTTGTCGCACCATTTTCTTCAGTCGAAGTGTTCAGCCAAAGGATTTTATTACAAAAATCACGTATACTTCAAGAGACTCACAGTTTTTGTCTTTACCAGAAAGCCCCGCAATAATCTGTGACGTCGAGGGATATCGACATTGCCCTTTTTTTTTCAGTCTTACACTGTAAACCAAATTACACCCATATAGGCGTTTTATAGTTTCTATAACTCACACCCCTACACCCCACGAAATAGGTAAATCAAGCAGGACTACACCTATTACCGTGGCCGGATTTCCGAATTTACACCCTATGGCACATTTTGCTCGGGTGTAAAAGCGAATGTACACCCAAGTGGCCTTAAGGGAGTGAGGGTGTAAAAGTGAATGTACACCCAAGTAATCTTAAGGGCGTTAAGAGTGTAATATAGATGACACCCTAACACCCTTAAAAAACAAAAGTAGTGTAGGGGCGTAATTCGCTCAAACAGCAAAAAGGGTGTGGGGGTGTTCATGTTGACTAATGCCCCAACACCCATGCGAAAAATACCATAATTTGAGTGTTACTCTTTCCGGTAGGCCCCTGTCGAAGCTTACCCTTTGGCTAGACCTTTCATGTGCATATGTCCTATTGTAGTGGCTCCTGCCACAGTGTGGTAATCCTGGCCCTAGCACAGCTTTAATGGTGCATATATGAAGCACGGCATATAAGGCTCTCACATATAACGCGTAATCCTAGCTCAATGCAAAGGCGTCCCTCAAAATGAGCTGTCCCACATAACACAACGTTCACAAAGTCATGCCTTAGTGCAAAATGAAATCAAGCTTTATTTTATTAGACACAGAGCACATACACGCTTTAGAGAGAAATTGTACCTTAATCAAAAGCCTTTTTCCAATTGTGCAGAGCAGAATGCCATTTGCTACAAAAGAAGACCGGAAATCAGACGTCAATGATACGGCATGGAGCTCTAACGACCAATGCATGCATATCAAAGTACAACAAAATAGCTTTTATTAGCACTTAAAAATGAAGAACTAATTTTAACACGCTTCAATGCAGCACAAAATCACGGTGCAGTGAAGCATACAAACAGCAGGAAGAGTAGTGCAATGCAGCATGGCTTATTTCTCCAATATACTGATATAATATATCAACGCATACTACAATTACCACATTGATACACCACAGTTTGAATGTGTTGTGGCATGCCTTATGCATATTATGCAAGGCTAGTGGTATTCTAATGAATGTAAAGACAAAACAGTTTTAAAATGGCATTTTCATTTCACAATAACCCTTGTGTGTTCAGACATTCAGAATACTGGAGAAACAATAATACAGGAGTGAAAACAATAGGCAAATTTACAATAGCTTAACAGTGTCACTAGATACTAATCATGTAGAATAATTGATTTAAAGATGTAAAATATCAAGTGCATCACATAATATGTCCCCCTGAAACAATGCAACATCAAAGAACATAAAATGGACACAAAAAAGCAGTGTGAACGAGTAACCACTTAGAGCTAGCGGAGGTGGAGCAGCCAAGCTATGATCTGGAGCAATATTTTGGAGCATCATATCTTGCTTTTTCAGGGAGAAAATTTAAATTTGAAGCAGGTTTCAGGAAAAACAAATGCAGCATTTTTTCTTGAAATTCCAAATTTACAGCATTGATTTATATGTGCAGTTTAACGTCCCAAAACCACCATATGATTATGAGAAACGTCGTAGTGGAGGGATCCGGAAATTTTGACCACCTGGGGTTCTTTAACGTGCACCCAAATCTGAGCACACGGGCCTACAGCGTTTCTGCCTCCATCGGAAGTGCAGCCACCGCAGCCATGAGTCGATCCCACGAACTGGGGGTCAGCAGCCGAGTACCATAGCCTCTAGACCACCACAGTGGGGCTCCGAATTTACAGTAGTACGACAAATTAGACTGAATCACACAAAAGGAAAAATATATGTAGAAATTATTTGACATCTGCTAATTCATTCAAAATACACGAGAGCGCAGCTATTTCAATAAAAGCACTCTTGAACTGTCCCACAGTGCAAACAATGCTTGACGAGTCAGCCAATTCTTGACGAGTGTTTGATCACGGGAGATATAAAAATCAGCGCGAGCACGAGATTATTTAAGCTTTCTATATTCAACAACTTGGTGCTTCCTGTGTTAGCGTACCCTCAATTTTTCTTAACTGCTGCGAAGTTAGTTATCTGGGGTCCATTTATATGACCCTTTGTTGATAAGGTAGGCCGTATGGTGCATGTATGTGCGATACTGCTTATGGTGCATGGTTATGCGCAGATTCTGTTTTCTATATATTGCTGTTGGTTTGCAATAAACTTTGATTGTTTGTACAGGGCTTTGTTCTCGTTTCTTCTTTTCTTTCTTGTCGTTTGCGCTGTTAAGCACTTTCTTTGTCTACCATACAGCATCGACCAGTCGTATCAAGCACTTTGTTAGTCTTGGAGGCGTATGTGCCAGTGAAATCTCACTAATATTACTGCACTTCAAACACTTTACACATAAACTTGTACTTAACATGTAGACAAAGTTTGTATAGAAGCAAGGAGCAGTACTTTTAAACTACATTCTCACAAACCACACTGAAACGACATTCCGGCAAGTTCAGAAGGCAACTACGTGAACGAAAATGTTTTTCTTTCGAAAATATATTACTGTTTCACTGTTTTCAATGCAGTAAATCATCACAATTTTTTCGAATACATTTGAGATGGTCGCTGTAATAGCTGGGATGTTTGGCGTGGATTGACCCATTAGTGAATCAACCTTTTGAGCTGGAGACATCTAGGCAATCTCCAGTTTATCATACAACTCTAACATTACGCATTGTACACAGTTTTCTACACACACTGCTATTAATCTGATGGCAAACTGATACTCATATTGGAAATCTAAATAGGTATATAGGCCACATAGCTTGAGATGAAGCCTTTCCTATCAGAGGAATGTTCCTAAAATGTACAAGATATTTGGTGCACCCTATGAGTAGCCTCAACCACTGCTGCAACCCTTTGAGTGAGGTCGTGAGCCCAGAACAGCTGCTTTCAGGTTGTGATGAAGAGTTCACTGCATCGTCAGCACCCAGTCCATCGTAGAAGACGTAGTGTGCTTTCCTTTCAACATTCTGCATGTAAGAGATGCAGAACATTCAACTAGGCATTTTAAAATGCTGGGAACAATCAGAACCTTATTATGATGTGTCATATAATAAAAAGCTCCACTTCCCCACTTTCGGCTTTACCACCATTCACTTTTTCGTGTACAAGCATCTGTGCATATTAGTGTACGAATGCAAGTGCCATGTTTGAGTCTAGACCAAGGTGGTGGTGAAAAAGTGCTTCTCTCTTGAATCATCCACATTCCAAGAAGTTAGAAATATACTGGGATGCTCAAATTTCAGCATTTATACCTACTTTTCTTGCTTAGCTAGAATACCGTATCCAATAGGCCACTACACTGGGTGATACAAACAATTATATAAACCTATTCAGACAGAAAAGTAGCAATATTAATCATTTACTTTGAGGATTGTTGTGTAGACATGTACACATCACAGATGTACAATCTACTGTGTGAAACTAGTGTAAAACATCAAGCAAGCCCCAATCTGAAAGGATCAACAGCACTTACAAAATGACAACTGCTGCTGGAAACTCAGCACTTTGTATTTGTGGAAGCTCACCTCTAAATTTCTTCTCCAGTTACATAAAGTTGGTGTACTGGATAATTTTATAATATGTCTTTCACAGGTTGCTTATTGGTCAACAAAATGATTACTTTAGGCCACGAGTAAAACCTACTACTCTCAAAAATAAATAGGACGTGCTAATCTTATTCTTTAGTGCATGCATAAGCAGCTCATTCGCAGTTGAATTTTTTTTTAATTTATAAAAACAGCCATGCAACAGATAATGTATCACAAGTAAGTTAAATATATGCTCAATAAGCTCTGAACTGTTGGACTATAAATATGTATAATTAAAAAAATGCACGACTTATTGGAGAAGTAGCTAACAGGAATATATGCATGGAGGGCTTACTAGTTGGATCAGTGTGTTTACATTCATAAGGATGAAACTTGCACAGACAAAATGCATGAAACAGACAAGAGCTGCTAGGTCTGCTTGCTTTCATTTACAGGCACCTGTGTCGCCATCCTCATTTTGTTTTTCGCGAGCGTGTTCTTTAGTGACTAACTATGCCTACACCATTATCATCTGTGCTGTATCAGTCTAACTGAAAGTTTTGTGTGGGTGTTTGTTGGTAGACTTTGCTAAGCTTTCATATGTAACCACAGCGCCAAAACCCTACACCGAAATATACAAAAATATTCTATTCTACAGTATTCTATGTGCCGCACTACAGCGGTGCAAAAATGCAAAAAGATGTGTGTAATTGAGTGGCTGTTCAATCCCTTATTAAAGCAGATCAATATTTCTATATCCTGATTATTTACGATATACTAGTATAAATATAAACAAACCTAACAAGGCATAAAAAGCGCAAATCACTGACCAAACAAGGTACATATAAATTCTTTGGTTAGCTGCCCGATTTTTAACAAAACACATGTCACGCCGCTGCAAAGCGCAGGCATGAAAGGGGTACTGATACAAAGTCTAAGTATTTTTGAATAGTTGCTTTAAATAGCGTATTTACTCGCATTAAAAACGCACCCCTATCTTCAGTCATAAAAATCTGGATTTTTTTCTCCCACGTAATAAACGCGCCCCATTTGTCCACTGCAGTCCCGCTGACAACTGGCGCCTTTTTTACCGTTGATCTGCTTCGTTTTATTATTGTTATTATTTTTATTATTATGCCATTTTTTTGCCCACCTTGGCTCGCTCACCCCCCCCCTTTTTTCTCACCCGCTGCCGCCTGCCGTAAGGTCTATCTGCGCGCGGCACATCCCTCCCATTGTCTTTAATCATGCGCCACAGCGAGGTTCACGAACACTGCGACTGTTGAGACATGGCAGCTGATAAGCACACAGCGAACGAAGGTCACGAAGCTGCCGGCGCCAAGAGACGGTCGCTTCCTGCCATTACGAGTATCGCGGGCAAATCGGGCGTTGGCAGGCACGCACTTCTGCACTTCATTGTTCGCATGCACGAAAGCTTACCTTTTCAGCAATAGCACGAAATCCAAAAGCGTTCTCCATGTAGCTCCCAGCGTACACTCCGTTGATTGCTTGATCGGAAACACTCTGCTTGCGGCGTGCACAAGCTTCAACAAAAGCCGTTGACAGAGGACACACACTCCGCCAAACCAAAGTTGTTCTGTACTCGCCGACACGCCACAGATAGCAGTGACACGTACTGTATCTACTGTAGGCGCGAGTTCAACTGTGCAAGCCGTATAAGTACGCATCCTGGACAAAGCAAGTGAATAGGAAAATAATAAACCACCGTCAGCCTGCAACAAACACGCACACGACATGTTACCACCCAATTCAAAGTCTGCCTGTTGACGATGGCGATGCGCAGTTGCCCTGACACCTCAAAACCGAAACCGAAATTCATAGCAGTACCGTTTTATGATATAATTTCCAAGTTATGTCAAGCCTCCAAGATAGAGTGTAATATTTTATGCTTGACAACATACTTATTTGCTAGCAGAGGTTCAAAGTCTTTTTTTTTGCCACAGACGTGTGCAGGCGGCACATGCGCAGCCTTCGTAATGTACATTTTTCTTTTCCCGGGTGAGGCGTTATTGCGGTGTTGTTTCGACATTTTGGAGTCAAAATTTGTTACTCGCGGCACATAGATATAAATAAAAAGTTAGGGAAGGGCGGCAAGGAGGTTGTTTCATATTTGACACATCTCCTACCCTTTTTTATGTTCGTTTGAGCAGCATTTCGTTTATTCAAAATGGGGCAAATTTAGAACTAAAACAAGCTCAACTAACGATGCCTTGACATATACATGCTACCAACGTTCTTTCAGAACAGTAATATATATATAATGTTTTATTATTACTGTTTTAGAGGAAAGGTGAACGTATGTATGAGCCAATGGAGTGTCATTTGAGCTACTTTCGGGTCAGGATTTGGCCAATTTCACAAAAAAAGAAAGCTTGCGATTCGAATCCGCACGTATGCAACCACAAGCAAAAATGTACATACAAATGGGTCAGGCCCCCTTTTTTCCTCTTTCTATCCCCTTGCACGCATAAATTCTAGCAACACCCTTGCTGTGCTATTACCTTCTTTTAAATAACACTCTGCCACTCAGCAAGAACCGAGGGCTATACTTTTTTTACCGACAAAGTATGAAGGACGCTGGCTTTTATTTCAAGTCTTAAATTTTGTGTGAGCATACCAATATGCGATTATCAGTGCATTGTAACGCGACAGTAAAAACTGTCAATTACAATGCTGCAATTAATCAACTACTCTCCATCTTTGTGGCACGGGTACATTGCGCTAGTGTTGTCTATTATCGTTCACGTGTATATTATACGACGCGCAAGCGTGCATATCAAGGAAATAAAAAAGAGCTGTAAGTGCCCACAGAGTGGTGCTACCCGTTTGAAGAGTTCACCCGTGCTTAGCGGATGTGCCTACGTGTGGAGAGAGTGAACAGTCTTGCATGTGGAGAGAGTGAACAGGACATTTATATGGTGTTCTGCGCAAGAAAGTCGGTGAGTCGTATTCTGGAGGCACTGCGTTTGAGTGCCTCGAGCGTGCAGCAGCGGCGAACGAGCGCATCACACGTCACAAGCTACGTCACACGTGAGACATAAGCGTCATCTGGCGGTTTTCTTAAAAAACAAAGCGCGTGACTCGGAGACGGGTGTGCGCACCCATCTCAGACGTGATAAGGTGTAGAACACAAGGCGACGGTAGGTACCACAACCGCCTCGTCTTAGCGAAGCGTCGGAAACACTCCCCGTTCCGTGCAAGCATTGCATGGTCAGCGCAGCGTGATAAGTGCTACGGCCCTTAAAATTACTAATGTATGCTTTTTCTAGTAAAAGACACACATGCAGAATATATACGTGTTGTTATGGTGCCGCAGACATGCGCATTGATTGATTTTTAATTGACGATTGCACAAGCATGAACGCTCAATCTTGAGCAACATTGTTAGGCGCTGCGAATGAGGTCGGCCATTTCAAGTACTAGATGTCGTATAGAGTAGACAAACAGACAAATGTGCAGACAGACAGACAGAGAGACAGACAGACAGACAGGAAGACCAAAATTTTGGGGTGAAATTCCCCAAAAAAGACTATTGTTTTCAATAAACCAGGACATCTGGTACGAAAAACTTGGTGTGATTGTGTGACTTGGTGTGACGAAAAACTTAGTGTGAAAAACATAGTGTGTACGAAAAACTTAGTGTGAAAAACTTAGCACGATAGTTTGTCGAAAACCGTGTGTAATCGTTTCATGTTATGTTTAAGTGCAACATAATCTCTTCTACCGATGTCTGTGTGAGAATTAGGGAAGAATGGACATGAGCGGCAGCAAAATGATTTTAGTAGGAATACCCCAAAATTAACACATGAATTAAGTCGTTGAACATGTGAGGAATCTTCTGAATAATGTAAATAGGGGGTGGTTTAATAATTATAATACATAGCACGATATATTTCGGTGAATGAAACGTGAAATGAAAACGAATGCCGAAACATCGATCTTTTTACCAGACTTTTGGCACTCGGTTTGATTGAAATCGTTGAGATGTGATATGTATTGATGCTCTAAACTATATACATATATGATAGGTGTAACATTCAAGGAAACACCCTTGGGTGTTATTCGCGAACATACACCTATAGTTTGCCTAAAAACAAAAAATTGGGTGTACGAAAGGTGGAATTGCAGAAATTACACCCGTGCGGAATAAGTTTGGCAGAAATAATAGGTGTAACACAGGTGATTAATTGAAAAATTCACCCTTAAGGGTGTGAAATGATTTGCAGTGTAGTTTATGAAACTTATTCAAATCTGCAGAAGTCGGAATAATATGAACCTAAATACTATGAATAATATAAACTAATAAGAATAATAAGAAGTTCCCATTCGAAACCTTCGCCTATCGGAAATGTACTGTGAACACGCTTTTAAAGCGGCCCTTACTCTTAAGAGTGTCTGATTACTCGACCGGTAATTTACTTTGAGTGCTTGCGACATTGAGTCTTGACACTCCAATTCGTGAATGTTATATATCCGACGTATATTCACCATTCAGTATTCATGCTTCTCTATTTCCTTCAGTCTCTCATGTTATTAGAAATCATACTAGGTACCAAACTGTAAAATTGAGTTTTATTGCGGTGTTGTTGCGACACAAGCAGTTTCTAATTTTGGTAGAACTCGTTGCTTTTTGGTGATCCATAGTTACATGTTCAGAGCCAAGCTTTTTTTTAAATTCTGACTTGAATGTCGTGACGATGCGACAATCAAGCTCTGTGATCCAACTTATCGACTTGATACTACATCAGATAATACAATACCTCATCTCGCTTCAATCTCGCACTTAGTAATAGCGCTAAAGAGAAGTAAGCATTACCCTAATGATCGCGGTCTTCCATATTACAGTACTGGCCCATTAAAATGAACAGGGTGAATCTTGAAATAAGAAATGAGCGTTGACAAGAGCTACCACCTACATTTATAGGTTTTATCAAATGTACCAACGTTTCTCACTGGTCACAAATTTATGCGCAACGAATTTGAAAAATAGTACAGCTTAGCTAATGACTAAACTAAGGGTAGACCTTGTGTACCATTTAGAGTGTGCAAAAGGTCGATGTTCATCATCTTCGCAATCAACACATGAGGTTGCTTAGCTAGAATAATATAATAATTTAGAGAACGACTGAAATAATAGGTCGAACTTCTCTAAATAAACGCAGGACGTTTTCGAGTGCTCTTTCCCGAAGTTTCAGCTGCCCGAAAATGGGAGGCAAGACGTGGTAGAAAGGTAATGTCGAAGCGTGGTTGGTTTGTGATGTTTTTAAAATTCAGGTATTTGATAGACAAATGCATTTTCATTATATGTAAAATGGCGAAATCAATCCAGTGGTTGGAAAGAATATTTCGGCCTTGGGTGCTTAAGGTTCTGAAGTTCATGAAAATGTTTTGCCTCCCTTTCGATGGAAGTTTGTTCTGAAGTAGAATAACTGTGCGTAAATTGTATCTATCTATCTGAATATATATATATATATATATATATATATATATATATATATATATATATATATATATATATATAATTAAGGAGATTCTGTTCAGGCCTGAACACTGTTCGCTAAAACTGTTGCTTAGGCGAGGTTGGTTTCTGGGCTGGTAAATATATCTTACTCAACATTCTTCTTTGTTCACGCTTAAGTAGGAGTCCCGCTGCTCGAACCCAAGTGGTGATGATGAGTAAAACACGTGACAAGATGAATAATATTCATAGTGCTCACATTGGTTTCCCGACGTCACGAAGCGTCCAGCATGGCTGCGACTTAGTGTTTTGAGATATGTCGCACGAAAATCTTTAGACGGGATATATGGATCATCTCCGAACCGCGAGAGCAACAGTTTAGAGAAACGTCAACGGGAGTGATACTTAGAAGTTCGGCAGCTTGGCCTAGTTGGTGTGACATGACGATAGTTAGAGCGCGAGAACAGAACGACAATACAAAGACGTGTCCTTCTTGTCTCTATGTCGTCGCTCTGTTCCGGCGCTATAACTACCATCGGGAGTGATACAACAGCTAATAAGGGATGTTAGTTCACTAAGTATGTGGGAACCAAAGAACCGAGACTGGAACTTTTTACAGAAGCCTGGAATACGAGTAGGCGTCCCGAGGACTTCTTCACCATGGCGGAAAACTGTCTGAATCAACGTGCGACACCTCAACAGTAGTTCACAAGGGCTGGGGTGATGAGAGATTAAAAGGAGAGGATTAAAAGGTAAATAGATAGAGGAAGGAGAGAGCCAGGCGCAGGGATAGCGAACAACGGAAAACGACGGAAGTAAAGAGGAGATAGGAAAGATAGACACGGTAGCAGGAGTCCGTGAACGAGGCACCACTTGGTGAAAGCTCTTGTCGTTGTCAGGAGATGGCGTAGGGCGAGCCAAGTCAGACAGAGCTGCGCTTTCGTCGGAGATCACGTAGGCACAACCGGTCGGCACGAAATCCAGAGAGCAAGTCCCCCATGAGTGGGACAAAGCTTCGAATGGTTTTAACGGCAAATGAATAATCCACTAGACATATCCCTTAGTCCGTGCGTCCATCCGTGTGTCTGGCTATTCGTTCGTCCGTCATGTCTGTCTGTCTGTCTGTCTGTCTGTCTGTCTGTCTGTCTGTCTGTCTGTCTGTCTGTCTGTCCGTCTTTCCATCTGTCTGTCCGTCTGTCCTTCTGCCCGTCTTTCTGCCTGCCTGTCTGTCTGTCTGTCCATCTGTCTGTCCATCTGTCCATCTGTCTGTCCATCTGTCTGTCCATGTGTCCGTCTGTCCATCTGTCTGTCCGTCTGTCGGTCTGTCCGTCTGCCTGCCTGCCTGCCTGCCTGCCTGCCTGCCTGCCTGCCTGTCTGTCTGTCTGTCTGTCTGTCTGTCTGTCTGTCTGTCTGTCTGTCAGTCTGTCTGTCTGTCAGTCTGTCTGTCTGTCTGTCCATGCATCCGTCCGCCTGTCTCTACGCCTGCCTGTGTGTTCGTCCATCTAGTGGACACTCCAAGTACCACCATCTCGCATCTTTTAATGATATACAATAACGTTCATACACCGAACATTCCAGAAACAAAAGGAGCGGTAGTTACCTACTACTACTACTACTGTACACATCCGAGACGCATGACGGATGGTTTAAGGAGCTTCGCCCCTAAGAGTGTACTTGATGTTTAGCAAAATGTTATTAGGTTAGAGCACGAGGTACTCAACAATGGAAGAGCATAAAGCCGTGCCGTAAGCCTTGCACCTGATGAGGCCGAGGCTACTGCTATATAACAAAACCCCAAGATTTTTTTCGAAGATTGAATGCAGTTCTACAGACGAGGTGGCGTAATGCCCTTGTATTGGCGCTAGCGTGAACAAAACTAAATTAGCGACACGTATGTCTTAATACAAAATAACAGCAAAAAACACATCAGGACAAATATTTTTGCGGATATAGAACGTTCCTTATAGCTCAAAAATCCCATCATATCCGCGGAGTTAGTGATGATCAGTGAGGCGAAGTGCTTGAAGTTTTCATCACTAAACCGTGAACCATCCGTGAATATCACCCACTACAACATCACAGATGTGACAAACACTGTATATAATTATACGAAAATTTTCAATATTTGTGAATGGTATAGCAATATGTCGCTACCATTTACCCTTCATTATAACGGCTTTATGGTCGGTAAAGTGGTGGATCGGTGATAAGGCGCGACACACCATATATTCATCATATAGAAGTACCACCATCCAACAAACATTCCAAGCACTATAACGAGAGGTGGCTACTACATGCAGGACAAGTACGACCTACGCCCTAAGGAGCTTCGCTCCTAAAACATCGACATGGCTGTCTACCTCCTGGGCCTCCAAGAAGCCCGACATCTAGCCCGTCTGCACATCAAAAACCAACGGACAGCTGCTGTAACAGTCATGGACGAAGTTTTGTGCCATACCAGCCCGGTGGCCTTATTTGGATGCGCACGCCGATACGCCGACGCGAACTTAGTGAAAAATTGGCAGACCCCACGCACAGTGAGAATCGATGATATGCGAAGCATTTATGAGAAAGGTTGATATGTCACTTTAACAGCACAACGTTAGGAGGTGAAGGTAAATGATGCCGTAAATGACTTCCGTGCCATGATTATCATGTTTGGATGTGTCGTTTACTTTCGTCATCTATTTACATCACGCGATATCTAATTTAGTATAAGTGGAGCTAGTGCAACGACGGCGAGCACGCTATAATCATGCTATGTTATCATGTTCTTACATGACATGCATGGCAGAATTATCATGTTTGCACTAGCCATATACTTTCGTCATTCATTTAAGTCACGTAACACCAAATTTGTTATATGTGGAGCTCGCGAGCGCATCATGAAGGGCCCAGTATACTTCAGTGTAGCGTTGACGCGCGCGCACGTTGGGCATGGTGACGCTACGTTAGCAAAACGCGAGCATAGTCTGAGGCCAGGCGCGACCGCAGCTTTGCTGCATGAAAGAGAAAGACGACGATGGTTGCTGGTTGTTGATGAACTGGCGCTATCTTGTTCGCCGAGCTCTGTGCATTGCATATAGTTTAATAACACAGTTACACATAACATTATTGGTAGAGGTGGACGACTCACGTACCTGGATGAACATGCGCAGAGGTCGCAACACTGGGGACTCTGCGGCTACTTCAACTGCCAGTACCTCCTCACTAGAGACCAGATTAAAGGCAAATGCTCGTTTGGTTGCATGCGCTCCTATCGTGCCATTTCGATATGTGAGCATGAATTAGAGGTTAAGAAGAGTTTTGTTGGTGTTTTTATAGTGCCTCGAAGTGCCTATTTTGGGTGCTCGTGGCTAAACGCCTATAAGTGCCTATAAATGCCTATAAGTGCTGAAAGCCTGCTTATAAAACTGTGTACATGGCCCATGAACAGCTCCACTTGGCTCCTTTCTGTACGTCTGAAAAGGAAGTACAAAAAAAGAACTATGGTTGTAGCGTCAATGTACAGAGTTTAAATCACTATGGTGTCCACTACGTACATTACCTCTATTCACACCACTATTTCACGAATCACAAAAACAGGCGATATTTCTGGGCAAGAACTGATCACATGCAGAAGAAGCAGCAGGATTCTACGTAAACCTATTGCTATAGTAGACAAGAGCTCAACGTTAAACACACTAAATTCTAACTTCAAAAGAATTCATAGACTACCATAACAAATTTCATTTATTTAGTGCCATGGTGTGGCACTTACAATTTCTGTAACTGCTAACACCACGGAGAGTTATGTGGGGAGAACAAAAGAATTTTGCATTATATTATGAAATCTTACACAGGACAAAGCATATTGTAGACCACTGCAAGAGACTACGTGCGGCAGGGAACAATTGTAATGGCACCTTTAGAGTGAGAAACAGGAGCTATGAGACAAGAGAATCAGGACTTCGTTGTATTTTCCATAGCCAGCACTCTGTCACTGCGCTCTGTCACTGCGCGTGACAGAGTGCTGGATGGGTACACTTTACCTTATTCATAGCATCATGGTGGAGGTATTAGCCTGATGAAGACAATAAATAATGCATCAACACAAATGGTGAGCTTTACATTAAGAAGCAAGGCTTGCATATATAGTTTTTTTGAAATCCAATAAACACTACATGACTGTTGTACATTTTATTACGGCAGGAGCTAACATAAAGATGGCAGCTTGAATGAGTGTCATATCGATAAAATGAATGTGTTGTTGAAGCCAATGTTTGATTTAGACAATTTGTCTAAGTTGTGGCAGCAACCTTGCTGTAGCTTTCTGCCTCTGTAAAGAAAATTTCTGTTGTCGAATAACAAGCTCTAACATTCGTTCAATGATGTTTTTTCATCAGGTATACATCTCAACACATTCATTACAAATCCTTAACTTTAACAAATAATTATATTGTAATGATACTGGGTGCAAAACTTAAGCTGAAGAGGACAAGGCATTCAGCAGGGGTCTGGCTGCTCAATAGTTTTACAACACTATGTGCGTGATGCTAAAAATGAGTGATTCGACAAGAGGACATCCATTTACCAGAGCAGCGAATCGTATCAAGGTTACTGCAACGACTTAGACAAACAATTTTAGATCAAACATTGAAAACAACCTAATCTTGCAAAATCTTGATTGGCTCACAAAACAAACTTTCTTTAATGATTTGACCCTCATTCAAGACCCCCCCCGCTATCATCCTCTTAACTTCAGCCATAATAAGACAACTGTCATGTAGTACTTGACAGAATTTTAAGATATGGAGAGTAAGCCTTTCTTCTCAATTCAATGCTCACCTTTTACGTTTATGCCCTAATCACTGTCTTATCTGCCAAAGAAGCCAGGGTAAAAATGCGTGAAGGCGTCTTCAATTGTTAGAGTGAGAGGAATTTTTAATTCTTGGTAAATGCCCTTAAAACAAACAATGTAATTTTATTCTACAAGAAAGAATGACTTCTAAAATTATACCAAAACACTGCATTTTGCCATGTTTGATTGGCATGATATGTGGGGTTTAACGTCCCAAAACCACCATATGATTAAGAGAGATGCCATAGTTGAGAGCTCCGGAAATATCGACCACATGGGATTCTTTAACGTGCACCCAAATCTGAGCACACAGGCCTACAACATTTCCGCTACCATCGCAAAATGCAGCCGCCGCAGCCGGAACTCAATCCTGTGACCTGCGGGTCTTGCGCGAGTACCATTTTGCCATGTTTTCTCACGACCAGCATTAGCATAAATTGAAACAAAAGTTACTTCGATACCATAGCCCTGGAATTTCGCTGACAAAGAAACAAAGACTGCGGTAAAAGCATGAAGCAAGAATCATGTGTCAGTTATTTTTGTCTCATAACTCAATTTCTGAGCACATGGTTTCAAAGGCCTCTGCTGTATTAGAAAGTTTTTCCCCCAGAACAGTGCAACAACTTCTTTCCACATAGAGGCATCAAAGAGCCAGTTTTGGAAAATATTGCAAATGTTCAAGAAACCACTTCACAGACTAACATGACAAGACCATGAGCTCGCAAATACTTACAGGTTAATGCTCAGTCACAGTTTCTGAGGCAGCCCCATGGCTTCTGTGTGTTCATCAGTACTGTCTTCTTTTTGCCCTTGGGCCAGTTTTTGTAGAATGTCTGCCAAGAAAACAAAAACACTAGAAACAATTCACTTTTTCTGGCATGCCCCATTTAACACAACTTGACTTTCTGGGCCTCATGAGATAGCGGTCTCGAAAGCATGCTAACAGCTGCTGCAATATGTATGTATATCTCACACCTAATTAGCAGGCTCCCAAATAATATCCAGTCATTGTTAAGAAAGAAGTCTAACAGAAGAAAGCAGAAACAACATTTTACAATAGACATTACTTAATTTCTGAATAGTCAATAACCCATTTTCTACGCATTATATACATACATGTTGAAAAGACTAGGCATGCAAACATGGCCGCAGGTGAGTCAGGACACTTCAAATGCCAACTAAAAATGAGAAGGCAGACTAACGGAACACATAAGACAGTTAACCAGAGGCCCATCATTAAACCTATCTTTAATCACGACTTGAATGCATGCTAAAACTCGAATCATGCAGCTTCGTAGAAGCACAGAAATGAAGAAATACATCTAATGGTTGAGGCTTGGCAAAGCGACATGTGGTAGTGCATGCGTGAGCCAACCATCGAATAACTCAACGAAGAAATAGAAAGCTGAGAAGTTACCTCTCACGAAGACCAACAGGCTTGCCGTCTTGATCGATATGTTCACTTGTCTTCTTTCGTTTCTAGGTTAATGTCAACTTTTCCAGTTGGTGTTTGCGGTGTCTTGATTACCCTCTCGGGTCCATGTTTGCATGCCCTGCCCTTTTAACATGAATACCAACCTACTAAGCAGCTCACCTCTCCTATTCAAAATATGTATACAATTTGGAATTACCACTTTGTTCACTTGATGTAACAACAATAAAGGGGTTCTGAATATGAATGTCAATTCAAAACCACTTAGGCCTCCAGCATTTTCGCCTCCTTCAAAAGTGCAACTGCTGCACTAAAGATCAAATCCACTCAGTTCGGAGGTTGTTAACATGGTAGCATAGCTGTAGGCAACGTAAGATAAATTTTAGGACTAATAAATGAGCTATAAGTAAAAGCAAGACATGCAACTAGCAAGGAATCACATAATATCCGGCCTAGAATCTATTTCTGGTAACCTAGAATGCTGTGGCGCAGGCCATTAACATGAGCAACTGTTCAGCTTTTCTTTTTGAACGAAAGCTTAGTAGAGTCAATATTCATAGTTACAGATTGCTCTGAAAACAGCAGTTATGTTGTCAAAAAGTAAACTGCACAAGACTGAATGAAGCTCCATGACTAATAATATATTAAACACCTAATGATGCAAGTGCACCTATAACACCATTTTCGATGCGCTGGTTGAATAAATATTAGGAAAACAAAGCACCAAAGCCTTGAAATGCCAGCTATATAGCTGCAAAAGAAGAGAAAAGAGGTGTCTCTTGTTCCATGAAAAATCCATGAAAGTACTATCAACAGGAAAAGCTTGGTAGATGTTGAATCCACAACAAATGTGAATTTCTGCTACGTCGGTACTTAACGCTTGCAATTAGACTGATGGACTGCATAGGTCAAAATGCGAAGTGCAGTATAGAATATTTCTTTTAAAATATATTCTCAGACAAAGTGATCATTTACCTTCATAGAACATTTTGTGTCTCGCAACTTTTGCTGTTGATGGTACATAATGAACATACAGAATGTTTCGTATAATGAACACATAAATATTGACAGAAGCTGCAGACTATTTCACAGATGAGCATTCCAAAATAGAATCAACAAAGCCATGCAGTGCATAAATTAACCATATATAATTGAAATGT